>JAVJGG010000055.1:18586210-18688564 GCA_035590195.1 Aviceda cuculoides
GGCTGGTTGCAGGGGCAGTCGCGCTTGGCCGCCGGAGGTCCGAGCCATTAAAAGCTCCGCGGGGAGGAGAAGGAGAAGGCGGCGGCAGGAGTGGCGGCAGAGGCGGCGAGGGGAGGAGGAGGAGGAGGAGGACAGCGGGGGGCTCGCAGGAGCAGGGTCGCCATGTCCGGCTTTGCAGCGGGGGGGAACCCACCGGGCTGGGCGCTGCGGGGTCCGCGGGCAGGCGGCGACGGAGCCGCGGGCCGGGGGGGGCCGGCTGCCGCCTACAACCCGGGGGAGCGGGAACTGGACGCCGCTCGCCGCGCTGCCGCGGCTGCACCTCCCCTAACCCTGCCCCCTCCCGGAGGGGGAGCCGCCGGCGGGAGGAGGCGGCCGAGAGCCCCCTCCAGCGTTCACAGGCGGCGGTGGCGGCGGCTCGCCATGGCCGCTCGCCTCAGCGCTTCTCGGCGGCGCAGGGAGCGGGCTTCCCGCCTCGGCGGTGCCGCCCGGCTGCAGGTACCCCCGGCAGCCCGTCGGGGGAGGAGAAGCAGCGGCCGCCGCCCTGCGGCGCCGGGGGGGGGGGTCCAGATACCCCCCTCCTCCTCCTCTTTCTCCTCCTCCTCCTCCTCCCGGGCACCAGAAGGGGCGAGCAACGCCCGCCCAGGTGGCCGGCGGCGTGAGGAAAGAAGGGGTTAAAGCAAGGCTGCAGCCCCGCAGCCTGGGAGAGGGTGGCCCTGAGAGGCGAGGCGGCCCCTGAGGGTGGCGGGACCTGCCTTCCCGCCTCCAGCTGCTGCCCCGGGGCAAGGAGAGGGGGAAGCAGAGGCTCTGCGCCATCGCTGCCCCTTTCTGTGGATTTTGGGGACCGCCCGACGTAGGTGCCCTGAGGGGGAGGCACGGGCAGCCCACAGGCCGGCTGTGCCCTGCTGCCCTTGGAGAGGGCGTTGGTTCGGTGCCCCGGGGGCTGAGAGGCTGTTAAACCGTGTGGGAGGACGGTCTGTGCAGACCCATTAATACCCCAGCTTTTCTGCTTCAGGAGGAGGCCTCAGGAATCAACGGCGAGCAGATAAGTTCTTGATTTACCAAGAGGTATCCCTCCGCACTCCCTCCCAAGGGCTTGCCTGAGGCGCCAGAGAAACCAAAGGACAAGGTGTATGGGTAGTCTGTTCACATTTATGGTTACTGCTTGGACAACCACAGATCACAGCACTGTAAAATTTAACCAGTAGTGGCAATCTGGGCTTCAAGGGCTGTCTCTCAAAACAGTCGCCGCTCTGGTATGTGACTAGAAAGCAGACCACCAGGCAAAGGCCGGGGCGGGGGGCATGCCTTTTCCAGAGACCCTGTACATTCATTCCCTCAGAGAAGATTCGGAGCTGTAGCAAAAAGGCCATCCCACCTAGGACCAGCAGAGTTGTCTGCATACAGCAGCTCTTAAAACACCACTATCCATTTGCATAACTTAAGTGTCAGGGTGCGCATCTCTTTGAGCCTTTTCCAGCCTTTTACCCAATGTTTTTTCAGGAAGGAGACTGGGTGGTGCACACAATGAGTGATGCAAGGGAGACACTTCAGGTCTTTGAAGTTCTGGGTGACGAAGGAGGTGACCCAGCAGTAACGAGATGTGTATTTATAGAGTAACCCTTCTTAGCACCTAGCATTTAAAGACCATTTGAGGAGCCCAACTACTATCTCTAGTTTTTAATCACTGGAGGAAAGAGAAATGATATGTGAATGCTATAAATACATTTTTCATCTAAGCCTTAGCCTTGCTTAATCCCCAAAAGACGAATTCTGTCATTGCTGTCAACAGCAATGCCTCTATGCACAAACACCTCACTACAAATACCTCAATGCATATGCCAGCCAGCCTTGTGAGATCAAGAGAACTTCATTTTTTTGGTCAGCCCTGAAACCTTAACCGAAGTACATACGTTACTGACTGAAAGGCTGGAAATTGCCTTTAGCTGTCAATGCTTGATAAGATAGTAATTATTGTTATTTTCCCCCAGACTTTTTCCACACAAAATGCGTGGTCTGTCTGTAGAAGATAAAGAAGAAAGATTATGTTCTCATTCTGACAATATAGAATTAGAATAGAATATTTCAGTTGAAAGGGACCTACAACGACCATCTTGTCCAACTGCCTGTGGAAATGAACTGTGGTTAAAAACAATGACATAATAAAAAAGATCACATTTTTCCAAATACTTATTTTGTCAGCAGCTTTAACTCCTACTTAAGGTGCAGTTAGGGTGAGAGCAGCACTACAAGGGTCAATCGTAGCATTTAGAATTTCCTGGTGCTTTTTATGTACACTTCCAGATCACTAATGCCTCATTCACACCTAACAAAAGAGTTGTTGTAATCCACATCAAAGGAGTGAGGTCATCTTCAATGCCTTCCAAGTTTGAATGACCTTGAAACATTTTTCAGTAGTGAACAGATGTAACAGGTTGCCCTGCATCTACCGATCATTTATTACTGAGCTCTGAAAAGCAACAGTGAAGTACTGTCTGGAGTGGTATACTTACTGAAGCATCAAAGGCAGTATATGTTGGTCGTTTCTCCAGGAGCCACAGACAAGCCTGCATGTGTTTATTTAGTTAACACTTTGATTCTTCAATCTTCTGGAGGTATCAAGGACAACTAGGGACTGACATCTAAAAAGACTTCTTTACTGTCTCTTGATGTTTATCTAGTCGGTCATAAAGTCATCTTTCACCCATCCGTGTTGATGCTCTCTACAATTGTTAAGCAGCAATTTTTCTCTAAAATAGATTTCTTTCTTGTAAATTACACACAGCAACAACTTGCACTCTTCTGATGTGATTGCAAGAAAAGCACTCATCGCTGCTGTTAGTTTCCTGTATTACGTAGGGTTACATTTCTTCCCTGCTGAATGAGATGTGGAATTTGTCAGGACATCAAATAAACAGGAGAATTTGAGAGAAACAGCATTCGTTTTTGAAAAGTGGCTGAAATGAGAAAAATGGTTCTAGTTCACGTTTCTGAAAGAAAACAGGTAAGCTTTGTCTGCATCCAGTGACAAAGAGAAGAGCTGGAACTGGATTTCAGATTAAGCAAGACTGAGCTGTCATGATCATTCATTTCTGCCTTACCTGGTAAGAGAGAACCCAAGGGAAAGGAAGGGAAGGAGAGAAAAATGTTTAAAGGGTTCTGCCGTCTTGAGAGACTGCCTCTCTCTACCTTCTGCCTTTTTCCCTGTTAGGAAAGAAATAGCAACAGCTATGATGGAATGCAAATATGATCTCTGGAAAACCTTCACTTTTTACAACTCTTGTACACTGGGATGATGTGCAGTTATTTTGTCATTGACATTTTCTCGTATTTGTTGTGAGTTTGTAGAAGGTATGCATGTATGCAGGCAGTTATGGCAGAGAACCTGCAAATTCACATTTTCACCTGCCATGTGGTAACTTGTTTGCCTATCTGTGTGCTTTGTCAAACTAAATTATTGGACTCAAAACCCAAGTATGCAGACTAAGTTCTGTGGTATGATTTACACTAAGATCAGACTAGATTCTTTGGTGGTCCTTCTGGTGTGAAAATCTGTGTCTCTTTTGTAAACTACTGTAAAATATGTGTTGAGTTCTAATGTTTTTCTGTGTTTTATTAAGGTGAGAAGCTAAGATGCTGCCCTAATCGAAATCTGTGTATTTCAGCTATGTCTTTTGTCTAGTAATTCTTTTTCATAAAACATTCCACAGATGTTTTCCCTAGAGCCTGAAATTTTGTTTCAAAGACCCTTTCAGCAAATACTTTCGTGCTAGATTTATCAGTGTGTTCTTGTATAAATGTGGTTCGGGGCTCAATCTTGCAAACCTATGGCATTTGACTAGTCAGTTTTAGGCTCTCTCTCATATGTCTTTATTTTAACTTGTGTTAACTCATCTGTTTTTGCTAATTTTGGTGCAAGAGCATGACAGAATTATCCATCCAGTTCTTTCAGGATCATTTCACCATTATTTTTATTACACGTTTCGTAGCATACATGCTTCCCACCATTTCAGTGGCATTTGTTTGGAATACATTTTTATCCCTGTCTTCTCAAAATATTATTACAGTCATCAGTTGTTAAGATTATCATACCACTAGCTCTTCTGGTAAGGTTACTAATGTTGAGCTAATAAGTCTTTCTTGCTTCTACATCAGAATGCAATGTCAAGCTATAGCTAGAAGCAGTGGTACGGTAATTAACAATTTTCATAGTAGTGTGTAATACTAGCAGTAGACCATGTCTTAACTTTTGAGGGAAAAAAAGCAAAGGGAAAAAAAAAAACCAACACCCCACCCCACCCCCCCCAACATTTAGCCAGCCTGCAAAGGAGTCCATTTCCATTCTCAACCTCAGGATTTCCATGTGAAAGAAATACTCAACCATTGAAAAGAAGCCATTTAAGTACTTAGACCCAGATAATTAACAGATTTTGTTTACTGCCTGCTCAAAGTGTATAATATCATGAATTAAAAGAGAGCCTTTTAACGGTATACGCAAAAGTTTCCCCAGTCCTTAAGAATTTATATAAAGAGAGCTTTTGCGTATCAAGCTGTTAGAACAAGACCCTCTCCCTAACCTCAGTATTAATGCCATGCAACATCATCCCTGTTACATCTCATCATGTTTGCCTTGTATTGCCCAATGTATTTGCTTGTTTCAGGATTAATACATTTGTTACGTTAGCTGCATATCTGTGCTAAGATGATCACCAGTGCAATAGTTCAGAGATGAATCATCCCCGAAGCTTCAGAGCTAAAAAGTTCCCGTGAAATTCATGAACAATTTATATTCCTCTAAACTACATGGATTGCATTGGCTTATGCTTGCTTCATGCTTGCTTTTTCCCTTCTGCAAATCTAAGGAGGAAAAAAAAAGGCTCATTTTTTAAAATAACACTGAGGATTCCGACATATTCATTAATGGACAAAATTGTCAAGTACTGCAATGTAAATGAAAACATTAATAATAATTTATTATAACTATCTATAAAATCAGCACTTATCAAATTACAGATATCAGAACCTTCAAGAAAATAGAAGACAAGGAAAAACACAGAGGTTTGTAAGAAAAAAATAAATCAAACATCCTTCTGCTATTCATATTCAGTTTTCCGCTCCTACAATCCATTTTCACCTTTTCTCCCAAAAGAAGGGAAAAAGAACACTGAACACCAGGACAAAATATGTATTCTATGCTAAGATTTCCACCAGAAACAACGTACCTCTTCCGTCATGGTGAGGAGAGAGAAGTGATAATGGAAAGAGAAAAAATTTGCAGATATGAAAAGATTTCTTATGTTGAGTAACAAATAAAAGTAATACTAAAAAAGAGCTGCCGCTTTCATCAGGTGCCATTGAGCCTGCCGTGCAAGATGCAGTGTGTTGGGCAGGAATGAAAGGTTCTGAATGCAGCTTTTAGAAAACAACCAACCAACCACATTAATCTTTCAATACTACTTTTGAGAAGAAAACCAAATATGTTGTTTGAAATAGAAATGTGCCCTTAGAATTCAGAGTTTAGGGTAGAACTCCGAGTACCATAGCTCATTCTCTTCCAGTGCGTTTGTCATTTTGGATAGAGGAAAATGTTTATCTGTTAAAAAAAGAAAAAAGGCAATAGTTTCCAGGAGAACAGTGCAACTGAAATTCATTAAATGATTTTGAGACCATTTAACACTATGATGCAGAAGAACCATTTAAGTATCTGGACTGATATAAGAAAATATGTTTCTAAAGCATAAAAAATGTCATTTCTGCAGCCCCTCAGAACTTACACTGTGAGTAAAGACAGCTGAAAAGGGTCCCCTTGCAAATATGAAAATGAGAAGACTATGGAACATGAAACATGGCTTTTAGCATTATCAGACTTAAAGATTCCCATGAAAATAATAACCTTCTTGCCCTCCTCTCCCCACCCCCCCCAATATTTTTGCTGTGACCTCCTGCAAGGGAATACATCTAGAACACATCAGCGTGTCTGAATAAATCCTTCTGGGATAATCCCCACTTTAAGGGGTGGGGGGGAAACCTTATCTAGTGCTCTGTCACATTCAGGATCTCCCATGGGTCCTTTCTAACTTCATGCTGGATGATAGACATTTTATTTTTACAACGGCTAGTTCAAACAGCTGGCTTAATTACTGTCTTCTCCATTGTCATATTCTTCTGCTTTAATTTTTAGAACACCTAAATCTGGCTGGAGGGAGTAACTGTAAAACCTGTCAAAGCAAACATCAATTCAGCATATGATTTTGCTATTTGCCTCTGAAATTAGCCCATCCCTAAATGTCAGACCAGAAGCCAGGTCTTCTAAGGGTGGCAACTTATTTGCTTCCCATATGAGAAACGTAGCAGAGTGAAGGAGAAACAAGAACATCTATTTTCTATCAGGGTTTAATATCATTAATGAAATTCCTTCTTCAAAAGGGATCTGTGAAACTTTCTGTTCAGAAAGTGAAAGGTATTAAATAATTTACAGAAATAATATTTCACTATAGAAAGCTTAGCAAGATCTGCATAATTTATGTTTAATAAAATCAAATAATCAAATGATTAGAGACTTGAAAAGCATTTCTTTTCCTGCTTATTATCTTTTATCCACTGCAGTTATTTTTCTTAGAAATAGAATTCCAATGAATGAAAACAAAATAACTGCTCTAAGAAGTAGAATTTAGACTGAAAAAATATGAAGCATAGCTTCCATTTTACTAACGAGAAAAATCATCTCCGATGACATAATCTACTTTCTGCTGTTGTCTACTTTCGAATCAGGAAGGAAAATTTTCCTTAAAGGTCAGGTAGGTTAAGTGTACGCTTTTTCTCCCATCATCTCCCGTCCACTTGCCGACCGTGATCCGCAGAACTGTTGGTGATGTTCTTCCCCACGTGAATGCGTTCGCTGGTCTATCGCTGTCGAAGATCCTATTTAACCTGATCTATGTCCGTAGGAACTTGGGCTCTGCCTGGGAGTTTTATTGCTGTCAAAGATCCTATTTAACCTGATCTATGTCCGTAGGAACTTGGGCTCTGCCTGGGAGTTTTACCTGTGGGTGATGAACGCCGTCCTCTTTCCCAGGTTCTCCTGCTGGAAGATGGACAGGGAACAGCTTTTGTTTACAGTCTCTTAATTTTCTGAGATGCAGGGTACAGGCGAAAGTGGTAGGAGTTGTTCCCATGCCTGCTTTTTTTCCACCTAATATAATCATTCATAATTCATTACCACTGCTTCCAATTAGATAATTTTCCCACTCTACTTAAGAGAAAAAAATTCCCTTATGTCTGTTGTTGTTAGTAATTTTTCCTGTTTCCTCAGTCAGCGTGTCATGTAAGTCTGCATTTCCTTCAGCATTATGGTGTTCCATAGTCTTTGAGTTTATTGTAGTTTTCCACTTTATAAATATTTTAAATATGAGATTCACTGTTTGCTCTGACAATGAAACACAGAAAGCAATCGTTTTGGGTTTATCAATGATCTTTAGGATATATTTATCCTTTAAAAATATCTTCATTTTCTGTAGTGATCATTTGCTATTTGCAATAGAAACAAAAAGAAAAAAAATAATCTTATTTTTTAAATATTAGATTTCAAAATGAACATGAGCTTAATGTATAACTGGATTGAATTCACTCTGCTGAAATAGGACAGGCTTAACCAGAATAGTTCCCAGGAAATGTTTTAAAGCACCAGGAGTTTTAATAACAGTCTGTACTAAATTTAACCAGTTCTTTATAATAAAGCAGCCTATCTTTTCATCCTTTTAAATTAAAAAATGCATTCTTTTCTTTGCTATTTCCAATCGCTTCACCACCGCCTGCTTAGTTTCTTCCCTCCACAGCCTCCCTGCAGTTGTTGACAACCCCGGGTATTGCACATCTGTCCTGTGCCATGTCTCCCTCTGGCACTGGGGAGGAAATCTTAATCCCTATTTCCAGCTGTAATCTCTCCTCCTAAAGAGGCAGATCAGTAACAAAGGAGCTGCAGTTCTCATAAAACTGCCTGAAAATTGAAATGGTTTAATCTTCTACTAGGGAAAGCCAGAGAATCTCGCCGCGTGCCTTACTTTCTACTGCACGTTGATCCGAAGTTACTAACGCTCAGCATTTCAGATTTGCCACCTTTGAATACATGAAAAACCCATTAGCTCCTTCAAAATGGTGCAGAGAAAAAAGGATAGAACATTTTATTATGTTTTTATTTGACTATATTGCTCCTTTGTCTTTTATTTAGAATCCACATAAGGCTCAACAGTGTCAAGATCAGAAAACATTTTTTCCTTCTCAGGTCCCAGAGCAAGTGTCTACATGAATATTAGCACTGAGATATGTTTTATACGAAGTGATTCCTGTTCTAGTTGATCCTGCACGACCTGGGTGAAGAATTATTTGTATCTCACAAAGCCCCATGCAAACATAGTGAAGAGATTCTGATCCGTATAAAGAAAACCCGGGAGGGAAAAAGCGAGGGGTGCTGTGATGAAGGATGTGTATAAATGGCCACGTGAAGCCTGATCAGAGAACCGGGTGTCTAACAGGAGACACGGTAAGGCAGCCTGAGGGAAAGAATACAAGAAATGGAACAAATGTAGAGCGATCCTTTCCCTACCCCCCAGCTTCTGACAGCCAACGATTTACGGACTTCTCGAGCAAGTAGTTTCCTCAGGAGCACCTTGCTTATTAACCGTTCACACACTTACCCGTAAATAATTGGTCCGATTCTGTTCTTGACTTCCAGACACATCCATCAGAAATTAGTTTCGTGCTTTAATTGCAGTGTATGAAAAAAATATGTCTTGGTGATTTAAAACATCCTGTATGTTTGCACAGACCAGCCCTGGCAGTGACAACTGCGGCACCTGCTGCTCAACTCCCTCCTTCGGAAAGAAGAGGAATTCTTACAAGGAAAACCGGCCTAAGGTCAGTCAGCATTGTCCTTTTTGCAACCAAAGCCATCGTTCTCTTCCACCATAATTACAGCAGTACCAGAGAAGTTTAGGATTTGGGGGAAGATGAATTACAATTCTTTTTTAGATGATCTGATGGAAGCTTGCTTGTGTTTTTGAAGTTAGGGATGGTACTTCAACATCAGGACAAGAGAAAATATGTAGGTGTCCAAGTCTCATGGTTTAGACACAAAGTCCAAGTGATCTGTTGTCAAGAAGTTCATTTTTTTAGAGTTGTTTGAATTTTCATTGTCCTTTTCATAAGGAAAAACACTGGCAGCTCTGCCAATGAATAAATATAGACCTACAAAATGTACCAACTGAAACCAGACCGTCTTTTCTCTGGCTTCTAGGGACTTGGGTTCCAGCAAACCAAACACTACAGACAAGATGGCTGAAAAAAGAGGCAGGATAAAAATTATCTACTGCGCTTTTGCTAGGGCCTGTAAAACATTTTTCACTGTTTATTTAGAAAATAGATTTAGAGTGGGCAACTTCTCAGAGTTCTGTTTTATGCTCTGGCATAAGAGTGATGAGAGGAGTCCAATTCCAGCAACTTGGAGGTTTAGGCTAGGTCATTTTATATGTAGTTTGTCTGCATTGTGGGTTGGTTTGTTTCCTCCAAGGGTAATAAATATTACGTGACAAGATTTTAATAGCAATGAGGGCAAATGAAGACTCCACCTTCTCAGATTTCATATCCTTTTTTTTTTTTTTCCTTCTTTCCAGTTAACCCTTTTAAACTTTCGACTTGAAACATATTTTCTTATCACACTCTGCCACCTCCAGCCCTGTCTTTAAACTTTTACTCACTTTAAGGACAGGAATCCACACTTTTTGATGCTAATACAGAGCCTCAGGAGCTCATCCACACAGCTGCCCTTCCTTGTCACTTGCTCCCAGACACTGACAGGCAACCCCGAATAAGACTCGTTCCCCCCTCACCCCGCAGATGAGGAGAGGTGCCAGGTTCCAAAGACACAGTTCACCTTTGTATCATTCTACAATCAGGCCTTTATTTATGGGCATGCACTTTATTTGGACTTTTTATTGATGGGAGAAACGGGGCTAGGGAGAAGACCTGGTTAAACCCGTACTGATTTAACGCACCCCCTTTGTCTTTGTTTTCTTTCTCTGTGGTTGCGATAGGCAGTTCTCGAAACAAACTACCTGCTCTGTGCACAGGTTTCCAGTAAACAGAAGTTACGGTTTAACTCTCTGCCTATAAGAGGGTCCTATTAAGAAACACCCTCCTCCAAAAATAGGGACCGTGAAGTAGCAAACTTCCCCAGGACGAGCCTACGGCTTCTGATACTCAATTCTACCGTCTCCATCTACTGGCCAGAAGAAACTTCAGCTGGAGCACAGAACTGGTGAAATAAAACCACTACAGCCACACGCTTCTTCACGCTATTGACAAAAATTAGCAGCTGGGGGGGAGTGGGTGGTGTTTTGGAGGTTGGTTTGTTTTTTTCCCCAGGAATACAAACTCCTAAGTGGAGAAAACTCCACAGTAAAAATGTCTCTTGGCATTTTATTCTCAGACATTTTAAAATGGTGATGTTGCACAATTTTACTTCAAGTAATTCAGGCAAGGTTAGCTTCCCCGAGTCAAGATCCTGTGTTATGATCATATTTTTCACTGATCTGAATTCAAGATGTGAATTTTTTTTCAAGCTTTTTTGGTTGGAAGATTAGCATTAGTTTTTCAGATAGTATATGAACTGAATATTAAACCTTTTAATTCATTTACATCAAATCCTATCACCACATGATAGGACCGTGCAGTTATTAAGGAACAATGTTTTGTTAACGGCACATATTACATGAAAAACCATACTTCAGATATATTTTAAATATAACTTTCTGTTGCTACTTAGGAAAAAAACAGTCACACATTTAATGCAGAAATAGTAAGCTGAAAAAATATCCCTTTTCTTTTTTTTCCCTCCTTCCCCACCCTCAAAAGCCACTGGCCATCTGCAAAAGGCAGCACACAGAGGTAATGGGGTTGGCAAAATCGGAGACAAGCAGCAACCTTCTGAGCAAAGCTGACTGAAGTTAAATTTGTAATCCCCGTCAGCCACCGCTACCTGGGGAACACTGCGCTATTTCCCCCTGGGCAATGGTCCCCTAGGGAGCATCTGCCAACACGTATCCTTCCCACTTTTCTGGAATAAAACTCCAAAATTCCATTCCAGCAACCAGTATTGCTCATCCGGTGCCTCGGGAGAGCTTTGAACCTCCTCTGCTAGTAGCAACACACAACACCGCATCCTCCAAAAAAAAAACCCCAACCAACCTTAAGGCATTCACTGCTTACGGTTAAATTTTCAGTATGTATTGCTAAGTAAGTGAAACTCCAGTACAAATACTTGTGTGCATCTAGTGCTATATTGGCTTAAGTTACTCTTAAACCAAGAGTGATACTGATACTGAACTCGAAAGACATTTTGATTTCACGGTTTAGCAGCTGCAAAAATTCCCTGCACCTGAAGCGAGGTCAGGGGCAGCCTCTGGAGCGAGAAAGCAAAATCGTAAAAATCAAAACTGGCTTGAGCATACTAGGTCCTACCTTACCTTCTTGAAAACATAAGAGAGAAAATTATATCACTGCTCTGAACCAGAAAGATACGAAAAGATTTCACAGAGATTATAGAAACAGTCTCCCCAGAGCAGAAATTGCTGTTCCTTGTCTCCAAATCAAAGAGGTGAATTTCACACTAACTCCAGCCTTGCAAGAGCACTGGGAGAACATCCTCCCAGGCTGATTTTCTAAATAGGCTCGGAATGGCCGAGAGGCTACCTGCTTTCTTCTCTATCAGGTAATTAGAAAGATCAGAGTCAATTCTATGAGCGACATCTGTGAACTCCTAACAAATGTAGACACCAAACGCTTTGGGCCTCACGGGCTGTGAACGAACAAGACATCGCCTTAGAAAAGCAAATGCTCCAATACAGAAAAGTGTTCTAAAACTCAAGAGACAAACCCAGATTTCTACTGAAATAACCATACTGTTACTGAGCTCAGCGTTTTGTAGTCAAAGATACGAAACACACGGCTTTCTCATGTCCTGAACGGGTCTCCATTCCTCACATCTCTTCGGCATCAGAAAAGACGCCGTAGAAACCTTTCCCTCAACTAAGAGCAAACCAAATTTATGGCTTACAGGGCTGCAGAGCAGTGGGTAGTGTCTCCTGAAAGAGGAAAATTAATGCCGCAGTGGCAAAAAGGCACAAATTTGTTATTGTACCTGTTAATAGTATGTTAGTCTGAGGCTAAATCTAACTTGATGACAGAAGGAGATATCGACGGAGGTAGTTTACACCCTCCAGAAACAGGAGCTTTCTAAATCACACCTTTGAACAGGGATTAAATAGCAGGTAATTTACCCGTCAATGTGAAACACCTCAGGAGTTACTGAAGCCTCTTTGAGAGCTGACATGAGGAGGCAGCAGGGGGGCTGGCTGACTTTTACAGGAAGGACTATTTTTTTTTTCTTATTGGTTCATTCTAGGAGTAGGAAAAGAATCGATTCCAGGAAATCAAAGTGGTTCCGAGTAGTTGCATTATAGAACTACTAAGGCTATGCAGTGAGCCATTGAACTGCCAATACTAAACGCCATCCCAAGAGCCACCTGCGATACTGACCATTTCTCACCTATCTGCACCGAACCACACGGTAGTCTCCTTTGGTCTCAAACGCTTCCTTATGACAAAATATATCATCACCTAGACACACCTGTTTTCCTTCACTCAGTGAGGCTGCAGACAATTATTTATGTACAAACTTTGTTACAGATATCCAGCATCGGGTGAGATGAACCCTGTGACTTTTATCCAATATTGAGCCCATACCTTGGTAGTCTCAACAGGCGTTAAGCTGTCCTGAGAGATGTTCTTTCCTGAAGCGATACGAACATCTCCATGATAATCAAAAAAGGGAAAGGACCTCTACTAGACAGAAGCTGAGATCCCATTTACTGTTTCTTGGAAGACAACAAATGTATTTCTTCAAATGTAGGAGACCATCAAGCCCCACACAAGTAAGTACAACTGGCTAAGTTAGCAAAATAAGAGTGGACTGAATGATTAAATAGAAAAGGCTAAGGCTGCTCCCCAGAGACGCACAGTAAAATACTTCAAAGTTGAGAAAAATCTGGAGTGGCAAATAGTTGACTTTTGTATTATTTTTAATACCACCCTCATCATATTTGGAAGAGTCAGTGTATGCGTGCACCCCTATGGATAACACTAAAACAAAAATAAAGCTCCAGTTTGGGAGCCTGAGGCAGCTGGACACCCAGTACATACACGCATACACGGAGTCATTAGGAAATTCACCTTCCTTAATTCTTTATTTCACCAAAAATTCCAACTGTGCAACATGTCTTACTCCCACGCACGTACTCCGCACATGAGACTGAAAGATCTAGATGTGTGGAGGGCAACAGAAAACATCTGGCATAATAACAACTGCTCTACACCAGGGAATACCAGCCCTTGCTCTCAGCATTACTTTGAGGTCGGTACGCAAACCCCGTCTTGAAAACACAAAGTCTACAAGTCACTTTCTTACACAGCCTTTGCCCAGGATTCTCAGGGAGATCTTGTAGCCAAAGCCAGGCGATGGAGATTAGACATTTATCTGCATTAATATCTTCCAGGAACAACCTAGAGCTGCAAAGAAAAAGCAAGTAGTTTCACCTTCAGAACAATAAGAACAGATGAGAGTTTAGATGAGAACTCACCGAAGCTTCAGATGAGCTATTTTTGAAAGCAACGCTCACGGATTATTATGCTTAAATAAGCCCATGAAACTACAATTCTGGAACACTGTGTCCAAAGCGTTGGGAGTTTTCTAGTTGGTTTTTGTTGTTACCAAGTGCAACTTTGAACACTTTCGCTTGGATGTGGATCCGGTACCTCTCTGTTCTGCCAAAGCAGAGCACTGCCATCGTTTGCGGTGCTCTCTACGCTACGTTAGGTACATCTCTTGCCAAACGCAATGGCTCGGCATTTCGATAAAGCACGGCCGGAGTTACACTCAGGAAAAACGGCTGAAATAAAACTATGACCCTGCCTATACCAGTACCACAGTTAAGATTCCTACAACTCCTTCCTAAAGGTGACTTTCCGATAGCTGCAGATAAAGCTGCTGTTCTACTATATTTTGTTTGGGCAACAGTACTTAAGTGCTGTGGGAGATCAAGAATAGTTGACTGCTTAAAAAAAAAAAATCTGTACTGCAAGCATCAGTGAAGGAACCTGAAAAGCTAAGATTAGTGATTCAGGCAGCTTTTAAAGAGGTGGAAAGGGAGCGTAGAGTTTTTCAAGCTTGCCTGAAGTTGAGAAAACGCTACAGAAGCTTTTGGATTAACCCTGACAAGTTGAGTGGGGACCTCCCGGAACGGACCTACCTGTCAGGCTGGCACACCGACTCACTCCGCACCCTTTTTTTTGATAAAACGATCGTTAACAAAGGTAGAAGAAACAGCACAAAATTGCTCTATGCTGGCTCTGGCACATGGAGCAACCCCATCTCCTGGTTCTGTTTGTTCTCGTTTACTGGGACTGAAAGGAAGGAGAGACGATAAAAGCTGGTCCATTAGGAGAGCAATTCGAATGCTGCTCTCTTACATTACAGCCAAAGTTGATGCTGTTTCAGGGAAATGCCAAATATCCTACTACTTTCTCCACATAGTGGTAAGTCCAAAGAAAGGAAAAGAAAAAAATTCTAAGCCTGAAGCTCTGCAAAAAAGTACAGAAAGCAAGCTGCAGGGAAAAACTTAAATGTGAGGAGAAATTAAAATAAAAAAAAAAAAAAAAAACCCACAAACAAGAAAGATGATGGATACGATCTGGCCCAATTTTTGTAGTCAGGACCCATGCTTGAGATAACTGACCCGACTTACTAGTTCTCTCACAGTACTGGTATCTAATCCTTAACAGTTCATTTTCCAGATGTATTTACCAAAATTCAAGCATTCATACAAGATCAACAGTATTTCATAAAGTGGAAACTGGACCAAGCAGCTACTTCGTTACACTGTTTCAGCTGCCTCTAAACAACCTACAGGGTCAACAACCCCTACGGTTAAGACAATTTCTGTCACAAATATTTGGATAGAATGGTCCTGGGCTGGTTTTGGTACACTTCATCCTGTACTGGCTTTTTTTAACACATTTTCAAAGGCAAAACTAAGTTTATTCTTTAGTAAGAGAGGAAATCACATGTAAAGTTCTACCTTTTCTTGTTATAAAGGAAGAAAACTTACACCCTCTTTGAAAAGATTTCTATGTTTTAAGAGACTGTTGAGATTGACTTGAAGAACACTTCTGTAAACAACTGAAGTTTTTAAAGGTCAATGCATACACTAACGTCTTCAAAGTAACAGAGTGCAAAAACCTCACTCGCCATTGTTCGAAATCAGATACTCTATGCTTACGTTTGCTGCTATATTAGCTGGTAAATGACATATTGCACTTGTAGTACTAAAAAGACCTGAAACATTTTTTTGATTCGTTCAGGTTAGGCTATCAAGTATACGACTGTTTTAAACAAGACACAGACTACCGTAACAGTATTGCTGGCTGCCAGATCGTGTTGCACTTCTGCAGCTGGAAAAAGACTACATTTTATAAGTTATGAAATGCAATTGCATCTGAACATAAAAAACATTTTTAAGTTGCGATATGTAAATTTACTGTCATAAAAGGAATGCCATTAAGTTTCCATTCTACGCACTCAGGTGAAAAATTTGTTAAAAAGTCAAGAAACGAAAATGCATAAAATCTGTAATAGGCAACAATATACAAAGTTTCCAATATAAAATTATGACTTGTATAGTTTGTTACTTGCACCTTTTCACAAGAGGAAATTAAAAGAACCACACATCACTGAACTTCTACACAAGCTTCTTGTGTTTCAATGTCATTTATTGAGGAGTGAATGAGATACTGTCAGACATGCCAAAGAGACTTCACATTCAAGGGCTGGAAGCTGAACAGCTTTCCTCATTGAGTCACTGTACAAGTTGTTTTTGGGAATCTGAAAGTGCGATCAATGAGGTCTTCATGCTCGATGTTTGTCTTCAGTTTTTCATCTTTTGATCTACTAACTTGTTGGGCAGAAGGACACTTTCTACCCTACAAAGACTCACACTCCAATTAATACAATTAACACTAGATGTAGAGAAACGTTTATCTGTTATAACGTACATCTACCGCTGAAGGTCTTAAAGCTGTTTCTTAATTCATTATGTCTAATGAGAAAACAACTTGTTTCCCTTTCACCATCGTATGGATGGCTTATACCGTTAGAAAAATACTCTTCAGTGCTATTGTAGGGTTTACAGGAAACTTCTTCCGTGTTGTGGGATAGAAACCGATTTAAACACCCTTCTGAAAGAATGCTTCTTCCTGCTGCCACTGTCTGTAGGTTGCAGAAGAATGGCCTACACGCACTACAGTTCTGGTTTGACTCAAAAAAGAAACAAAAGAAACCTAAACAATAGGGTAAACGTTTATTTGGAGTTAGTTTTCTTGCAGATGATAGTTAAGGCCCTTCAAGCAGAGTTCAGGAGCTCCTGTATGGCTGCCTGTTGATCTGCATTGAGCTGTGATATGCATTCTGTCCACAGTCCTCCAGATGTCTAGAAAACAAATGAGAAGTTGGCTTTATGCAGGCTGACAAGCTTCCAAGGCACATGCTAAACTTTCGTATGTTTACGAAGCTCAATATTCACTGGGCTTATTGCTGTAATATATATGCCAAAGAGACCAGACTGAAAATCTTCAGTTACACACAGTCCTACACAGGTTCAACTAGAGATGCTCCAAAACGCTGAAGAGAAGCAAGCTCTGGTTAAATAGCAGCGGGGTAATTGACTCAAAACTCCCAGGAACTCCCTGTAACTAAGTGGGTCAAACGACAACTGACACTCTGAAGTTAACCGTAGCCTAAAACATTTGCTCCCTTTTGCACTGAAGTTAAAAGGTCAACGTTTCGGCAAAACTGAACCACGTCTAAATGCAAGAGCATCTTTTGGGCACTGGCGCACCAGTAATGCATTCGGAGGACCTCAAGTTGAATTTGTGTTTGTGGTTTTAGTTTTAAATAATATTAGGCATTTTAGACTCTCAATGTATAGTATAATGGAATATTGCAGAATTAAATGTGCTCGCTCTTCCAGCATTTCTGACACACATTTAAATTCATACTCTACACTGAAATATTTCTGGCCCAAGAATACCTAAGCACAAGGAAAAAAGTTTGTTTAATTCCAACTATGACCATAACATTGCTCATGTCAGATGCTGGCAGAGAAACAGCTTACTGAGATCATTAAAAAAAAATAATTTCTCCTTGAATCTGGGAAGCAGCAGCGGCAGGCAGACTGTTAGCAACTACAGAGCCTTTAAAGTTCCTACCATAGTATAAAACATTTACAGTGCTTTACTAAAGTCAAAGAACTGTGTGTGAAGAGACACACAAGTAGTAACAGTATGCTAAAACTGTATTTTTAAAAAAACATGACCTTTATGATTTTTCCCCCCACAGTCTGAAGGTAAATCATTTAACCAATGCAGAAGTCTTGTTTCCATATTAACGTTCCTATCATTCCTGGCCAAAACAAGACTTTGCTATACACTACTAATCTTTACATGTATGTGCCATTGCATTGTTAATTAAAAAAAAAAAAAAAAAAAAAAAAAAAAAATAAACTAAACTTAAGCATTTAAGGTAAAGGGAACAAATGCATTAGCATACCCTAATATAAAGTTCCACACCCAGACTTTAAGTACTAACAGAAGGATTAATATCCAACAGCCAGAATCTAGAGGAGGCACTTATTCCACTTTCACTTTGAAACTTTGCCTGATTTCATTCTTTTTATGCCTTCAGAGTTTTAACAAGTCCTTTTCTACCAGACATAATGGATCTCACAGGCTGATACGCTCATCCAAGTGAATACTTTCCAAAAATCAAGTATTCCTGAAATTCTTGAACCTGAATTTTGCCAAAGCATGCCAGGTAGAATGGACAATTGAACAGCTGCTGCTCCAAATCCTCTACACATTTTTATACGCCATATGCTTCCCAGGCACAACACTTTCTATCATCAGGTGCTGCGACTGTCGAGTACGTCCACCCGGTAACATCTGGCGCCGGATCACATCTGCCCTATGAGCACTACCACCTCCACCACCGTAGAGAGCTGCCGCTTAAACACTTGGACATGCCCATCGCCCAGCTCCGTGAGTACTCGTTATCGTTACGGCATAAAGGAAGCGACCCTTGAGGCAGTTCCCCAAAGGCAGGGAAAGCACCGAAGAGCCGCCTGTATGTGCAGTGCATTAAAGAGGGCAGCAGTAGAACTGCGGGCGCTTTGCGCTCATTCTCTAGCAAAGACCCCAAAGCTCTGCTATATTATTAAGTCACCACAGGCTGCTGGGGACCCTTACAGGAACCACATGTTGGATCAAATCCTGCAGTACAGTTCACTGATACAAAGGTAGGCAGATTTCTCTCCAGATTTTAGTTTCTGGCTCGGAAAAAAAACCCCACAAACAACTAAGACTGGCTAGCACGTTAACCATCTAGCTGCATGTATCTTAAAGCTTTTTTTTAAAAAAAAATTAATAAGCTTCTGAAGTTTATCAAAAGAGTCAGACTTTACTGTAAAGTGCAAATGTTACCAAGTTTTATCGTTAATGGTTCAAGGAGTGTCCAAGGATCTCCAAGATCACTGGTTGAAGCATTATTCTCTAAGGAGACAAGGCTGTCAACACTGGTTTAACGGTTTGGTTACTTCTGAAAGTAGATTCTAAATGTTGCCTTTATACCTAAACAAGCATTTATTTACCTGCACTTGGCGAACAACATTAGCCAACCGCTTGGTACATGGATCTTCATGTTTAATAGCTTCATGAATTTCACCATCCGCAATTATACCAAATATTCTGGGAAGGTTAGAGTTGTTGGGACCAAGGACAACTGGGTTGTTGCTGTTACAATGAAGATATACATTACAAATAAATTAATGTTTAACTAAAAAAAAAAAATAAAAATTATCATAAGCATTTTACATTAAGTTGAGTGATTTTGAAATATCTTAAGTCTAAAGCTGCTTATTTACATCTAAGTTTCACTCAGCTGAATAAGTATGCACAGCTTTGTTGCCTGCTGACAGAAATGTTCCCTCTCCTGTTAATATTTAACCAGCCAATCCTTTAATCAGCCTACACTTTATCAGGAAGAAGTTCTGAACTTCACAGAACAGTTGAGTTCCATGCAGATGGAACCGTAAAATAGCGTGACAGAAATACCCTGCCTGCCTAAAAGGGCTTATTCCTCTCTCGCTCAGCGCTGCAAGGGGAGGAGGTTGCCTTACTGGTGTCAGCAGCACCAGTGACTTCAGCTCTCCGCCAGCCCTCGCACCGACACGGCGGGGAAGACGTTCTGCTCCCTCCTTCCCAGCCAAGCGCTGGAGCGGAGGAGTACTGGCAACCGGGGAGCTGGGTGGAAAACACGGTCTACCTCCAGCCCTGCCACCGACCACTGCTGGAAGGCTCCAGAGAAGTACGTAGCAAGGCTGAGCCACCTGCACGGAGCTGGGTACAAAAGTGTGCGACTACGGTAATTCCTGATTTCTATATATGCGTGTGTGTGTATGCATACATATCAGTATTATTACAGTGTCTCTACGCAACTATACTATTATTAGTCTAGGCACCTCAGTTGCCACCACCCATTTTGAGACCTTGCCTTAATAAAACACCAAGAGACACAAGGCATTCCCATAGTAGAAAAGACTGTAGGAAATCTAAGTTATTTCCTTTCTATTTTTCCTACTAAGATATAATACAGTGTCAGCCTGAACATGGCTACTACATAACATTTCAGAAGCTGACATTCTTCCACTCCATTATGAAGTGCAACTTGCACCCACACTAGAATTATCTTTTTGTTTTCTCCATTGACCTATGGGAGAGAGCACAAATCTGAAGAACAACCTGTGGGACAAGATGCTTTCAATAATAAATGAAATTATCATTACAAACTTATTAAAGGAGATAGCACTGTACCATGAATTTGTCTGCATCATTTCTCTATTTCGTACTTCACTTTGTCGATACTCAAGCTTTTGGAAAACAAAAAGGTGCAAAGCTACTTTAAAAGGTTATGAAAAGAAGGCTGCAAGGGCTTGTGTGCTGCTCTTAAGTAAAAAGACCCAATCAGTTATTAATGCTGGTATGTAAGCAAAGTTTCAAAAATTTTCCTGAAATTTTCTGTGGAAGTTCCCAGCTGATCCTTTCCCCATCATGTACATGTAAAACCAGGAATTTTTTCAAGCCAGACAGACATTAGTTAGGATGAGAACACCGACCGTTTAAAAAAACAGCAGTAACGTCACGGAAGGCTCAGTTCTCACCTTCCAACTTTATCTCCTCTAAAGCATATGCAGATTAACCTGGCAGTTTCTCAGTTTGAGGAAAGGAATGCAAGGAAAGAACCTGAAACAAGCTTACTTTTTGCATTAATGTCGAGACTTTGCCTTACCTCTCAATTAAGTCACACAGATAATTGAAAGTATGAACAGCTTCTTCTTTATCTTCATGAAGCGGAAGCCACGATAACCAGTGTGGCAGGACTTCTTCAACATTTACACAGTCAGGCTTGAACTTCATTATCTTTCCTACAGCTGAAATGCAGTTCTCTGTTGCATTGACGTTCTCTTTGGTTTTGGCATCTGGTGACTGAATGACTCTCACCAGCAATGGAAGCGCCTCTAATTGTTAAACAACACAAGAATAAAGTTAAATGCACAATCAAGTTATAATTTGTTAACATCACAAATTCTACATGAGACTACTGCACATATTAAAAGTGGCATTTTTTTTTTTGTGGCCCAAACACCAAAATCTAGACATCCCAATGTCCTGCTACTTCCAGTTTCTTCCCTGCTCAATAATCATCATATGAAAACCAAACAGATAAAGCTATGCAAGGAAACACAAGGAAATACCTACTGCAAAAGTCTGAATTTGCTTTATAAGCTCAGAGGAAAGAAAAATAAAAATCTTCTTGTGTCTCAGTTGGAGTTATACAATCTACAATATACAAGACATTGTAATTCATAGTAAAAACATAGATAACAAGCATTATCTTTTTAATCTAACCGGTTCTATAAACACAGGATGATGAAAAGCACTGATACAGTGACATTCACATTAATTTGGACTGTAGTGCACGTCTACAGTGCGTGTCTGCTGTATGTCTATTGCTTGTGTGCACACACATTTTTAATGTATTTATATATGTGTACATACTTATATACACCTCCCACCACTAAAAGGTGCACTAGGAAAAGCTCTGGAGTAATCTCATCTGGTGAATCCACCTGGCATGATTTAAGTTGTAAAAATCAAACATCAAGGAAAAATGCCTATTTTCTTGCTAGGTTAATAGCAATTATATATATATATATATATATTTATTTTTTTTCATAGTCATGTAGGTAACCACATGCACACTTCTAAACGAACATTAATGTCATGGTTTTAGTTACTAGTGTCCCTGCAGACTTCAGAGCACTCTACATGCATGCAGGAGTAACTGCCCTTGTGTTCTGCTAAAAATGTAATGCTAAAGCTGTGAAATTCTCTATCAGCACAGAAAACAGGTTGTGGAATTGTGCAGAAAAAGCACACTTCAAAATAACTCCAATTTCTGAGGAAGAGCGAGATCTCACACTACTTCATTTTGATGAATAAGTAGCAGCTTTGCAGTTAAGGAATACACAATGACACCTGCTATACTAACTTCACCGAATTAGATTTTTGAAGAATTTAGCAGCTATGGAAAAACATGATTAACCCTAGGCTAGACAAGGCTACTTTTATGAAGTTGATAAACATTACAGAACTGCAGAAATACTGGTCATCAGACCCACTAGCTTGTGTATTGAATGCAGCATAATGATGCTGGACTTCTCTGCAAAGCAGAATTTGTTTCTTAGAAGCCTACAATGTCCAGGGAAACTCAGTCTGCATTGTATACCTCAGGTTTTCATGACTGCTGAAGCTAAATCTCATCTGCGTTTTCTCATAGTCCTTAATATTAACGGATGACTCTGTAGGTATGTGTGTCCTTGGAGCCGTAAGATTAGGAGGGTACCAAAATGAATCAGCATAGCCTCCTCCCTACAGTTTGGCAGACAAGTTTTCTTCTTGTCTAGAAAACAGATCTATTCTCACATACATGTTGTGGTACATAATCCCTAAAAACCCCTTTTGACTATAAAAGACCATCTTCTATTAATACTAATAGTTTTTTTCCAAGGACTGACTGCTCTGACATCTTGCACCACCAAAAGTTGAGGCCACTGCTAAGATTTAGGAAGAAACACATGCAGTTGATTACTACGATATTCACAGAGAATAGCTGATGATTTTCTTCCACCAACATACGAAATGGAAGCAAAGTTGACAGTCATGTAAATTGTAACCTTGTAATCCCATTTAGAAAGTTACTCAATTTGCTATAGTTCTTCCTTCAATTTTATTTCTTTGCTCTTTACTAATTCTATTTTTGATTCTTTTTGTTTCACCATGATGTAGCTCTTGTGTGATTTACAAGTTCTCCTTATATTCCTGCACTTTTTCAACTGACTGCCAAATATACTCATGTTAATACATGTGCTTTTTCTGAATAGTCTCAAGTCTTTACATACTGCTACAAACTTGCAATAGAACAATATGCCAGTGCTATATATTAATCAGTAAAGAAATTAAAATTTAAATAAAAGCTCACAAACACAATGTTTTCAGAGAAGACAGTAAAGCCTATGGGGCAGAAGGCTTCTCATGCCACAGAGTTACTTTGTTTCTAATCACGACCCATCTTCATCTATTAAAATAAATCACAAATTTCTTTCCTGTACATATAAAAGATTTTAAAATACTTTTGAGGAGCCTGCTAATAAGCTGTATGCTGTAAAGTAGAAAGGTCATTTTATCTAAACATCCAACTAAAGGAGAAGCCAAGTGTCTGGGTTTAATCAAGGATTATTTGTCCAAATACAAAGAAAAGGATCAAAGTCGTTACGAAGTTTAAGCGGGCCAAGGTAAAGTCTAACTAATGAAAAAGATGAGACTTCAACAGATGCTAAAAGCCCCCAAAACTCCAATATCAGAACTGTCTTGACTTCAGTCTCTACTCCTCTAGTCTTGAGGCAAGACAGAAAAACCTTATGGAAAAGTTCACAAAAAAACCCTTTGGGAAGTATTTTTCTAGACAATTTTAAATTTTAATGCTCCTAATGTTTCATTGCAAGGTTCCCCATCCTGCCTTTTTTTTTTTTTTTTTTTTAAATGACACCTCATCTTGTCACCATGTGACAGTTACATTTACACTAACAGTGAAAATTACAACCTCTACTGATGTAGGCAAGACTTGTGTTAAAGCCCTAATTTATCCCTATAACAGGGTTTTTATTGTCTTACATACTTTTGAATTTCATTTCAAGACTCACATGAAATACCTATTTGAAACAGCTGACTAAATATTTTCTTAAAAAAGGAAAAATACAAAAAAACCCCCCTCTGATAAGGGATGCTACTTAGTGTGCAAAATGAACTTTGTTGACTGGCAAGAAGAGTGCCAGGAGACAATTATTTCTTTAAATTCAAGACGAAGTTTTAGAGAAACTTGAGACATGCAGAAAAAAAGCAGACACAGAAATCAGGTTTCTGCTTTTTATGTAATGGGAAAGCAGAGAGCCACATTAGTTGTTCTGTAGGCTACTCCTTAATACAGGTCACTTTCATAATTTTTCCAGACATCCTAAGGGTTTTGCATTAATATGTAACCACATCAGTATTAATAAAAAGCAACGAGACAGGTGTGTGCAGAATGCTATTTTTTATGAAATGAACACGTGCATCTCAGATCATATTAAGCAGAACGTCATTAGAGGCCCAAGGAATTCAGGTACTTTACTAATCATCACCAGTCTGCCACACAGGTTATACTGGCAATCTATTTCACTGCCAAAGGGAAGAGACCTCATTAACCAAAACGCGAACAATTTTTAATCCCCCCCCTCCGCTCCAAATCACGCATTCCGACAGTTTTATCAGCTGCACGTACGTACCTGTGCAAAAAGGACGATAGCTGTCCCCACCAAACTGTGCCATAACTCCCACGCCGTAGGCAGCCGCCTGCCTAACCTCTGGGCTGTTGTCACATACCGACTGCAGCATCGGCCTCAGGAAATATTCCGCGTACTTGAACGAGGAGGGGCTGCAGTGCTCTACGATATCGTCAAAAATGCACAGCCCCCACTGCCTGTCTGGCCACGGCCTGTGCGGACACTGCAGCAAAACCACGTAACATTTGAGCCACCTTAAAACTAGTAGTTTGTGTACAGTCAATGATTATATCGACAGAACAATCATAGTAAGAGGGGTCCAGTATTTTTGTTAAAATCTTTTTGGATTAAGTTTAATGTCACAAATGCATGGTTTTCTGTAGTGATACTTGCAGCAATACCATGAACAAAACAAAATCCAGGTGAATATCTGAGCTAATTAAAAGAATGATTTTAGGCTAAATCTTTTACCTCCATCTCACACACTGTTACCTATTTCAGTCTCAATTTTCCCCACTAGTCTGCAACTCTTTTTTGGCCCTCTTTTTGAAATCCATTTTAGAGAGTATCAGACACTGCCAGGCGAATTCAATTTCTCAAAACAGTTGTGTGTCAATGATCCTGGGTCTTGCAACACAGAAATCAGAAGTGTCACAGCAGTGCAGCTGTTCACAAAGCATAGGGTAACAACTTCATACTTGATCCAGAATAAACCTTCAACTGCCTCTATTTTAAAGAACAATAATTGCTACATTCTATCTACCAAGTTCTCCAAGATTCCAGCATGGAAGGCCTATTAACACATCAGAAAAAAATAATCACTGTCAAATTAAAAGAAAGCAAGGTACTTACAATTAGGTTGACAATTAGTGGAAGTAGCCTTTCAAACCACGGCAGTACCTTCTCCTTGTAACTGCTGAATATTGAGTGCAAAATGTCTGATACTTTAGTCAAAATATAAACGTCACTGTCATCCTGATAGGAAAAAAAGATACAACTCACATTAAGACTAACAATCTCTAAAATAGGAGAAGTCACATGAAATGCTGAGGTCTCTAAACTAATGGAATAAAGTTGTTCAATGATTTGGTTTTGTAAAACCAGTCTTTTTAAGTCCACTATTTTTCAACTGTTGGTGTAATCATAGAATGATAGAATCATGGAATGGTTTGGGTTGGAAGGGACCTTAAAGACCATCTCGTTCCAACCCCCCCGCCATGGGCAGGGACACCTTCCACCAGACCAGGTTGCTCCAAGCCCCGTCCAACCTGGCCTTGAACACTGCCAGGGATGGGGCAGCCACAGCCTCTCTGGGCAACCTGTTCTGGTGTCTCATCATAAAAAATTTCTTCCTTATATTCAGTCTAAATCTACCCTACATATGAAGAACTACCTATTTCATAAAGCTGCTTGGAGATCTCACTGCTGTTCAGTATTAGTGGTAATAATACAGCAACTTCTGTACATAAAGCACTTTTCATCCACCGGTCTAAGAAGGGGTAGGGAGTTCTATTTTCCTCCTTTTTTTACTACCAGGGAAAAAAGCCTCCTGGCTTCTGTGCTTTAAGACACTAAAACTTGCAGATATGTTCCTTTACTACATGTATAAAACGAATGTTTTGTGCTGCTGTTTTAACCATCTAAATTTTAGCCTGGCATTATATGACTTACTGATTAAATTTTTATGATAACATATGAAGCTGTTTGAATCAGTTTTGTATGTTGCTGTTCCCTTTCCCAACTGTCACTAATTAAATACTATGCCAACAGATATATGTATTCATTAATGCTTCATTTATTTACATTTTCTGGTTTACTTTATCTCTCAGAACACAGTGACCAAAAGCCTCCTTCTGTGGTGCGTACTGAGGCCGGATGAGTGAACAAACCCCTCTGAGAAGTGATATGCCTCTAAAAATACATCATCTTCATTTAACAAAATTTATTGCACTGTACATTTGCCCACAGCACTTTCAATATGGTTCTGCTTGATGAGTGTGCATTCATTATCTTATCATAAGTGTAGGTTCATGGATTTGAACCAGACAGAGCTGGTTTGCAAATTCATTGAAGCGATATATTCATGGAGGGGAAATGCCACATAATAAAAAGAAACTGGTTGCGGCAATTATGACATTCTCGGAAGAAGGCTTCTTGGTACAAAAGTGCCCTCATAGTAGCAAAAGGAAGGAAAATGGGCTGCCCTAGGCTTTGATCAACTTTGAGGAAGAGCTGCTCTACAAACCAGATATATTGCAAAAGCACAGAATAAACAAAATCTATGATACTGTAAATCTGAGCATGTTTTGTTTCAGCTTCAGTGGTACAAATGCATTTAAGGTAAAATTTACTGCTTTGCAAAAGTGCAGTAAATAGGAGGTAGCAATTAATGGTGCTGGGCAATGCAGAAGAGGGAATGGATGACTCCGTGCCAGCCAACTGCTGACAAAGCCAGGAGCATAAGCGTGATTAGCTATATAACTTTTTTTTTTGGTATAAAGTACCTAAATGTCCCACACTTGGTACGCAGTGCATACAGAATTTTTGTATGGCTTAGTTTTTGATGTAACAGCTGCCTATAGCAGGAATCATGGAGACCAGCAGGGCGTTACAAAATGAGAAGCGGGCTGGCACCTTAGCTTAAAAACGCGATCCTGAATCGTTTAAGCAGTATGCAAACTTATTACATCTTCAGTGACACGGGCTCCAGCCCCTGCCTGCGTGTTATCAGCAGGACAGTTTAATGGGGCAGGGACCCAGGCTTGGTCCTTTTACCCTGGTATGAAAACTCTTCGGACGTGCCCTGTTTTCTGGCTGGGCATTTAACAGAGCTGCTGCTGCTGACCCAGGTCCCACGTGTCCTCCACGTTGCCTCCCCTTCTCCATCACTCTGGGTTTTTCATCAAAGTGTCATTATCTGCCCTGTCACCAATCTCCAGGACAAAAATTAAAACCCACTATGTACACTTCATGATATGGCCAAGTTCTGAGACTTACTGTTCCTCTTCCAACGTAAAGTGTCTACAGATTTAACTATAGAACAATGTATTATTTAATACTCCTCCTATTCCATGCAGTAAATTACGGGGTAAGGTTCATATGCCTGTTACTCATTTACACTTGCTTTCCATGAATATTCAAAAATTTGAGCCATCTTCACATGGAGACTTGTAAAAGATGAACTTTCAGTACGAACACTTGAATTTTATCAACTACCAAAAGAAAAAAAAATCATCTTAGTTATTGAATTAAGTATCCAATCAGGATGGAGTAATAATATCATTTGATTTGCGTAGTTGCATGTTAGCTCTCTAACTAATTGACTAGCAAAAAACAAACTAGAAACTGCTGTTCATTACAGATCACTGTATGATAATGAACTTACTGTTAGCCAAGAGTCATTCACTGAAGAAGTTAAAAAATAAATCTGAACAGCAAATGCATTTGAAAAGTTCTGGAATTCTTAACGTTCACCACTTAGCTGTCAGAAACATCTGCACACAGAAACACATATGCATTTTGAGAATGCTTCTTACAGAGAGCTATGTAATCCAAAATGTACCAACATCTCATAGTTTCTCCTACACAAACACAGTAAATTCACAGTTTTCTTCCAAAGGCTCTGGATATTGTAGTAAGATAAGAACATTCCTGTAGATGTTTATGATCAATGCCCTTGCCCAAACATAAATATCACTGTAAATAAAAAAAATGTAACTAATACACCATCATCAAACAGACAAGGAACCGTTTCTTCTTCTTCTTTTTTTTTTTTAAATATCCTATTTTCCAGATTCTGAAAGTAACATTCTTGATCTATCTGAATTACACTACCAGTACTCAGATCAATGTTTCTGCATTTCTGCTGACAGTGCCTGCTCTCTTTTCCCAGCATTCCTCCCAACCTATAGAAGAGCTGGTTGAGGACTAAGATAACTGTAGCATACAAGACATGGTCTTGCTGGGGATAAAGAAATTGCTGTAGCAAGCTGGACTGAATAGGAATTGGCTGTTCTGTTGAGATTTTGATTTATGTGTCTGAGCTAGTTATTCTGATCTTTAATTTTATATTGCAAAGTGCTGGATTTTACACAGGCAAATCAAGGGTGTCTGAGTGCTGTTTGTGGTCTATATAAATCTCTTGCACATTCATTGTCCTATATATAATTTATGCAAGATGGCATGTTAGCAGTCCATGATTTAACTATGTGGCATTACATTGCTTTTACATGAGGGTAATTCTTCTTTTATTCTGCTTTAGTTTCTGTAAGGACTGACATAATGATTTTTTGTTGTTGTTAGTCAAGGTTTCTTTTTTCCTGTATACCTCAAACAAGTGGTACTCACAAACATGACCTGGACTTTCTCCAAATTCTAAGTGCCAACTGCATTTTTCTATTTATTTCTTCCATACGTAGGCTTAAGCACTTCCCTTAGGCTGCTATGAAGCTAGAAAAGTACCTATAAGGTAGAGTGTCAAAGGTGAGCAAAGAGCTCCATAACACTTTTCACCCTGATTTTGCCAGTATGTCAAGCAGAGGCAGCAATACACACACTTTACTTGCCATGTCGAAATGTGATTGCTTTGCTTAGTCATCTTCTGTAGGGACCTGGCATGTGAAAAGTGCCCCGGACTCGCGTCGTAAGATGCACCAAACTGTATGCAGTCAATATGTCTAGGTCAGTACCCTCTTTTATGCAGACTAAAATACAGCTTTGGAAGATTAGTCTATAAATATACCTTCCTTTTTTTTTAAACGTAGCTTCACTGTTAAAATTATTCCATCCTGGTTGGGTAGTTAGAAACAGCTTTTGATGAAAATCCAAAAGTACACCTAAAACTAGCTGCCAACAACTATCATGATGAATTAAACAACTGTTAGATTAGATCTGTTACAGTTCTAATGTACTACAGCTAATTTCTCAGTTAACCCTATGCAGCAAATAATTCTTCTAAGTGCTGGTTTCCTGATTTAGAAATCGAAGAAGTAAGATACCCACAGCTTTAATGACTTTCCCATTGCCATCAATGGATCCACGTGAGGAAGTCAGGATTAGAAAATCTAGTTACTAACTTTCATTCTAAAATTCAATCCAACAGAGCAAACAAGTGAATATTTGGTAAAGGGCATGTACTGTGATATGAAGATATATCATTCAGCAGTCTCATGAGAAGAGTGCTCAGTCTCTGTAAAAAAAGGTATGCAGAAGCATCAGCTATAGTTAGAAGCAAAACCTTATGATTAATTGTGATTAACACACATAAATATTATATGAACAAATACTATAAATAATTGAGATCCACAAGAATAATAAATAGACAATTTTCTACTGAAATTTACTTTTTCATGGATCATTTGTGTATTTAATTCCTGCTATGGAAATTACTCTTGAAAAGATTATGACGGTATGTCTAAAGCTCATCAGATAAGTACAGATAAAAAATACTGCAATAAAATAAAAAGTTTTTTAAAGACTATAGTTTTAAAATGAGATGTTTTAAAAGCTATCTTGCTTTTGACCATTTAATGTGATTACTTTGAGTTATATCTCTGGCTTGAATTGCTGACAAAATAAGAGTAAGCATGACATGATGGATAGGATCTGCCACATAAATAAGTAAAAACCTGGAAAAAATTAACTTGACATTTGAAGAAGGGGAGAAAATGTCAAGAAATAATTATTTTTATTCAATATCATTTGTAAGAAGCTTATTGTCCCTAACCATGTCTGGGAATGTTGTCTACACTTTATATTATCTGTCTAGAGTTTCCATTCATTAAATGAGATATAATCAATAATAACCAGTTACATGTAAAATGATCCCCCCCCTCCCCCCGCTACGCCTTCGTCCCCTGCCCCCCAGCTTTGCTGTTTCGCAGAGGCATTCCTTGGTCTGAACCGTTTTACTGCAAGTCACCCTCAGTCCTTTATTTTTATATATGTATCTGGGAAAACTGGGAAAGGGGTTTACTAAGGTGCCTGCACTAACTGGACTGGAAAACCTATTTATTCCATTTCTTCTTGGCAAAACACTACCTTAAGAGACTACGAACTCCTTAAACGCTGCTCATTCACTATGTGTTTGATACAAAATGGATATCTTGGACCGAAGCCCAGGGCCAGTTACAGCTGCCTCTGCAAAATGAGGTACTCTTAAATTCCGTTCACTTAAACAGCAAAGAATTCTTTATGCAGAGGGATCCTGGGTGCCTAAGCACCACTTAACCTCTCCGGCATCGGAGCTCACCCGTCGCCCCCGCGTCTCCCGGGTGCGAGGGGCGACGGCAGGGATCCTGCCCAACCTCTGCCGCCAGCTGGGCTTTCGTCATTGAGCCGTAAGTTTTGCTAAAGAGGGAGTGATTTAACCAGGAACCACGCAGATAACTCTCTGAATTTCAAGGCCTTATTTTACCGTCTGAAAGTTGCGTGTGCTGGTAAAAAGTCTAGGCGAGTCCAGTGCTGTACATACACACCGGTGCTTTATATCCTGACGTTACATCACACAGGGAGCAGGGCATTTTTTCAAACTCGTGATGTAATGTCTTTATCCAGAGTCTGACAGAAGTTCTAAAAACATGTTATAGAGAATGTAGGTTGAGCAGCATAACAGCTCTCTCTTAAGCAGTAGGGAGAGATCATGCACCTGGGGAGCAATATATTTTGACCTTCAGGTTCTACTTTGTTCACATGCTCCAACCATGGTGGTTTCAAATGGTCCTGGGCTTGGTTTTGAACTGAAAACTGATTTCAGCACATTCTTTGGACAAAACACATCCATATGATGTGGAGTAACACTGTATTGTCCTACACCACGTAACCCCTGCTAGCCTTTCTTGTTTAGCTGGAAATGACAATGGATCGCAGCACTGTTTCCTGACTGTGATACACAAATACACTGAGTTCTGTAATTAACATTTTAAAGCCCTTTCTCGATATATTTAGGAAAAAAAAAAAGGCAGGGGGTGGGGGGGAGGGAGGAGAAAAGAAAAAAAACCACCAAAAGCCAGAAAGCACATCACTGAGACAGATATTCTTATCCAGTTATCTAACTGTTCAGAGTTTGTGTTCCATTATATATCTTTTGAGAAGAAAGAGACAATTTAGACAATGTATAGATCTGAAAAATCACCATTTTCCCATCACTGTTTCTTGAAAAGTCATGTAAGCCGTATGTAGAGTGAAACTCTAGAAACTAATAAAGGAAAAACAAGTAAATTGGTAGAATATTATGAATAATTGTATTTACTTGTAAATAAATTAAAAATATAAGATAGACTTCCTAGAGAATTTTGAAATGAGTCTACAGGATACCACTATTTTCTTCTATTCCCATGCTGATACTGTGACATTGGTGCACAGAATCCCCCCAAAACTCCCAAGTATTTATCATTCTTTACAATGAATTAACATGGTCTGCTACATTCTAGAGGAAAATTTCATGATGAAATATTATGGTCCTTATGAAAAATATATAAGCATATGCAGTCTGAGTTTTCTTTGCTCTGGTTGAAACGCTGCATTAAAATTGAACCTCTGCAGGATCAATATGTCTCTCTACCTGCTTGTCTCTGCTGGTTACATGAAAAACTGTTCATACTTTCTTATGGGTGGACTTGAGTTCTCAGTGGTTGACACTGTGCCCTTTTTGGATTTTCTGTTACAATGGGTCAAAGAATGAAATTCCAGCTCTGTTTGAGCCGATGGGAGATTTACCCATGACGCCAGTGGAGCAAGGACTTTGTTGTGTGATTTTTTTGGTGCTAAGGGATAGCAGATTCTTGCTTCTGTTTAAAAAAAAAAATCCAACTCTTGGCCTTAGCAGCGAGCAGGGTATGAAGCCTTCTGCAAATGACTGACTAGCTGCCTGAAGGAGAAGGAGGAGGATTTTTATGCTTATCCTCCAGCTTCCCAGGCAAGGAGCTCTTGATGCTGTTACGTCTGCTAGACCCTGAGAGAAGACATCGGAAACGAGAGACCTGTTCTGGTGGGGCACAACAGGGAGAAGATGTTATGAAGAAGAATTGGTTAAGAATGACTCATGCTGCACAGCTTCTCTCTTTTCTCCAGGCAGGACCAGCCTGGGGAATTACTGCAATATTTGGTATCTTATAACATCCTTGCTTTAAGAAGAAAGAAGGAGGAAAACCATCAGTTTGCTTTATTGCACTGTCAGGATTTGATTCTTGGGCTACTGTGCCCCTATTGATGTCTTAATGGGGCCTAGGAAATAATACTTCTGGCCTAGAAAATAATAATTCTACTATAAAGACCTGCTTATTCTCTTCTGTTCTCTTAAATATCTGTACGGCAACAATCCAGAGAATTCATCACTGTATCAAGAAAATCAGAGTTTGATATCAGGAAGGAAAATAAAAATGCTCTTGCAAGGGGAAATTTGAATACTACATACAGCTATTTGGCAACTCATTTACAATATTAAAAGAAGTGACTTACAAAAATTCAAGTATTTAACAACTTTTAGAAGCAGTACATCTTTCTAACAGGACACAATGTTAAACTAAGAATTGTATTACTTTTTTGCACAATTTATGAATATTATGTAGATTTTATCTTGCCCTAAACACTCCAACATCTACCCAGAAATCCTTGGGCTACATTTATCTTGGAAAAGAGACCTGAAGCACAGTGATGCTTAGGTTATTTTTCTCCCTCCGCACAAACTACATGATCCGCATCTTATACATCTTGGGTTTGGTGCAGTGTGCTGCACAGGAGTTGTTTACACACCGGGTCATTATCAGTTCAGTTGTCTTTGCTTACCATGTTTACTTGCTTTTTTCACCTCAGATTTCAAGCGTAAAACTAAGAAGAGAAGAGCAACACTGAAAATAAAAAAATCCTGATAACGACATTTATGCTGCATTATTGATTTTCCCATAAGATGCGTGTAGCTTTCACATAAGACGTGTGTAGTATTTGTTATACTATTCGTAACAAGGTCAGGTCTGTATCGGGAGCATCGAGCTGTGTTCTTTCTGTTTCCGATATTGCCGGCATTGATAATTATTCTGTAATCCACAAGTGTGTGGCAATTCTGTTGGTGATGCATGAGACCCAGGCATCGCCCTCATCCTTGCTCTGTTGCACCGACCGCGATGGCAAACGTGCTATCGTCAGGAAACCAGGCTGATACAGTTCTGAGGAACGGGCAGTGAGTAAACGAATTCTCTCAAGAAATTCAATGTTTGTAGCCGCTGTCTCACACATATTAACGGCCTTTTAAATATGCTGTCGGAGTTCACGTAACAGCAGCGAACCTTTCCTTTTTTGTCACTCTTTCTGGGCAGGTTTTGGTTATAGCCTGTGGTCTGCTTGTTTATCATTCCTTCCATTTGCTAGGCTCTCTATTAATCTATTTCTAGCTTTCCCAGTACTACTTTGGAATTATCAAGGCATGTCATAGCTGGCAAGTGTGAATGTTTCGCCTTGCTGCTGCTGTGCCATTTTGGGAGGAGAGCTATGCAATTATGACAAGTTGCTGGTTATTAACCTTTGATTGCTGAATGTTGTCTGTTGAGATGCAAAAAGCAAGAACATAAAGGCAATTTTAATTCTCTCATCCTTACTGACTTCACACACTCTTTCTTTTCTTGACTGTCTGTTGTGGAATAAGCTCCCATTTTCAATTCATTCTCTTACAACAATGTGCTCTTTCAAATCTCTCCCAAAAGCTCATTTATTCTCAGCAACTTGTTAACCAAACAGCCGTGTCTCCTCTCCTATTATTATTTCTATTATTTCACCTGTCCTTTCATAAACCTTGTTTATACTCTCTCTCTTTCCTTTCTTACTTCTTTCGTTATGCTTAATTTTGTAACTCATTTTATTGTACTAGTTAAAAGTAAGTTTAGAGTGCCTTAGCCAGGGGTGCTGAGAAAAATCAACAGTCAGAATCACTAAAATGAAGTTGCAGTTGCAACGTATGGCGCAGATGCTGTGCATGAAGTAAAAGCAGACATATAGTTCTCCATTAACAATTTCTGAAGGGTCCCATCCTGGAGTTCACTGAAACCATGGAAGTCACTCAGTTCACTTCTGTTAGCTTTGAATCAGGCCAGGAGGAGAAAATGAAAAGGTAAGGCAGAAGGATGAATGGAATGGAAAAAAGAAAATATAGGTCCAATGGAATACATGGGAGATGCACATTTATCACCTCTGTTAAAACACCCATTTTAATAAGCATGCAAAAAACCACAGAGTTTTTAAAAATTCAAGGTATATATGCAATATTCTCTTTCTGATTAGGACTAAAGCCAGGATGTGAAATAAAATTTAGTAAACACAGGGGAATAACAATCAGAAAAGGAATTCTTCCATTTCGTGTATCACTCCTGGCTTACCAGTCAAAGTACTGTACAATGAATTGAGCCTTTTACTTCTTTTTAGAAAGATAAATACATTAAAAATACCAGATGCCTGCATCTTTCTGTTATCCTTTGAAATATGTATTTTCAAGTTCATTAATGCATGATCACTTGCCTTTTGTTAATTCTATACTCTCTTAAAAGCAATAACTGAACCAGAATGTGCATTTCTTCTGAAGTTCTTTTGAAACAAACAAAAAAGACATTTCAAAACAGATAAAATTTAGAAACTAAATTCAGCTACACATAGTGATTTAAAATGGAATTTGAGATAATTTCTGTTGCTTTACTTCATTTTTTCTAGCCTTTTAGATTTTAAAAAAGAACATTCAGGCCACAAAATGAAAGCTATTTCTGCTATCAGTCACATGTTTTCATATACAAGGTGCAAAAACTTTTTCAGACAAATATTACATTTGCCATGATAGTGCAAGGGAATACTACATTTTTTTAAAGAGGAAAAACTAAAATTGTACTAAAATTCAAATGGGTCAAGTGAGTCTGACTTTTCATCTTTAATGTCGTGAAAATCTCATATGTGCCATTGTAATGGGAAAAATAATGATCCAGTTGTGTTCTGAGAAAAGTATTATTTTTCATTTACCTTGACATGACATTAATAAGGTGTGAGCTCAGCAAAATACACATTTGAACTGTATGATTTAGCTCCAATTAAGCCTTTCAGGTAAAGCAATATTGAGTTAGGTGTGCTCCTGCAAATCTAGAACATATCAAAGTTAAAAACGTACTTACCTTTTCCAATGGTAGTCTTGGAATAGTAAGTTTAATCTTTCTTGGTTGTGCATATAACTTTATTCCATTTCGTTCATAAAAGTTAAAAACCTACCATGGCTACCTATTTAGAATATTTTTCTAATTTTTGCCTAGGAGGTAGAAGCTCATGCTTGTAACACCAGTTCAGGTTCCATTTAGTTTATGACTTGCAGTAAGTGTACCCCCAAAATACATCTTACATGAGTGTTCAGCTGTGAGAAGTGGGCTTCTATAAAATATAACAGTAACCTGAAACAATTACTGATGATAGAAGAATGAGAAGAAGAAAAAACATCTGAAATAAGTTCAAAGAAAAAGGGCTACAGATATTACTGACAGATTGTGAGATTTTATCTAGTAAATAAAAGGAATGTTGGCCTGGAAATCAATGAACGAAAATTGATGTGTTGGAACCAATTTTGGCTCATTGATTTGGGCTTGTACAACCCCCAAAGGGAAAAGGGTCTATTTTATCAAAAGCAAAAAGGGAATCACAGTAATTGCAGCAGCTGACTTGGGATTTGATTATTGAACCAAGCTTTTTTTTCCCCACTATGAAGAACTGCATGATAGATCAAGAGATTCTTAATATCGTACTTTGAAATTAGCTCAATGGTCTCAAGTGGATCTTTATATAAAAAAGTAAACATTACTGGGATTTTGCTCTTACCCTTTGGGTTTTTTTTTTTTCCATACTTCTGTAATTCCTTTTATTCAGTTTGTTGATGCTACCTTTTTCACACGAGCTAGCAAGGTGAACAATGACAAAATTTCTCCTGTGTCATTAAGGCAGAAAATATTAAGATCTATTTGCACCCGAGAGAAGCTCTTGCTGATGATGCCTGGAATGACCCCTTGAGCGTGCTGGATCCCAGCTGCCCGCTGCAGTCCTACCTTTGCCTGCTGTGGCTCTAATTCAGCACCCAGAACCCGGGACACCTAAACCACGTTTGAAAAGGTGGACACTTGGTTGGGACGTTGTTGGTTAGATGACTAGGTTTAGCCAGATTCACATAAGCTTGGGTTTTCCTGCTGTACATGCTGGGTTTGTTCATTTTCTGGAGCCCGATAGTGAGAACGGCTCGCGAATTTGAAAACCAAAGAGCTTCAGTTTACTTCCCTTCAGATTTAAAAATAAATAAATAAAGGTTCCATAGAAATTACACAATTAATGAAATGTTTAGAGTTTGCAGCCAATCTAACTGAAGTCAGACTCATTGCTGAGTTAGTCAAAGATGTAATCTAGCCGTGAACATTTATAGTATTTTTGTGGGAGCTTGGGGCTGGAAGGGGTTGGGTTTTGCTTGGGGTTTTTTGACTGTTTTAATCTTATGGCCATTCTGGTAGTGTAAATTTTTTTAACCTTTTAAGGAAAAAAAATTAGCTCTCAGCCAATATTGTATGTTACTACCACATACAACTTTATATGTAAAAAGTATAAGGGGGCTTATGACAGCTGTTGGAAATTTCTCCATTACCTTTCATAGGAAGAGATTTCAACTGATACCAAGAACACTTGAAAATCATTTTTGAATTGTACTTTGTGATTTAGTCAACAACTGAGGAACTATCTTAACTTTTGATGTTTGAGGAACTTAATATTTCATTCTTCAAAAATGCTAATTACCCTCCACAGACACACTCACATGTATATGTCTGTGCACACAATAATTATAGGTTACAGCATGTGTTATATATATAGTGTGTATAGGTATACATTTAGAAAGAGAAAAAAAGTACATATGGTTTCTCCTATTCCTGTCTTACCACATGAAGTTTGCAAAGATTCATTACTGTGATAAAGAAACTAAAAGGGCACTTAATCTTGAAGAGGCTTTTCAACCCTCTTCTTCTTCCTTAAATTCATTGCACAGGAGAACAGAAGTAAAAATCTTATGCAAATTTGGAATAAATAGATTAAATGTTATTCTGTGTTCAGTCATGAGCAACCCTCTCAATGTTCTATAATCAGAGCTGAAGAAGGCAGTGATGCAGAATAACACCAAAAATATGATGATAATAGAATAACTATCAAACATTTCCAGAAATAAACACCCACAACAAATTTGTCTCTGTTTATTTGGTTCAGTGTAAGTAAAATTTGCTTTCTTGAGAGCTATGAAGTTATTGATAACATGACATTAATTTGGTGGTGATTTGCGTCATAATTTTCTTTTCATTTTTGTAATGGAGCTCTGGTATTCCTTGTTAACATCCACAGTTTTTCTCTTATGTTACAAAAATTAAAACACAACACATAACTCAGTAAAGTTTCCTTTAACACAGTCATGAAAATTGACCTGGTTTTGGCTTCCTTTTTATGTTATAGTGATGGTTAAGACACATCATGAATATATTGCTAATTAAGAGCATGACAGAGGTAAAAATAAAAAATAATATATAAGGAAAAATTCACTGTTATTGACTGTTCAGTCTGCTGAAACAGATTTTTTTTTTTATCATCCTGATCTAGGTCAGAGTAGGTTATGAACAAGGTCTGAGTTCATGCAAAGTGCACAAGCAGGAGGAGAAGAAATTATTTTCTATTTATTCCTCTCTCATTGGAATTTTTGTGCTCTGGTTTAGACTGCAGCAGCTGTGAAGGATGTTCAGAGAACATTTAGCAGGATGAAGTAGCTGGAGCCTGTCAGGAGGACTAAGCAGTGGTTTGGACAGGAGTGTGAACTGGTGACATTTGCCCACATTATTTCACCATTATTATGTCTATCCATAGATTAAGGGACAGAGCTTGCTCGGGTGTGTGTAGGTATAACCGCATTACTTCGTAATGGCATAGGCATAACTTCACATACTAAGAGGTTCCAGTCCTCAGTGCCACCTGCAACAAAAATAGACTTAGCCTGTGTGTATGCCACAGGCTACACACAATCCCCTTTAGATGTGAAAAGGCAGGAAAGAAAAAGAAAAGTACTAGTCTGTACGAACTCTACATAAAAAGCAACCAAAATCCTAAGGGTTTTACTCTGCACGGTCATATCTGAGGAGGAGGATAGCATCTATTCTAAATAGTATTTTTACCAAAAAAAAGAAAAAAAAAATCAATTCATATATCTGGGGGTATAATATAACTAATGGGTACTTATGGCATGGCACCCAATAAATTTTTTCGCTTTCCAATATTGTCTGCTACTTGAGATGTCTCATATACCACATACTGTACACACTGTAATCATCTCCAGAAAAATAAATAGGTGGTACAGAACTCATATATCTGTATCTCTGGGCCAGTCAAATGTGTTTGGTGTTAAAGCAATGCTGAGTGGATGTTCCAAACTTTGGAAAGTTCATTCTCCTGAACTGGAATTCTGCAACTCTGAATATCTTGATGCTGTTTTGAAATTTAAAACTGACCTGCTCTGTGATGTTGCACAACTCTCTGTCTTCAGGTTCTTTTTGCATGTTTTCTCTGTTTTGGTTGTAGTCTTAATGCCCAGGTGTTCTCCTCATGTGTGTACACACTTTTTCAAAAAAAATGATCTTAAAGACCCTTGCAGTCCTGGTTGGAGCCTCAAAACAATACCAAAGGGAAATATTAAATAATAATATACTTTTTATTAGCTTCTAGAGGCAGCCTGTATATTTGATCTGTCAGGTAGTACTTTCCTTCGTAGTGCCAACAGCAGTGTAATCACAGAAAAGTCATCTCCATGTATCTCAGTTTCAGTCTTTATTAACAGGATGAAAACCACTTCCAGCTGGTAAGACTGCAGTTCATGGTAGTAAGTTCTTTCAAATAGTTACACTGCAGTCAATAGGCGTCAATCAGGTATTTCTTCCAGTTTGTAAGAATTTTTGACTGTAGAGCTGGCACATTTAGCAACATGTGCATGTCCAAATGTACGTTCAGTAGATAAGGATTACAAATCTATACTTTTCCTGGTTTTTCTAGTGAGAAACTTTAACCAAAAGAAGATGTATAGCAATAGTAGGAGATGACTCAACATGAACAAGCAAAGAACTTCTGCTTTCAAGTTCATTGCAAGTGTAATTTCAATATACCTAGATTGTTTTCAGAATGTTTATATAGCGTATGACAACTGGCCAGTTACCTACACTAGACAAACCCCATTCACTAGAGACAGCTTTTCCTAAAACAGTATTTATTAATGATTATTCATTCCCTGAAGCCCTGTTCACCACTTCTACGGACGAAGAAACTCAGCACTTTGACAAACATGATCTTGCAAATCTAGCTGAGTGCTATAAGGCATGATTTCTAACATTGTTTCTGAGCTGTCTCAAACTAAAATTTGGTCACTGTGTGAAGGATCATAATCCACTGTAGTTGCTTTAAGCTAATGTGTTTGATTTATCACTGAAATGGACTGGAAGCTTTAACGCCATCAGTGGCAGCATCTCAGGGCTCTTGTTCTGCAATTAGATTTATCAGAAAAGCATCATTAGACAGTTCATATGAGCATATATTTTGCTGGGCACAAGTAATTCAGAGCAGGTGCTGATATACTTTTAGAGATCTGAGTGGAGATACCTTATAGAGGTACAAGCCCCACTGCTTTTTATACTTCTTATTTGCAGTTGGGATTCCTATTCAGCCTGTTTCTGAAAGGGTAGCTAGCTATGTTGAAATGAGTGGGAATCGGGGTCTAGCTCTTTTTTACAGGGTGTTTTGAATGTAAATTTAAAAAATGGGAGACTGTAATAACACAAATAAAACTCTTAGACTTATATAGATTTGTCAAAAAAAAAAAAAAGTATTTTTCCCTATTCTGTTAACGAAACACATGTTCAAAACAAACATCCTCCAGCCATTGGTTAATAGAACGGACCTGCCAGGCATCAATGAAATGTGAGCAAAAATCATTTTGTTTGCATTTTAATAGATTTCAAGCCTGTGTGTCTGAAGCTAAGGTCTTAAAGCTATATTAAGGTTCCTAAATGGAATTACTTCGATTGACAAGATAATGCTAAGTAACCCTAGCATTGCTGAGGCCAGTGAGAAGACTCCAGGGGGTTAATTATCATGGAATACAAAGAGTTATTATAACTAGAAAGGAGAACATATGAAACCTCACAATCAGATACTGTTTGCCCATGGGATAAACATGACAAAAGAGAAAGAAGTTTTTGAATATAACCCCTAAGAATGGAATTTAACTGAACACAAAGAAAAAATGCCAGAATTGTAGCAATTTTTTCTCACAGGGCTTTCCAGACCTTCTGAAAACATTCTGGGTTTCCACATGGATACCTGCCTATCTGAAGACATGTTCCATTTTAAAAACAAAACAAAACTCTGAAAAACACAACTGCTCTGAAGTGCAGGATTAAAGTCACTAATACGTAGGGAGTGGTGTCAAACCACGTAATTGTGTTATGCACTGGATAAAGTGTTAATTACGTTAATTAAGAGGCTGTGCAAACATAAGAAGACCTCATACCCTTTCCAGGTTCCCCCAGTCCATATTGCTACCAGTGCACGTGCCTCTGTCTCCTTCCAGGTTCCTCCTCTTGGCTGTTTTCTAGATCTGTTTAGGGTCTCGTTGCTGAGAATCAAGACCAAGAGAGCAGATTAGAAGAACAAAGAGGCGGAAGGGCTGGGAAAGGAGGGAGGCCCTGGAGAAAGGGGTGGTAGGTGAGAATATTTGCACTACTGGTTTTAGAAACACAGAAAGCTTCTCCTCTCCTACAAGGAGTGCCATTTGAAAGGATCAGGTCTTCCTTTGCTAGTGCTGGCTGTGCTCTATAAGGGAATACTTCATACACGAAATGATGGGAGGCGGAAATGGAGTTCTGTCATGCAACTTTTATGAGTATATCTATATTTTAATATGGTTACACTGTTCTGCAGCAGCCTACAAAGTTTGTTTATCTAGTCAGTTACTCGACATGAATCTTTTCTTAGTTTAGCCAACTCCTAGCTTTTTTATGGATTGGAACAGTGTGTGCTGTGTGGCAAGTCTTTCTTCTACCCTGTTAGAATACGTTTCATCTGAACTAATACTCAGTTCCATTTGCAAGGTGCATTTCTCAACAACAGAGTAGAAAATTTCATCTCGGCTTATATTTTCCGGGAGCTTGCCGCTTTCGTCTCAGTTTGCCTTAAAAGTCCGTCTTCAGTTATAAGGGCTCTATCGAGTCTCAGTTTACTTGGGAGCTGCTTTTCCCAGCTTATCAGCTGCAGTCAAAAGAGAAGAAAACAGCTCAAACCTTTGAATTTACAGCTGCTGAAGGGGCTAGAGCATCTCTCCTCTGAAGAAAGGCTGAGAGAGCTGGGACTGTTTAGTCTAGAGAAGAGAAGACTCAGGGAGGATCATATATAAATGTATATAAATACTTGAAGGGAGGGTGCAAAGAGGACAGAGCCAGGCTCTTTTCAGTGGTGCCCAGAGAGAGGACCAAGGGCAATAGGCACAAACTGAAACACAGCATGTTCCATGCAAATGTAAGAAAATACTTTTTTATTGTGAGTGAGACCAAACACTGGCACAGGTTGCCCAGAGAGGTTGTGGAGTCTCCAGTGTTGGAGATATTCAGCTGGACATGGTCCTGGGCAGCCTGGTTTAGGTGGCCCTGCTTGAGCTGGGGGGGTTGGACAAGATGACCTGTTGAGGTCCCTTCCAATCTTAACCAGTCTGTCATTCTGTGAGATTCTGCACCCCATGTCAAAGCAAAACCAGCTGCAACTGGTGGATACAGGAATAGCCAGTCTTAATATATGAGATCTAGGTGTGCGGGTTGTTTCTCCATGACACGTTCACTGGCCCTGATGTACCTAAAAATGCGTGGGAATGCTCTGTGTGTGTGTGTGAATTACTTTTTCTCCATGCAGACTCTGTGGAGCGTAGAACTTGGGTTCAAGACTTGGTATTTTGGAGACACACATTCCTCTGCACAAATTCAACTTACCTCGTGAAACATGGCCAACACAGAATGGCTATTTATGTATGGCTTATATGCTTTCACCTGAAGTAAAAGACAAATCTCTCTTCTTGTGGAGAAAAACTACATTTTTTTAGAAGAGATATATCCGTATGAGCATCTGTAGTAGTTGTAGCTACATGCAACCTGTGAAACACACTTTTAAATAGTAAAGCAAAAACTGCAAAATATGCTGTACATATGGGAATGAAAAACAATGAAGGCAAGGCCCTGTGAAAAATCCGTAATCCAGAACTATTCATAAAACTTGGCATTTTATAGCAATCTATAGGTCAAAGCAGACATTAATTAATTCTCACAACTCCTTTGAGCAGGGGATGGGAAAATATTATTTAAATTGGAAAAACTAAACCAGTTAAACATTTCATCTCCTGAGGCTATATAGCATGAAATCTTATGCCCCAATATTTGTTTCTATTAATATTTATTCTATATTCACATTAATCACACTAATTTACTCTCAGTTCTGAGTTCTGTACATCTGTTTGTTTCAAAGCTATATTTCAGCTATAGCCACAAACCCACTATACAACTGCAGGAAAAAGGCAGACTAACAATTTTCGTTCTGAAATGACTGCAGTAGGCAATTGCTGCTTACTTTTTGTGTTCTTTCCTTCCTGCTTCCATATTATTCATTAGACAATGTAATAATGTTAGATATAAATCACATTTAGCTGGGTAATAGTTCACAAGCATCAACCATTTGGTAACTGCATTATGTATAAAATTGTAGAGATGAGGAATATTTTCTATCCTACAAACCGACAGCGCTGTTATTTAGATGCAGCCTAGCCCAGCAAGTTTCTTGCACATCCATATCAGCATTTGGGACTCTCTTGCTGCTCAAGGAGCGGCCGGTCCACCCAATTCTTGTACAGCCTCGACGGCCAAGATATGCCAAACTACACCCTCTTTTGTAGTATTCTTCTCTAAACCTTTTGCATCAGATACTGTGAAAGTACATAGGCGTAATAAAATGCTTACGGTGGCTTACTATCATTCTTCTTAGCCAAGATTTAAAGGGGGAGCTCAGGTCCAATAAAAAAGCCAGCCAGGCCTTCAGGCTGATGGAAAAGGTTGTGATGGCACAGATCAAGTGGTTTGTAACCCGAATGCATAGCAGGCACCCTTTGTGTTTTGTTTCTTCCTTGGTTAGACTATTGTAGGTTCTGAGGGCGTGATGGTAGCTTTCTATTTGTACGTGGTCTCAAGGGATGCAAGAAGTCGTGTTTTGTCCTAGCCAGGATTGTAGTCCCTGCAGGCACATCCTCTAGCAATGGAAGGTGGGGGCCTCTGGCTCCCGCCCACACACCGACTGGCAGAGCTGGCAAGCTGAAGAGGAATCATTGTTGCCAGCCTTTGCAATTTTATCTTGATCTTGATGTATTTGGTTTTTTTTCCTTAATCCCCTCCACAGAAGTTGAATGATTATCAGTAAATTTCCACTGTTTTTGAAAAATAAAAAGTCTTCATGCTTGTAGTGAAAAGATTAAAGGCATGACCTGAAGATATGCAGAAGACAAATTAAAAATACATTTTCAAAAAAAAAAAAAAGAGAGAAAACAAATTTTCTGTGTTTATGATACTGATCACAATATTTTGGGAGAGCCGCCATGTTAAATGGTTGCATTTTCTGATACTAGAAGGCTGCAGTGCACTGTGGAGGGGAAAAACTGCACTGCCCCAGGCCCAGTGGTCACAATGTTCTCATGATTGTGGTTTTAACCCAGCCCTCTGCTTGTTTCCACAAAGTCCTTTCTTCCTACAAGCTTCTAGTTTCAGAATCAAATGCATCTCATGTTTTGAGCTTCTTCCTGTAACATAGAACTTGCTGCACTCTCTATCAGAAATAAAAGTCATCCACGGAAACATTACAAATCCTCATTTCAGTGAACTGTATCTAAAGATGTGGATTAACTTTAGTCAAAGCTTTTGCATTTATGTCTAACACCAGTTTGAGAAGTCATTTTAATCTGCTGCTCTTCTCATGCACAGAGTGATTGTGGTGAAGTGATTTAGAAGGGAATTGCTAGAAAGAATTTAACTTTGCTAACGTAGACAGATGGACAAGGGTTTAACATTAATAATTGGAGGTGCATGCTTATGTATGTGGAAAGGGGGAGAATGCTTCGTTTTTATTAGAAATAAAGTCAGCAAAAACTGAGCACAGGAGTTTATATGTAATTCTCTAGATACAGAAAAATAGCACTGAATTGTGCAACACTATAGCTCCAACAGGAGCTTGAAATTAAGTCAATCCCCTGGTTAGATATGTGATTGTTGCTTGTGCAATTAGCCTTGCAGTAGTACTAAGATGAGCTGAGAAGGATTTACTGACTGAGGCCAAGTCTTATCAGAGAAGCCTTTTCGGGTGTAGATTAATGTGGAAATGACTTTTGCACGCCTCAGTAAGCTAGTGCATTAGGAGTAAAGACTTTGCTAAAATGCATTACAAAGGCCATTTTGCCCTGTACTAGAGAGAACAGTTTGCCCTTTCTGTGGCAGATGTTGTTGCAGATTGCCCCGGCATTTAACAAGTTGGGGATTTAACAAAAATCTACCTTTTAAAAAATTATTTCAAATTTTATTAGGTAAAAGACAATGGAGCCTTGAAAAAATTCATGAAACAGTGATTGATAATGTAATCTAAAAAAATAGTACCTGAAAAAGGAATGCACAAAAGTTTAAAAAGTAGAGAAGATTCATTAAAATGGAAGAGTCGTCCCCGTAACAGCCAGAAAGTTATCATGGACAGTGACTGACAAAACAAGGACAGGCTAACAAATGGGAAAAGGAAGGGACAAATAAGTCATTAAGCAGGGATGGCTAGACACAGTCCAATGCTATACAGCATAATACATTTGGGGCTGTTTTTGGTAAAGTATTTCAGAAAACACAGCTTGTGTTCATATTCCTATCCAATTTTTGATCAACTAGAAGGATTGTGAACAAGTTTTCGAAATCTCAAAGCAAATAATTGTAAAAGTTCTGAAGTAAATTACTTCAAAGTGAAAAGAAATGTGATTTCTCTACCTTTGTATTGAATAACCAGCACACCCGCCATGGTGCTTCAGGAAAATACCCATTTAATGTGTCAGATTCAGAAAAGAGATTTGAATTGCAAGTGCTTCTGAGGTGGGCAACATAGCCTAAGCTATTACCTCTTTCTGGGTAACGGTTTCTAGCATCTGCTTGCTCATTCACTTTAGAATACTATCATGAACATTAAACAACTGCTCAGCCCACGTAAGTCATAGAAAATATAAATTTAAGCTACCTGTGTAGGTTTAAGCGAAGAATGAATGAGCTCATGGAAGAGAAATCTGTGGAGAAATCCTTAGCATTGAAACCATGTCCAGATTAGGAGAACTCTTAAATGGAAGCGGCTGTAGAGCCTGGGGAAAAGGTATCATATATCTTTGTCTTGTTCCTATACTGCATCCCTGTATGGACCAGGGCACTCCTCACCATCTGTCCCTGGCCAGCTGTTCCTAGCCAGCTCTCGTAGAGGTACAGTAGCGGATTTAGACAGACTTTTGGTCTGATCCCTCAGCATGTTGTGTACATGTGCTGAAAATGCAAAATGGAAAATTACCTTCAGGCTTTATGGAATATTTTATATAGCATGAAGTGAAATGTTTGTCATATTCGGAAAAAAAAAAATAGTTTTGGACTACTTCAATTATTTGTCGAAATTATTTTTTATTTCTTCCACTGAACACACACCAAAAAAAAGTTAAGCTACGACATGGAAAAGACAGATATCTATTTGTCTCCAATCTCTGTCAGACGATGTGGAATAACTAGGGAAAGGAAATAGTTGCAGAGACTTTGCTGCAAAAGTGAGGATCTCCCTGGAGGCACCCAGCAGAGAAGGACAGACCCTTATGGGTACCTGCAGTCTATGCTGGCTGTGTATCTGTGATTACCGCTTCGGTTATGATATTCCCAGCAAGAAAACAGATCAGTGTGGAAGAAAGTGCTGCTACTTTGTCGTGAAATAGGGATCTGCTGTGAACGTCAGAGCCTTGGCTAAGGGAAGAGAGCACGGGGGTCCCCGTACGTGATGTGATTTGGTACAACTAACTGAGATAGTGCAGCTTATCTGGATGGTACTCGACAGGAGGCCTCTGACAAGTCTGAAGGATGAAGTTGGGATAAAGATGATGGAATCAGCAAAGATATGCGAGGAAGGGAGGAAGACGACTTTCATATCCTGGGGTCTTCAAGGGGTGATGCACAGGAAAGACCGTCCCATGTATGCACGTACTGGGATACAACCTTATCAGGAAAAGGTTTGTCCGTTCTACCACTGCAGCCTAGTCTATCTCCAGTTCTGGTGAAACCATCTGGGGACAAAAAAAAAAAAAATTGTCGCGTCAAGGGTGATCTTCACTTGTGCAAGGAAAAATGAAAAAAGCATGGGATTACAAAGTCATTAACTATATATAAAAAATTCTTGCCTGACAACTTTGTAGTTAAAAATTATTGGAAGTGAGCTGCCATGCAGTTGTTTGCTCAGCCAAGGGAAAGAACTGTCTTGAGTCATATTTCAATGACCTCATTTCTGGCCTGAATGGGAAAACAATGCTAAAGTTTTAACTATTTTTTTCTAGAGATATCATTTCTGCTATAGATTACTAAGAGTACTGAAATGGCTTGCAAGTTGAAGAATGGGGAGAGTTTTTCAGAAAAGTAAAGAATATGTGCAGGTAATACCTCAGTACAAGATCAGAATAACTAACATATAAATTAACTCCTATTCATATTTCCACATGAAAGCAGGTGGATAAACTGAATCTGACTTGCTGACTTTTACGTGGGAGAAAATCAATTTTGCTGCACAGCGATATAACAGCAAAATACAATGCCTAAATGCAACAAGAAGTCCCAGATATTACCCCAGGTATTCATCGTAATAGAGTGCGTCAGGATTTGATAACATTATCGTTTAATACTACTGCCTGTTTCATACCCAGCTAACAGAGGGTGGGAATTGCGTGAGACTGTCCCGTGGAGTCCAGAGCTGTCAGGACAGATCAGTAAAGACATTCAGTAAAAAAAAAAGCAGCATGAAAGATCTTGATGCGTGGTGTTCTCCAGGACACATCCAGCCTCTTGTGCATCTCCCTTGGAGCGTGTTGCCTTCTCCTACGGACTGTACGGAAAAGACAGGATCTAGGAAGCTGGTATCTACAACAACAATCAGATCGAGCTATAGCTCTAATTGCCTAGTGGAATCATTGTCTCCTTTCTGCAGTTATTTAGAAGAGAGAAAGGTCAGAAGGAACCTGTGAAAATCAGTCTTATTGAATATTCATAGGCCACAGAGATAAGGGACATTCTTCTAAACCTGCAGTTTCACAAGCATTTTAAGCTCAAGGCAACACTGTCAACAGAAGGAACTGCGCAAGGAGCTCCTTTTCGCAATGGCAAAAATACTTGGTTCAGGCATTTCTGTCAGATTAAGGAAAAAGCCAAGGAGAAAAAAACCTACGCGTGTGAAGTTGTAGTTACATTCCCCAGCAGGGTCCATAGCTCATTCACACTTGTAAATCACACCCTGTACCTCCTCTCCCTGACTTACTCCTGTAATTCCGGGTCCTGGGTGCAAACCGTGCAGAAACGTGACAACTTCCCAGTTCAAAGTTGTAAAAACTGTCTGCTGCTCACGAACAAAGGCTCTGACCCTCCCTCTTCCACTGAAGAATATGGGGATCACTCTAGATTTCTGATATGTAATCCTTTTAAACAAGTTTCTATTTAATCCACTCATTTGTCTGTAAATCTGGTGCGTGTATTTCTTCTGTGTATGAAAGCAAATCAAAAGCACCCAACTAGCTAAATTTGGTCACTGAACAGCAGTAACTTTTTGCATCTAATCATTGGGAATAGAAAAAATAATTAGTGAAGCAAAGGAATCAATTCAAAGGGACCGTTCCTCTGCTTAGCAAAACTGTTATCATAGGCGAGTAAATATTTTTATTATAAACACAGGTTTCCAAGGACTTATTTTTTCTTTATTTTTATTACAAAATTTAATATTTTATACCAAGGAATATATAAAGAAGATACTTATATTTTTATTTCATTTTACTTTCTTTTTTTAAAAAATAAAGAAAAATAGTATAAACATACGACTTTAATTATGACTTTAGTGTATGATCTAGTGGGTAGGTCATTTGATTGGAAAACAAGATATTTGTCTTCTTTTACACTTTAAGAACCAATAGCCATGGGCTTTTGATCTCTTTAGGCTTTTGAATCCAGATGGAAAAGAGATACAACTTTGGGTGTTTTGGGTTTGCTTCGGTTTGGTTTGGTTTGGTTTGGTTTGTAATTCTGCAGCATTGTGGCATTTTCCATTTGAAATAGTTGCATATCTTCTAGGTCACTCTACTATTTAATTTAATTTTCATAGCTCTTTACTCTTTTTCTTATTCTGTGAAGACTTGTAGAGCAGTTGCTGGTTGGCTGAGGAGTGCATGATGGTAGTGTGCTGTTCCTGCTTCTTTTTAGCTATTTTAAGAGCTGAAAAAGGCTTCTGTAAATAAAGAGGAAAAGTGAGCTTCTTCCTTTAGGACGGCTGTGACAAAGGAGTAAAATTAAGAAGGGATCAGAAACTTTTTTAAGGAACACAAACTGTCTGTTGGGGGAGGACCAAAAGAAAAAATTAACCTTAAAACCCGGAAACACAAAGGTGAATGGGAGTGCTTATATGGGGAGAGATTTGTACAGTTTTTGCCCATATGCTTCAATTTGAGAATGCCTGTAGACTCAGGGAGTTCAGCAAGATTATTCAAATGTTTAAGATATCTCATTAAATTGCAGTTTTGATACAGTTTTTGTGCTGTTAGTGGAATGTACTTACATATAATTTATGGTATTATGAATAAAGCTTAATGGGAGACAATTTATAAAGAGGAGTTAATGGGCTTCTTTCCCACAGAATTAGAAATCCTACTGTGTTTCTGTTAACACCCCCTCCAAACTGAATACCCCCTCATTACCATTAGATTATAACTGTTCATAACGCACCTGGCTAACTAATATTTTCCAGCTTAATTCTAAAGAGAGAGTCCTCCTCCTTCAAATTTATTATTAGTTGGTTAATCATTAGTAGCTTGTACTAGAATCCTAATTTCATAGAGAATGACTCCATCCATCTCAAGTGGACTAAATCCCTTTGTACATGAGCTTGTTTGCACGGTACATCTCGCAGATGTTTCTAGAAGACTTAAAGACTCAGTAAATTGAGCTGGTTTGCTCATGAAATCTAGTGATTTCCCCAAGCTTTCTTTACCTGGCTCAATCAGAATCTTTTTTAAGCTTCAGCATAGACACTACTACTCAGTGGAAAAAAAGTATTATACAATATTAATTACCGCGATTAATAAAGCTGTAATTCAAGCTTGGGTTCTTCTGTGATCAAAAGACTAATTTCAGTTGCAAGGGAAAACCTTTTATGTCAAGCTCAAAACTGGTCAAAAGATTTGCATGGGCTTGGAAGACACTGTGAATGGAAAACACTTAAAATTTAGTCTGTACTTTGTTGCTGGCTGTCCACACTGGAGAATACTCTACCCTTTGTAATGTGCTCAGGTACAAAAATATCTTTGTTGACCATATCAGAACTTTAATAAAAGTCCTGTTTTCTAGCTTACATTATTAAATCGTCCTTTTCCAAAATTAGTTGTATAATTCCATCAGAGAGAATTTGTTCTGAATCAAATACAGAACTACATACATACAACTTCAAATACAGCAGCTGATTGTTTAACTCTGTATATATTTTGTGTGCTTGCTGATTCAAAAGTGCAGATAGACTGTAAATGTGGAGAGATCCATGGAAAACAGTTTGTCTTCATATCAAAATGGTAGGTAGTACCATAAACTTCAACTCATTTGTTTCTGATGTTCATTTTGGCCATTAAACCTTATCTTTCATTGTTCAAGGTTGTCTTCATTTTTCTTCTGTTCTTGCACCCTGCTTAAGTGATAATTCACCATCCATAAAGCAAGCACTGAGATATGGAACCCAGGGCAAATGTTGTATAAAATTGCCATCAAAACCATTTCCTAAGGCATATCGTCAGTGATTTAGGGATCATTTTTTTGTTAGATTTTGAAAATAAATGGTCTCTTCTTCATTAAACCATTCAGTTTCTACACATGCATTTCCAAAATGCCAGCACCACACCTGTCATAAAACATCCATGTATATGATGCAGCATTTCTGTCAAAAAATTTAATAACACTGGAAAATTCCCAGTGAGGAACTCCAAATAAAGCTGTTCCAAAACTACTGTTACTGAGCGGTACTAATACACATATGTCAGGAAAAAGTGTCTAAGCATAACAAATATTTTACCTATGGCTCTATTTTCCTATTTCTTATGATTCTAACTGTTTCAAGACAAATAATTAAATACATGATACAATGAAAATACCACAAGAGTATTTTGACCAGTCCCTCTGTTCTCTATGTAACTCTTCATTAGTTTGGGTTGCTTAGGGTTAAATTGGTTCAGTATTTTAATCAGATGAATCAGCATTCAAATAAATTTTAGGTTTTAGTCGATTTATTGAATCCATAAATTAAATCTAAAATTAATTCTGCATCTTGATGGGATGAATTTAAATTCAATTTAGTATTTGATCAGATTTTATTTTTCCATTGAATCATATTTTATGCATCCATGTTCAGGTAGATTTTAATGATTAATAGAGCATACAAGCTTATAAATCAACCATGAAAACATCAGTCACATTAGAAATCAGACTAGACTGTTTTATTTTGTTTAAAAATATATGATTGCACTGTTTTGATCATATTCTCCTTACAGGCATTTTACTTTGTTAGTTGTCAAAAAAGCAGGTCATCTGCAGTTCTTAAATGTTTCTCGTACGCATCCTGATTCTCCAGTGTTGAGGTCTTGCAGCATCTACTCAGGTGCATGAGAATTGACGAAAACTAGAGAAACTACATTTCAATAGTACTATATTGTAGAATATATTGTAAAAGGGAACAAAAATAGCCAGCCATATGCTAAGTGAGCGTTTTTTCCTTGTGTGCTCAGAGAGTCTCTCCTCATATCTCACTGACATCAAAAGCAAACTCATATTCATTTCAGTGGAGCAGAAGTAAGCCTATTACAGTTTTGATTGGTGAAAATGACATACAGCACTCATCCCTGGCATTTTCAGTCACTGGAGCCAATGTATAGTGTGAATACTCAGTCCCTGAGCAGGCACAGTCAGTCATGCATATTTAGAAAGAGAACTAGCTTTTTCTTTTCCTTTCCAGCTCCCAAAATGTGCTACTGCACTAGGTACCTGATATTTTCCAACCATGTTGAGAAGTCAAAGCATCTGTGAACTTTGATGAGAGCCAAAAGCTCTCATAAATTAATTCATAAATATAAGAAAAAAAGCATAATGCCAGGAGAGTGGATATGTGAGAAGAGACTCAGTGTTTCAAAGTATTAATATATTTTATCACAAATCAGCGTTGGAATTTAGGAACAGTTCAGAAAAGATGTATGAAATGTTTTCTTGCAGAAATAATCAATAATAGTCAATAAAGAAAGCCTTTAGGATCAATCTGGAAATTCACAACACTTGTAAGAAATTCTGAAGGAGCTTCTCAGGCTGATTTCTGCATATTTCAGTGTTAGACAGAAATAGAAAGAATGTGCTACAAGCTACAGTGGTATATAAGGTTAATGATTACAAGAAGTGGTGAAGTCCATGATTTTGTTGAAATAAAGAATGAAGCTTTTCATATTAATCAAAATGGCAAGATAGGAGAGCCTATAAAGCTCCACAAGCATATTGCACCTGACAAACTACCTTAAAAAATTCTCTATTCATACAAAACCATTTGCTCTGTAGATTATCAGCTTTTGCATGGCAAAAATATCCTTCTAGAGTACTTGAAAATGTCATGGAACTGATGTTTAGTCAGAACTCCTCCATTTCTTCCATGCCTTTTTCCCTATTTTCTTCTCAAGTCCACATATCCTCATGCAAATAGACAAAACTACAACACTTCAATGACTTTAAAACTTATTGAGGGGTTATTGCAAAATACTAACCCAAATCTTCAACAGAAACACAAGATAATGGAATAGGACATAACCCCTATTAAGTTTTCTACCTAAAAAATGTGTTTAACTTTTCCAAAACTTACCTTGTCACTCACTATTAAGCTTTAGACACTCTTCTTCTCAATTAGATAACAAGGTCTTCACGACATTTTGCTAAACCCTTGGCCTCAAAGGCATCCTGTGGCAGTAAATTCCATAGCCTAGAGTCGTACTCTGTGAAAAAGAGTATTTCCTTTCATCCTGACTTGCCATTTTTCAGTTTCACTTAGTGATTCCTTGTTCCTTTGTTGAAAGAAGAACTAGAGTTCCTCTCTTATCATCTCTTCACCAATTATCATTTTATATGCTTTTGTCGTGAACCGTCTTACTCCTTACCTTTCTAAGGCAAGTGATCCCAATCCTTTAAGCCATTCTTTCAAACAGGAGTTTTCCAAGGCTGATAATTATTGTTATTTCCAGTCACTGATCCTTTTTCACAGCTTCTCTTTATTTTTTTGAGACAGAATGAAGGATGCTCCACAGTATCTCAGCCAAAAGCAAACTTGTATAGTATGTTTTCTATAGACGACTATAGATATTTCTGGTATGTTTACTTGGCCAAAACATTTTTTCTAAGCAGAGGTTTTCATTTAAATATTTTAGCCTGAAAAAAATAATGTTATTTAGCACCCAGAAACTGTATGTTTATATTTTTCCCTTGGGTGTGCAGTACATACTGAATGTCATGTGGCATTAAGTTATTTTTCAGGCCACTCTGAAGTTCCTCACCCTCTTTCTCAGAGTGAACTGTTATAGGTCATCTTTGGTCCAGTCAGCAAAGTATTGTGAATTTGGTAGAACTTATGTGTTCCATTCTTCCCTTTAGCATATTTTGACAGTTTCTTTAACTCCTGGTAAGATATGTTACTGGGGAATAGATAACTGGGGAATAGAAAACAACTGGATGCAATTTTTCTACAGTTGATTTGAAGGCATGAGCTGAAGCAGCTAAGATGTATCAGGGAATTTGTTTAACAGACTTTACATTATCTAAAATACTTGACCTAGTAAAACACAGCCTTTTCTGGACTTTGTACCATGGCTTATGGCAAAAGTTAGTCATCACTGGCTTATCCTGCCCTGGGCCTGCTCCTTTGAACTTCTCAGTTTTCCAGAAATGTATTACTTAACCAGCTGTGCTAGAAGAGATTTCTGTGGGTTGATGTCTCTGCTGTTAAAGGAATCACTGAAAGAGGGAAATTAAGTGGGGTGCTTACTTAAAGAAATTATGAGCTGGCATTGTCAAACACGTGCAGTGTAAATCCATTATTTTAACGATGCTATTTGTACAGCTGTGGATAACTGTGCCTGCTCCAAAATCTTAATTTTCTTTCTAAATTCTGCTCATTTTGCAGTGGATATCTAGCAGAAGTATCCACACTGGAAACTGTTTGGCCTTTGCTGGTGGATTATTTTTGCCCCCAGGCCGTGCAGCGCCTGGACGCCGTCACACAAACATAAGCACCAGAAACTTGCTGCCAAGTCCAAATGCCTGGATTTAATTACAGAAGGGAAGTTTTTTTTCAAAAAATAGAGGCAACTGCTGGCCTAGCGTTACACTGTGTGTGGCAGCTCACAACCTCGGGCAACCGAAATGCTGACACTTTGAAAGACACCCTGGGAAATAAATGTTGATCTTGGGAAGTGAGTGGGAGAACCGCGACCTGTGGCTGGCATCCCAGAAGTCAATCTTCCTCAAGCGGGAACATCAGAGGAAACCCCCAGAATTCCCCTGTTGATGACTATCGGTGATTTTGACCCACAGGATGGATCCTGCAGGGTCTTAAAATATTGCGAAATAGGGGAGAAGTGTTGTCTGTCCCCGCGGTCAGTTTTTCTAATGCTTGGCTACGGAGATACTTGCGGCACTGGTGATTCCAGTTAAAGATTTCCAATACCAGCTGAACAGGATCACAATGTAGAGGTTTTTCTAGGCGGGATTGACAGGATAAAATGGGGAAAAAATGTATGTCTTATATGAATCTTCTCTGCAAGGTTCCTTTTGAATAAGAAAAAAAAGAATAATTTCATTCCTCTGATATCACCAGAGGAAGGAGTAAGCGATTTAATTACAAAATAAAAACTTAGCTCAGGAAACCTGTATCTTTCAGTGGTAGTTAGCGGAGAGATTTTTAAATTAATTTTTCATTTCTCTGGCCACTAATTCTATGGAAACAAGATCAATCCTCCAACAAGCTAGCTCCTCTTTGTGTTTTTTGGGGGGTGATGGGACCCTGCCTGATAGGAGGGGGAGGCTCTGTGTACTTTTTCTTCAGGGCTGCAAGGCAATGACTCTAGCCTAGGTTGTAAATCAAAGAAATCCTAGGGGACTTTCAATTTGCGATGGCCTTCTAGGACTTCAAAACTGCCCAGAGACTCCCACAGGGCCTGCAGTCAAGCCATTTCTCTCACTTCTGCACTCGGGAGATGCATATTAACTTCACGTAACCTGCACACCAAAATAGCTGTCCTTGAATCACGCATGCCTTTGCAGCTCTCAGGATTTTTGCAGTAGCATTTTCGCTTAAAATAAGAGGCACTTGAATTAATAATTCTTTGGCAAATCCTTTCCACTGAAATCTGGGAAGAATAGTCAACACACTGTAGAGAAACTGTGTTGCATTTTCTGTGCGTATTGTGAAACGGAATCGCTGGCTGGCTCAGGGTCACAGGAGGATTACCTCTACAGGAACGAGGAAAAGCAAAAGTAATATCTTCTAGAGCCAGATTCTCGCTTTTATTATAAATTTTTTCAGATCAGCTGGAGCCCAGGTGGCAATCACCTCTTAAGTGAGCTCTAAGCAGTTTTCTCCCTAAGCTTTAGGTCTAAACCCTTTGATCGCCTGCTGTTTACTCCTTGACAAGAGCTTGCTCGACATCAGGGCACTATTAGGCTTTAATGGTCCCGAGCAGCCTCACCTGGGGCTCCTTCACACCCCCGCCCATGTGCCCCATTTCAGCTCTGCCTGGAGGAGGTTCTCCTTCCTTGGGTGATGCTGCAGTTATAGTTGCCTTCAGTCTCGTTCTCCGGTGAGCCTGGTTGCTGCTTGGTTTTCCTGAGTTTACTTTGGACCTCACGTTGCCTTATGATCCCTGGATGTTTGGACTTGTTCTCCCTAATCCTGCTCAGGTACTGTGGGTCTCTAAGGGCACTGCCCTCCCCATCGCTTTTTTTTTGGGGGGGTGGGTTCACCTTGGCTTCTGGCTCATCTCCCTCCTTGTGGAGCAGCCTGGCTTACTGCTCCACAACAACAAGGACAGAAACAATAATTTAGTTCCACTGCAGTACTCTTCCACGAATAATGCTTAGGGCACGTGCCCGATTGCTAGAATATTCTTCATCAGTTATCTCGCACCACCAAGGCTAGGTTTGTTACAAGAACCTGGTTTGGGTGGGCTCGGATTGGATTTGGAAGAATATGTAGGGACCTAGGGAGATGAATGGGCTGCCAGGCTTGCCTGGAAGGGTTGTTCCCAGTCAAGCCCTGGGTTGCCTACATGGCTGTGGTCTGGAAAGGAAATGAAAGATGGGGAAGTCAAAGTAAATCATAAAATAGTTGTTTCAGGGATGGCTTTTTTAGGTTATTTTTCACTGTCACGTTTTGTTCTGAAAAAAGTCCAAGTTTACTGAGGTTTCTCACTGCAGCTCTGGAAGAAAGTTTAAATCAAAAGCCTGTCCAGTTTTAGTATGCTGCTTCTCAGAGCGTGTGCGCACTGTAGAAACAAAATAGCAATTCTATGTTGAAATGGCAATTTGCAAAATAACTGTTGGTCAGCTGTTACATAGCTTCCCACTGACTAAAAGAAATGGTGACTAATACTAGTAAAACTGTTTCCTGGAAAAAGTAATACAGAAGAAACTTCCGACTTCTTGGTATTTGCCTTTGAAAGGTTAAAACAGATGATCCAGGAAAACATCAGATAGTAGCTTTAAAAAAGATTTTTCTGCACAAATGAAAGTCTTCCTGAATAGGATAAAAATATGTTAGTCTGTCAGCAGGAGATAAAACAGTTTGAATATTAAATAATAAAAAAAATCTTCTCTGCTATGTTGTAACATAATCATGGCATATGATATGATAAAGTAGGATTACAAAAAGACTTTTAACCTTTTGTGATTTAGTCAGTCTGATATTCTCAGACAATTCATTATGAAGGAAACGTAAGAGAGGAAAGAAATAAACCTGGTAAAGTTTTCTATTGCAGCTAAATAAATTACTCAAATGTTTATGATTGTCTGTGCATAGATTTTGGAGACAGCAAAATCTTACTGAGGAGTCTTTAAAGTTTGCTTTTTAAGCAGGCTTGAAAATGCAGTGTTTTATGACTAGCTATATCGGTTTGTAGACTATGTGGCTACTTAGTACATTTTACAATTTTCTAAAAATGTTTAAAAAGGTTATCTATCAAATTACCCTGCTGCATAAATCAAGAGTTTTTAAAGGCATTGGGGAAGACTGTGAAGCCTCCCATATAAAAGGGTGCCAGAAGTAGAAGAGCTTGTTTTTGAAAGGGTAGGGTATTTTCTGAGAGTAATCAGAAGGAATGATACATGAGATTTTTGTTTCCAGAGGTAGAGTTGGCAAAGTTCTCTGTGCAGCTGACTAGTCTGAAATTGCTTAAGTGGGATTTTAATGATAAAAGATTATTCAACATCACATTCTTGTACCTGTTGCTCTGAAGATCTTGAAGTCTAAACGTGAGATTTATCAGACGTTTTGGAGTTACCTCATTTTTCCTGTATAAATCCTGGCCCACTGAGAAGGAAATTAGTTTTGCTTCCGACTGTCACAATATTGTTTCTTTTTAGGATACCACTTTACAAAAATAGTTTGTGCATTTATCACACTTTTGGGTTTGTCTGTAATTTGAAAACAAAGGATGTACTACTTTATTGTTGATGGCTATAATGGATTTGCATCTGTTCACATACGTTGTCTCCAGAAGTGGAGTCTCTTCTCGTGGCCTTTTACTTATGTGGACAATCATAGAAGCTGGACTCTTCTGCTTTGTGTCTTTGCTAAGTAAATGGAGTAGAGGGCCTTAGGGGTGGGAGAGAAATTTAGCCTTTGAAAATACCAAGCCTATAACTTTCCTTGAATAGCATAACAAGCTGATCTCGGCTTGTAATGAAAACTTTCTTACAGGATCGAAATTACAGTGGTTTGCCACATAGTACAATGGGCTCAGGCACAGGAGCTGTGGATCCTATTTCTGTTTCCATTGTGGTGTTACTTAGTCCAAATCTCTCCCACTTCTGTTTTAAAGAGTAAATAGTGACACTAACCTTTATAGCCTTGTTTGAATCCAAAGAAGCTCTGGCAATTACTTTGTCAAGATCAGGAGCAGATGTTTGGAACGCTTCTTATTGTTGCCAAGAGTTGGTAGACCAAAACAAAAGTCTTGTTAGTTATCATTCAGGATGTTAAGCCTCATCTTGGGAACTTCTAAAGTGGAATGGAGCAGTAGTTTCTCTCGTGGCTATTAGGCACAGCAATTTAAAGCTACAGTAAGTTATTGAATTTCCAGCGCAAATTGTTCTTCCTATCTAGTGTACTTTAGAAATATCACTTTACAGGTGGTAAATGCTGAAATACATTTCTATTTGATTATTTGATCCATGGATTTGCCTACTGAAACGCGTTCATCTCCTTCAGTAGCTGAACTAGACTCACATTCATGAAGCTCTTGAGTTCTCCAACCCCTTCCCAAAAGGAATTTCTCCCAGGTCAATGATCTCTGTATTGTTATTTGTATGTTTTTCATATGAACATCTTGGCCTAATGAAAGAAGAAACATTTCCCCAGTGTGAGGCAGATGAGGAACTATTTGGAAGGTACAGGAAGATGCTCTCTTTTACAGAAAGAGCTCTAGAGAATTTGAGTTGAGAACAGAATTGCAAAGCACATGGTGTTTGTTTCAGTAGTCAGTGTTTTGGGCAAGTAGATTATTTCAGCAAAAGCAAATATCCAGGTGTGTGGAACCATCCAGAAATACAAGATCTTTAAAGAGAAGAAGAAGAATCCTCATTCTTTAGACTATTTCTGGGAAGGATTTTTGCCCTAGTGATTCGTTGAAGCTAATAAAGGCCTGGATCCTTCCACAAGGGGGAGATGTGTAGCATGGTATAGTTATTCAGTACTGGTTACTGTGGTTAATACAGAACTTTTGCATCTAAATCCAAATATTGAACTACTAACTTTTTCTGGTTTTAATGTTTACTGTCATTAAAACTTCATCTTTTTCAGAAATTATGAAGGTGTTTTAGTATCTCCATTAAAAACAGCAGGAAAAAGAGCCAAAACTGTCAGGGACTGTACAATTTTATTAGTGTGGGTCCTTCGTATTGTGTTACTCTTCATTGGTAATAACTGATAAGTGACACAAGGTTCCCCTGAAATTAGGACACTCCCTGTTATATTTCAAAGCAGACTGCAAGATTTTCTTGAGGTTTTTTTAGCTTGGTGAAAGAACACATATTTCTTTATGACAAATTGACTAGCTGCCTTAGCAAAATTTCATCCTGAGTCATGAAAGCTTGCCAAAACCACAACTAATATGAATAATTTACTTTGACAGAAAGTGTTAGGCAATCCTAATATTAGCCATTTTATTTGTTCTGTCTACACTGAATTCAGCAATACATCTGCATTTCCAGTTAAAAATTTTACATGTTAATGTTATACCTCTACTATAATTTTATGGGAAAAAAAGTACATATTCCTGAAGAAATTCTTATTGATTCATACATATGTATGTATCCACATTCACACTAGTCTTGTAAATATGTATGTGATTCTTTTTTTTTTAAACTTCAACAGTTGAGAGTGTGTCTGTATTGAATTCCTGTGGTTGTCAACAAACATGGTAATGTACTTAAAGTATTCATCAATGATGCTTCTAGTTATAAGCTATTAAATAGAAAGGTAATAAATGTTGTATGGTAGAACATGTCACTAAACATCTGATTAGAATCTGCAATCTGCTTTTGCATGAATCAAAGTGCAGAAGATCCGACTAGAAGCTCTTGAACATAGAAAGAAAATGTCCATTAAAATAAGAAAGATGATACTCTGATTTTGGCAGACCTCATAAAACAATGATTACAAGACAACCAACAGCTCAAAAAATAATCAGTTAAAAGTGATTATGGAATATGTGATCAGGAAACTTGGATTTTCTTTGTTATAAAGTACAAGGCTGAATACCAAAGGAGGAAAGGATGCACTGGCATCAGCACCAGGATAAAGAGGTTTAAAAATAGATGCAAACAGGCTGATTTTTCAATGGCAGGAAAAGGGATTGATGGACAACATAGCCAAATCATTTACGTTTATGGGCCTCGCTCTTATCAGATGCAAACTCCACATTGTTGTCTCTGGAAATCTTCCTGCTAGTCTAAACTGAAGTTAATCTTTGCATGGTTCCACACTTGAACAATCTCAGTTGTCAAAGTAAGGTTCAGATGCAGGCTGGTTATTATTTCACTGTGATCCTGAAACTTTTCTTCCAGTTGTAGTAAATATATTCCCTGGCTTAAAAGAGGTAAAATGTTCATTAAGGTTGTTTTTATTGATCAGAAAACATAACGAGTTGTGAATTGTTTTCTAACAAACCACCTTTGTTTTTTCTGTTAAATAAAACCGTAACATACTGACATTAATTTAAAAAAAAAAAAATCATTTTAGTCTGTAAATACCAATATTAATAAACACCCCTTTTACTATGTAAGGCAAAATATCTTAAACTGATGCACACAGAATGTTCTGTGATGGCTTGTATTTCTCTTGTTCAGTTTTTGGAGATAAGTTCACTTTCATCCACTATGTATTAGCTGTGTGATGTTAAATAGCATATTACCAGGGGGTATGTTTCTGCCAAGTTCTTCATAATTCTTTAGACCTTGTAAAGCACAAAGGTCAAGAAGGAATTTTAGAAATATTATTTAGTTGTGGTGCAGTTGATTTGCTTGAGGGGAGGGATGCCATCCAAAGGGACCTTGACAGCTTTGAAAACTGGGCCAATGGGAACCTCAAGAAATTCAACAAGACCAAGCGTAAGGTCGCTGGTGATGAATGGATTGAGAGCAGCCCTGTAGAGAAGGTCTTGGGGATACTGGTGGATGAAAAATTGGATGTGAGCTGGCAACGTGTGCATGCAGCCCAGAAGGCCAGTTGTGATCTGGGCTGCATGAAAAGAAGCATTGCCAACAGGTCAAGGGAGGCAATTCTTCCCCTCTAGTCTGCTCTTGCGAGACCCTACCTGAAGTATTGTGTTCAGTTCTGGCATCCCTAGCACAATAGAGACGTGAACCTGTTATTGGGTCCAGAGGAGTGCCACAAAAATGATCAGAGGACTGGAAAACTACTTCTATGAAAAAAGGCTGAGAGAGGTGGAGTTCTTCAGCCTGGAGAAGGCTCTGGGGAGACCTTTTTGCAGCTCTTCAATAAATAAATGGGGCTTATAAGGAAGATTGAGAAGGGCTTTTTATCAAGGCCTGTAGTGACAGGACAAGGGGAACTATTTTTAAACTGAGAGAGGGTAGATATAGATTGGACATAAGGAAGGAATTTTTTATGATGAGGGTGGCGAGACACTGCAACAGGTTGCCTGGAGAAGTAGTGGATGTGCCATCTTTGGAAGTGTTCAAGGTCAGGTTGGACAGGGCGTTGATCTAGGGAAAGATGTCCCAGCCCATGGCAGAGGAGTTGAACTAGATTATCTTTGAAGGTCTCTTCCAACAAATTTTTTTTTTTTTTTTTTCAGTCTGGGCAGTCATAAGAGTAGTATAGACTCACTATGCAGTCTGCGTAGGTTCCCCAAACCATCCCATTAAAATACCAAGCAACGTCATTTTATCGCACATGGAATTTTGTAGTTTGAGTCAACTACGGAATCAAAACAGGTACTGGCAATAATCACTTCCAGTTTTTGCTTCAGTTGCCAATGGTGTGGTTACGGTCTACAACTAGATTTCTTTCAAGAAAGCTGCATATTATTAAAAAAACCCAACAAACTCAAAATATGATTAGAGACACAAAATAAAGACATGAAATGAATACAAATATATATTCATAGAGCAAGCAGCTGCTGATTCCTGTTTTCCTGGCAAAAAAAATCTAAATTTTGACCTGGGCAGGAGACTCTATGCACTTCCTGCAATGTATTCCTATGTACCCAGATAAAACAATACTCAAGGACAATTTTTGATCTACCTTTTTTTTTTGGGTGGGATGTGAGGAAAGATGTAAGGGAAACCAAGACAAGGAAGAAGGAAATCAAGAGACACCACAGCAATTAAAAGTTATCAGTTTGCTCATTTTCTCAGATGAAATCTTGGTCTACTACTCTTAGGTCTCCCTTGACTAAAATCTCTGAGTGCAAGCAGGCTGGTCCTCTGGATAGCTCTCATTTTGATTATCATTTGCATTTGAACCTGGAAAACCACCTTGAAGACACACTTACTGTAAGGGGTATGCTCTTGTGATGCATCTGTTTTGGAAGATGGACACTCTTCCAATTAGAAACTTTTGTCAGAAAACTCTTAATCATCTTCAGTTTTATTTCTTTGAAGGTAGTATTTTTTTGGCCTGTGCATCCTGAACAAGATTAGCAATAGATTTAAAAATTGCTACTGACACTGAAATTGAGAGATTTATTTCGGTTTTAAAGTACTTGTCTGTTTCCAATGACATCTTTAGAAATAGGCTGAAGGAACATGATGTATTTCAGTATATGAATGCTTTCTGTATCATAAAAAAAGATTGCCTTTGAAGTTACTATGAAAAATGACTGTGGTGATGCATGATTTTAGTTTTACTTAATTAAAACTGAGCTGCTTACTAGATCATTTGTAAAATATAAAGACGAAACGAAGACAGAATCTCCTTTTGTTTGAAATCTAAACAAGCTGTGCGATGTGTGGGCCCTAGTACTTTCGCTCCCTGTCGTATTGGATCTCAAACTGAAAACCAATTGCTGCTGATCCAGCTAGCATTTCAGTTTCAGGCTGCGTAAAGCAATGCTAGTCCCATCCCTTAACTGTGTGCTGTGAGCTACCCGGCATAGAAAGTGGCATATCTTAATCTTGCCGGTTGAGTTAGGCCTCCTAAAGGTGTGCAGGTGTGCTTTAGGTAGACTTTGGACTTGATATGTTCACCCTAGTGAGCTACCCGATTTAAGCATAAACAGCTGGAGGCTATAGAAAAGACCTGTGCTGCTACAGAATGGATATACTGTGATTTTCACAGCCTCGAATCCTTGCAGTATAATTGCAAAGAGAGTGGGATGGCCACGATCACAAATGAAACAAAGTCTGAGCAGCACACACAAAGTGACACGCTTTCAGGAAGATGGAACATTTGCACTAAAAACGGTCCTGTAGAAATAAGGTGGTAGTCCATGGTCATTTTTGCTACAAAAAAGTCGATGAGAGAAAAATCTTTTTACAAATAAGAAAGTTGTTTTATTTTTTTGAGGGATAGTTTGGAGATTTTGCTCAAATTAATAGCCCTATAAATTAACCTAAGTCCTGCAACAAAGCTGGGTTTTCTTGTACGCAGTGAAGGATGGTCCAGGTAATATATATATGCAGTGCCCCTAACTATATATTATAGTATAAACAGTGTAGTGCAGTACAGTGTGTTTTTAATCATATCACTGCAATACTCTATTGTATCTGTACCAGAAAACCAGAGCATCTAATTTTCCATCTTTCTTGTATTTATGTAAAATCACAGAAAGCTGAAATTACCTCTTATTTAATTAGGCAAGTACCATCACCAAATATCAGAATAACTCACATGATTTTTCTACAGTTGAATTGTTCCTTTTCTTTCCACATCACCTTTTGTGAGTTTGTTTGCCCTGTTTCATCCTTAGTAATCTGAATGCTAAATTGCACTGCTAATTTAAAGTCTTAACCCTATTTCATGAGTCTGCCAAGTATATCTCTCCTTTTCCTGTTGATAGCTTATTTTAAGTAGCACTTGAGTAATTTATCTCTGTGAATAATTGCTAATCAAAATTTTCACAGGTTTCATAGGCTGATGAAATTGCAAAAGAAAGTTTGGATTATTTTTTTTCTTTCTTTGTGTTTCTTTTACCTCCAGATAACAGCAGATACTGACAGATGCTTTGATTCAGTGATATCAAATAAGTTTTAATAATTACTTCAAAGATATATATTGGTAGATATTTACACACCAATTCTTACAGACTTCAGCTTAGTGATATATTCTTTTGGACCTTTCATGAAAGACAAGTAGATAGAAGTCAATTTAGAAACTTGTATTAAAATAACAAATATGAACATATGGGTTTGGGTTTCAGTGTCATAAATCCACAAGTGGAACTTGAAACCTGAAATCTTTTTGCTAAGAAATTCCAACACTGCAGTTTACTGTTTACAGCTATAACCCCAAATGGATGTTATTCACTTCACATACAACTAATTGATACAGCAAGATTTATGGAAAGAAGCAGACTGCTACATTTTGTGATTTTTAGTTTACTTTCCACTTTATAGTTAAGATTAACTTAAATATAGTGAAACCATATTCATAAACAAATAGTGTTATATATAATCTCTGTGTAATGATTAAAGTGGATACCAGGACAAACGCTTCATACCTCAGTGGTAAGAGAATTAGTACTCTGAAGAGCAAGTTGCCTGTTTTATTTTGGAGGATCAACTGCACAAATGGCCCACTAGAAATAATGCTCTGTTTTGGATGCAGGTGAAAAATTCAGATACAAAGTTGTACTCCACAAGCAGAAGCCTCAGTCCCAACGCTAAATATTTTGGGTCGCATCTTGGCCTTTCTCACACTTTTCACATGCAGTTCTTTTCTATTACAAACTTCTACAGTGAATGGAAATGTCACCAATTGGGTGAAAAAGTGTTTGTCAAACTCCTTATATGAGAAATGTAATAGTATTTTAAGGTTAAAGTAAAAGTCAAACATTAATTTCCAGTGTCTGCCTTTAATGAGGCTAACAAATAGAGGGTTTTATAAAACTTTTTAGAACTTCTGTGATAGAAAGATATTTTATTCCACAATTTTTTCTGTTCTAAAATATTAAGATGGAAGGAAAATGGAAGCATAGTTATTTAACAGTATTTCCCCACATAAATCCAGAAAAATCAGATTTTATGCAAACCTCTTTCGGGCCTTGACTTATGCCTCAAAGAAACATTATTCAAACTGCCATCATGTCCTGTATAACACTAGACTTCCAAAACTCCTATTAAGAGAAGTTTCTTTTCCTCATCTTCCTTAGGAAGTTTGCGTGTATTCTGCTTTCCACTTAGTTCAACACTGTAGAAAAGAAGAAGAATGTGCCAAAAAGTCCATCAGAGGAAGGATAATGGCAATACCTGTGTGCAGCAATGCTAAATTATTTTTCAGGCTATAGTCTAGTGTGGTCATGTTAGAAGCAGGCTAATACAAGAGGGACTGTTGAACTATCCCAAGCCAACATTTCTCAATATACCATGCAGCTGGGGGGATCAGGCTAACACTTTGGACAATAATTCATCTTACAGCAGTTCTTGTCTGACAACATACCATTAGAAAAAGCATAAATCATGTACAACATAAAAGGAAAGAAACACCACGTGTATGACCTCGATCTCTCAAAGACATTTGGTGCTACTGAAATTTATAATATTCTGTGAGCAGTTCCACTGAGATCACTGGTACCACGTCCTTAACAAAAAATTTAGACTGATGAGTTAGGCAGGCTTGTGTGTTGTTGGCACTCTTCTCACAGTTAATAAAACTAATGTTCTGAAGGAGTCCTTGCAGGGTGAAGCTCTTGACCTGCATGTCCCTTCAGGCAGGAACCTATCTTTATGATCTATATACAGCACCCAGCACATCAGAGCTTAAACTGTGGCTTGAGACTTTAACGCTTATGTGTTAGGGTGCAGACTAATGTGAACAGGAAACGAATAATGCTGTTAAGACACACATGAATGTAGAAGGACAGTTTTATTTTCAAACAGCTTGCAGCATTTCAGAACTTTTTTCTGTGCCGCATTTAAGCTAAAATAAACTCTTTCTGCAGAACTACTTCAGCGAAGGAGACAATATTGGCAGGAGTTGAGTAAACCCCCAATTCAGTTTCTTCTGTGTCTCATTTAAACTAGGTTTTAATATCCCAGAAGAGGGGAATTTGACTATTATTTTTTCCACATTCTAAGCCCGAATCCAACATTGTAGCTGTAGATTAAAGGGTCAAGGCCATCTATTAAGGCAAGATACATATGTAGCAGTTAAAATATGGCTTTCTCAAAATAAAAAGATAAAGATTATTTAGTAGTTGGTAAAATCTGATATCAAAAGGTATTTTGTGTAGGAACTTCAATAGCATGTTGCTTATGGCCATGATACCTTCTTTCCAAGACTTCTTGCCAATAGTGAACATAAACCCACTTCTTACAATCTTCACTTTTCTTGAAAAACTTGCAGAGCTTACAAATAGTTGAATATAGATTGATGAACACATTCAAGATCTCAAAAATTTAGATACTGAATGAAGGGAATGGAACTGTTATCTTTGTGTCATAGGTAAAGTTTAATAGTCCAGGACATCAATGGAAGTGTTAAACAGGGAGAAACCTTGTACCAGTCCCTGTGAAATCCATGTAGAAGCTCTCCTGTCATTCCCCACTGGAAACTACATGTGAGAATTAGTCAGTTAAGTGGTTTGTAATCTGTGTATTTTATTGATGTTGCATCCTTCTGTATTTTCAGTTGGAATATTAGGTGGTGCTACATCAAATGCAAAAGTTAATATTTATTTATATTTTTATATATACATACATATATAAGCTTTAGAAAGTAACGTTCTCCAAATATCAGAGGACGAAATCAGAATTGTTTTACTGAAAATATTTTCTTTTCAAAACTAATCAGCCTGTACTGATTAATTAGATTATCTTATTTTTTTGTCGTGAGCATTGGCACAACATTAACAGTCATTCAGCGTTTTGGGTTTCAACAGTTTCTCAAGATTTGTTTTAAAAAACACGTAAGATTAGATATCCTCAGCTACTTTTTTATGACTGTTGGAGGTATTACCCATTTGATTTCTTAATGTTTATCTGTATTGTAAAATTTATACCTATCTACAACTGAAAATATTTTTATGAACTTGTGGAATGAGGGTATATCATACCTATATCAAAATACAGAAAGTATTTATTTGCTCAACATTTTTCTCCTGTTTTATTGTTGGCAGTTTTATTACTCTCGTTGTGTTGCAAGCTTACATCATTGCCACATTTACGCTACACTTAAATCCCTTATTGTCCAAATCCCAAAAGTGACAGACTTTTTTTTCATGATTTTTTTAAATACCTTTATTAATTTTACACTTCATTGCTCATAGTTTATACGGATGAGTAGATTTTTAGTAAGCGTCTGCTAGTTTTTCATTTCCAGTTGCTGTTCTCTGAGTTAGGGCACACATGTAGGCAAAGATGCTGCTGGTTTTGACTATGGAATCATGACTTTCTGGTTATATAAGAAGCTTCTTTGTAAAAACTGACTACAAAGGTAAAAGCCCCTATCCGGAGCAGACAATAAAGTTAAAAATAAAACCAAACAAAGAAAACCTAGATAAATGAATTCATTACTATTTCAACACCAGCATGGAAAAATATTATTTTGAATCCTTGAGTAGTGACGTGCAATTACAGATATATGAATTGTGTTGCATATAATTTATCCAGTGAATTCTGGCATTTTGCATTGAATAAAATATTAACAAGTCAAGTTTGTTATTTGTAAATTAGCTGAATCAATGAGTAAAATATTTATACAGAATTATTCTACCACTAGGCTTTCCTCGTAAACAGTTGAATAAATTATATATGAATATGTTTTACATCTTTCCAATACTACTTACTGAAATTCTGCCTATGTTACTGAGAAGTAATGCAACATCAGCATACATTCACATATTGGTATTTAAATTTGCCAAAGCGCTTTGAATTTCCGTAAACATGCTACGTCAAGGCAGGGAGTGCTCTCCATTCTCTATCATACACATTGATGATATGAAGATTTAGTAACTTATTCTATTCTACATCAGGATAGATATTTTAAAAATGTGGAAAAAACAGCAGTAGATCCTCCCAGACAACTAGCTATGTAACCCCTACAAAGGATATGGAAACAGTAATTTTTCTCCTTGATTTTAGCCAGAAATTCTAATTTCTGTTGAAAGCTTTGTCAAAACTGACATTCATGTGGAAATTTAAATTTTTAACAATTTTTTTTAATACTTTTATTGAAAGAGTACTTTCTATATTAGGTTACAGTGATTTATAATAATAGGAGTCAACTTTGTTGGTCAGCTTTTTAGTAGGTATGCAAGCACGTAGAGCGAGGGAAAGCAGGAAAGATTTGGAGTAGATGATCATTATAATGCTAAAATGATACGGTGGCAGTGAAGGTGCCAGTAAAAATCATTCATTGGTCCTGTAGGTAGAGATGATATCTGCTACGGCTTCTAGAGCTGCATTGCTTTTTGAAAGTTATTGGTAGAAGTTATCATTGGGTTGTCTTGCTCTTCTGTGCTTTTGTTGTTGTTGTTACTAAGTGATTGAAACACTTGCTGAAATTAAAAAAAAAAAACAAAAACCAAGAAACACAACAAACCACACCCAAGCCCCCTCACAGCCCCCACAACCCCCCAAACCCAACAAACAAAAGCCAATTTGTTGCAAGGATGAAGAAGATGCTTGAGGTTTTGCTCTGCACTGCTACATACTAGCCTAGCAGATATAATTGCGGCTTTCTATCCATAGCAGAATGGCACATTTCCATATTATCACCACACATACATTTGTTTGTTTGTGTGACTACACAAAACAATTCTTAGATCAAAATGTTGGCAACGTATTTTTTCAGAAAGGACTGTCCTAAAAACAGAGGTCCAGATTTTTACAGATCTAAGTGTACTGACTCATATAAACCCCTTTTAAGCCATGCCACAGACCAAACCCGTCCTACCCACAGGCACTTACCAAATGTCAGCCAGTCGCCGGCATCTGTATTGCTGCCCACACGGGGCGAACGGTCAAGACACCCACAGCCCCATTTGGATTTGTGCCTCTGGAGATCTCTTGTGTGATTAGGACGGATGGACTCCACGGAAACGTAACTTGGAAGCGCTACAGAAACTCTCCAGGAGGCTGTTGATACGCGGAGGAAAATTATTTTGCAATTCCTGAGAAAGGCAGGTCTAGTAAGATGGTCAAGCAGAAAAAAAAAGTGATCCCTATTAAAAGGAATTCTGCAAACTAACATTTTCTTTTACTTCCGCAATGGATTTAGCACAGAATTTGTGGTGGAGTCCTTGAGCTAAAGGCTGCAGTCTATGGCCCGATATCTGGGTGGATCCAATTTTTCAGTTTTGCTGACAAACTCAAAGACCAGCTATTTGCAGAGCCCCTGGGGGGATACAAATACACATAAAGTTTAACATTTATTACTCTTTTGGAAAAACACTACTTTGTTGCAAGCAAACACCCCTTTTTCTCTTAAAACTACGTTTTAAGTCATGAAACACAAGCCCAGTAATCTTTAAAGAATTGCAGTAAAGCTCTGAATTTTGTCAGGGACTGTCTGACTCGGTGGATGAGTAGCTGGTTTTTGCCAATCCGGTGAAACACAGTATAGGTCAGTAGATTCTGTTATTACTGTAAAACTGATGTTTTGGGAGGGTATCTGAAAGGTGTGTGGTTCTCGGTACAATTCTTTAGTATGAAGACGTTCCAAACATACTTACTATAGAGGCAAAGAGGAAGCCAAGCATGGAAAACCACAGTTTTATAGAACAAAAAATAGCATAGATACTTGTGGTATTCAGTGGATAGAAAAATGTCAACGTTGCTGCCCATACCCCTCATGAGTCTTATCTGAAGCTCGTTAGCAACAAAGATCCAATGCACTCTGCATCCAGTTCTGAATCAGCAGGTTGCAACTAGCAATCATTTGATTCGTTCACTTTCATAAAAGTAAAGCTCAGTAAAAACTAAACCTTCTTGTATTCCTGTTCTTTTTGTTTGGTTTGGTTTTTTGTTTTTGTTTTTTTTAAGCACACTACATCTAGCAGTTAAACAGCTTGAGTTTTAATGCTACTTTAGGTGTTTTTAATCCTAACACTCTTAAAGAAACATCACTTATTGCTTACTCCTGTAGACTAGCAATCACATCCTTTATGTAAATATACTTTCCATAAGCTGCTCAACACCTTTCAAAAATTCATTTGCATAACGCTTCCAGATTTTCATTCTCTACTAAGTGGCAAAACCCACCGTTTGTTTCTCTGCAGCCCTCTTTTACGACCTCTAGCTATAGCAGGGTTTAAAATTTTTCCCTTTCTTTCTGACAGGATCGTTAGCACCTTGAAGGTGCAGATTTTGGTTGGATTTACGGAGATCTGCGCTGTCGCTGTAAAGCTTCTAAAGAGTGTCTCCTAGCACTTCAACGTATGTGCAATTTTTGATATACTGTCTGTAGTCTACACTACCTGCTTTGTGGGGCTAAGCGCTTCAAAAGACAGTTCTGGGAAGGGTAAGAATTAAAACTGCAACTCTTCCTCGTGCCTAAACGGAGTGGAAAGTAGTTGTCGTGTTCTCCGAGTACAGGTGCTATGACCTGTAGGACTCTAGTTACATCTGAAATAACCCGGGATCCTTGATCTCGCTTATTGTTTGCTCAGCTCCGTGGCAGGCAGCTGGCGTCTGTTTATAGCTAAAATGGTACTAGCACACTTTTTCAGGTACGAGAGCAAACAACAGAATTCAGCAGAGTGAGCCTATTTCTGGAATAACCCTATGAACTGGGGTCTGACTACTTATAAAATACACCGTGGCATATAATCATCATTTGTAGTAATTTGAAGGAGAAATTTTGGAAGCTTTAGTATCAGTGGAAAGACTGTGACTTGGCGGTGAATGAAATATATCCACGAAACCGCTTTCCATCTGACAAAATACGTTGTTGTCACGTAGCCCAGCGATACGGCGCTGTTGCTGCTAGCGTTGGGTCGTAACTTTTGCGCTGAGTTTGCAAGGCCTCGGGACTGATGCCTCTGGGATTTGCGTTGTCTGAACTTCTATTCAGATCTCATCTGAACGGGCGCGATGTTAAACCAGCTCCTTGCTGGTCTTTGGAGAGTGCCTAGATGGACCTGACTGGTGACGGTGTTGAGTATAGACTTTAGGATACCTGGCAGCTCTCTGCAGTCTACTGGGTTATGCTGGGTATGTATATCACCTTCATAATAAAAATTCAAGTCGTTTTGATCCAATTATTAAAGAAAATGTGTAGTTGTCATTGTTTTAATGTGGAAAAATGAACTTTTTTTTTTTCCCTGACATGGAATATGCAAGCTATTGCATGCAATCTTGCATTGCAGCTGTCATGCAGGAGAACTTGAGGATTTGAATAATGGCTTCGTTTATATGTGCACAAAGTGATGTTAAAAGATATTTACATTAGAAAACTGTTTACATTCTCAGGGTTTTTTTGCAGTTTTTTGTACTTGACGCAAGGAACCTTTCACCTTTCCAGGCACTTAGACTGTCTAAAACCCACAACTATCAGAGATGGAATGTATATTTTTTTTAAAACAAATCTGTTTAGACCAAACACTTTTGGTCTTAGTGTTGTTATTGTTATAAATGATTTACAGAATCTTCATTCTGATAAACAGCAATTTTGTGTCAAATGTTTGTTCAGCTGCAATGGACCCCAGGTAAAATGTATTAACAGTATAGCTGATCAAAAATAAAAATATAAAGCAGAATACATTTGGAAACCAGACAGACTTCTTTCTTTTTTTTTTTTTTTTTTACTGCGGAGCAGAAAATAGCAATAAAGTATTCATTATGGCACCATCTTTTAAATTTCAAATATATATTAGAAGACTGTATTATGACATGTTCCAATTACACCTAGTGGTCATACATTAATGTTAAATTATTAATATTTGATCTTGTAGTGGCTGCCAGAAATATTTGCATGAATAACGAATGTCAAAGGAACTTGCATGCTTTCTAACCGTCTTCTGATACTGTGTTCAGTAGGCTGTAGTTAGTTGTTCCTTTTTTAAGTCCTGAAGCTAACATAAAACACCTTGCAGCTTTTCTGTCTTCAGTGATCTGTTGCCAGAAGAAAATGAAAGACTCTGCGTTTCTGCAACATTTTCTGTTTGATTCTTCCCTTAAACAGCTGCATGTATGACATACAACCCCTCTTTGTACCACCATTTTTATTCTAATTCCTATTTAAAAAAACACCTTAATGACAGTCACTTCTTTAGCAACTTCGTGCTCAATGATAAAGAAAAGAAAGTATGAGCTAAAAATGCCTAATTTTAATGCACCCAGTTGTCTCTAGTTGGTGCGGGCTGGTTCAAATCAAGACTTTTATTCATGCTACTTTGTCAGTAGTTCATGGACAGAGTCTACCTTCACTCTCAGGGTTTTTCTGAAGCTGGGCTGTCTATCCTTGGCGGAATCTTTGTACTTAATTCTTCCTGCTGTCACAAAAATGCGCTGATGTGACTTTGCTGTGGTTATTCTTATTTGAGACTGGAAGGGTTCAGCTGTGTCTTGAGCAGTTTTGTGCTACCTTGTCTCCTTTTGGAGCGGAGAGGAATAGTTACAGCCCCCCGACATGGATTTTCAGAAGGCGGGCGGCTGCATAGAGACAGTGAAGACTGAACAATGCACTAAAAACTCATGCTTGACTACTATTGACTACAGTGCTTTAATGGGCTGTTTCCTGGGTTGAAACACAATTAACAGCTTGGTCCACATGAGGAAAACTGAAGGGGACCAGACCAAATGAAAAGACTTGGAGAAATGGGCTTATAAAAATGCAAGTGATTTAGCTTATCCTATTTTTGCTTTACTTTCTTTACTACATAAACTTATTTCTAATGTCTAGTCCTTTGGTATTAAAAGCACATCTTGCGTGGAATTTGGCAAAAGCTGATTTTATTGATCAAGGTAAGTTTTCAAATAATTATTATTTGAACTAGATAAGGCACCTGTATAATAATAATAATAATGTAGCTGGGGATGTCAAAAAAAGCCAAACTCATGTTGAAGCAGCAGTGTCTTATTTTCAAGTCTGTGTAATTCCAGGCCATAATCTCCATACTGTATAGTTTATCTGTTTCATCTGCCTTTTTTTTTTTTTTTTTACAGATATAAGCTGGTAATAAAAGATAATTGCTTCATGTGTTTGTTTTTTTCAAAAGCCGGTAATGAAGTAAGTTTTAAGATCAGTCCTGTGAAAATATTGTGTCTTTTCTTAAAGTCCCCAGAAGTCATCAGTCGCAATATTAAAGAAGGTATGACAGCATTAACTTTCCATAATCCTTGTCAAGCAGCTGCCATATTGGTGGAACAATTTGTATGTAAGTGCAGGGTTTTAAAACATAAATTGATATTGAGGTTACTGGAAGAGGGTTACTTTCACAATTAATTATAAATCAAAACCATGAATATAATGTTTATCACACACACAAGAGGTGAAAATGAAACAACTGAGCAAACCTTCATGTGAATTGTCTGCCAAAGCATGTTTTCCTCCAGTCTTCTATTAGCACATTTTTTCATCCATAATAAAATCTCTTTAGACATGAAATGTGAGTTTTTACACATATATTTGTTTTCTTCACAGAGAGGAAAAAACTCCCAAACTTCTCAATCTTAAAACTATGTCCTTAATTTGTAATGGAAGTACCTAATGAGTCATAAGCATAAAAAAAGTATACCTTAGTGCTAAAGATCTGAAAGACAAGGGCACTGTAAAACTACCAGTACTTTTTTTGAGGGTGTCTGTTGAAGAACTGGTCCTTCTTGAGCTATTGTTAGAGACTTGGTTTTCAGTTTGACTTTGTTCCCAACGCAGTTATATTATTTAAAGAAAAATAGGGGTGATCCCATTGAGTGAATGACCAGAGAGCTGCAAACCAGAAACCTTTAGAAACAGAAAATAAAGCTGTATCTACCTTAGCTCTACAGCTGGAGTTGCTTTGAAGCAGGACCCGTGTTTGTTTGTCCCGTGTTGGTTTCTGTGCGTGCAAAAAGCAACCCAAAGCATCCCCTATATAGACACAACCTAAAAGACTGCGGAGAACATCAAGGAGGCAGCAGGGCTGGCCTCTTGGGGAAGGGACGATGCTTCAGGTGGGTTGCTCGGAGGCAGTGAGTGAACTGTAACCAAGCCTGGGAGCGAGGAACTGGGTCTGCAAAGGAATAAACCGTATTTCTTCTGTTCTTTTTCTTTTTTTTCTAATCACTTTGACTTTTCTCTATTTTAAAAGCATTTTTGCGACTATTCTGTTAATGCACAGGTTTTGTGATCTTAGAAGCCTCAGGTTTTCTTTGGGAAGCTCTCTCGAAACTCTAGGCAAGTCTGCTTCAAAGCCATTACTGACTTTGTTTTCCTTAGTACCTCTCTCTGTGACAGTCTTGACAAAAGTGTTCCTTCCTTTTTCACCCTTTAGGATGTTTCTCTAGTTTTCCTCTTAATGGGTCATTCCATGTATTATTGAAGTCAGTGGGTAATTGATTATGCGTTTGTAGAGTGTTCCTTGGGTAAGTCCAGCCCACATCAGTAAGACCTGTGCTTTATTTTTATGTAGAAAACCAACACTGGTTATAGTACATATTAACAGTTGGGCGCTTCATGAACCTCTCTTACTTTTTCACATGATCTGATCACAAATCTTGTTTAAGTACAGGACTGTAGACACCTTAGAGTTTGTCGTGGTTGGGAATATGAGTTTCCGCTTACCTGTTAATTATTTGTGTGCAGTGCACGTCCATGTGCATTTCTCAGTGAAGGACATTTCTTTTAAAATATGTATTTACATGCCTGCTTGGTGTTAAGATCAATTTATAACGTGCCTTTGTGCATACTGGCTGAAGAGTGGTAAAGTGTGACTCTAAACATGTACAATTTCAATTTTAATTCCCAGAGAATGCATTAGTATCCTGAAATCATTACTAACGTCTGTATTAGCTGGCATCATTACTGATTCATCTTTTAGTGTTTAATAACGGGAAATACTTATTTCCTATCTTCAACAGTGCTAACATTAATGTTGTTTTCTGTAGCCATCTCCTGGTTATCTTGCTCCAATATATTAGACATACAGTTCTTAACTCTCACTTCTGGGAAGCTGTCTGAATTTCTGCAGAGTAGACAGAATACTTCATTACTAGAACAGTCCTAAAAACAACTTTTTTTTTTTTTTTTTCAAGGGAAGGGGGGAAATTCTCCCTTTGGTATATAGAAGCTGAAAAATTCCAATTTTTCTTGTGGCAAACCCTGAATTTTGAAGAAAAGCTGCCTCTAGCCCCCAGCTTCCAACATCTTTAGATGAATTCTCAATATCTTTCCGCTTAAATTGACATGGAAATTCAGATAAACTGTACTTTTCACATTTTAAAAGCTACATTGTAAGGTGTCAACATTTAAAAGTTAAAGTGTTACTTCCAGAGCAAAACTGTTAAGTATTGAAAAGAGACACAGAGAGAGCAAAAAACCAAAATAGCTGAAGATGGATCATTTCAAGTTCATGAACAAAAGTATTTGACATTTTTTCTTGCAACAGAAGAGGACAAATACACATGATTCGGACAGTTCCTATCTTTCTAAGAGTGTTACTTTGGTATTTCCTAGTGATGTCAGTCAAATGTTGGAGAAAAATTTCTTATTCTTTCTCCCTATGCTGCTTTCCCTTTAGACCATTTTTTTTGCCAGCTCATAAACTGTCTGAAGACAGAAAACATCTCCACAAGTTCAAACTGAGAAGAGATTTAAAAAGTACACTTAAAAACTTTCCTCTTCTTTCCCCTTTATCCTTATAAAATCATTTTACAATTTTTGGCTTCAAAAAAGGGAAACTTTTATACACAGTTCATTACCAGACATTTGGAATGAACAATTTTTTAACTGCCTTATCTGGCAAAACAAAAAGGAATTTTGTTTCTTCTGTTATGAGCAACTTAAAGGGGGTCATTGCAGTCCTAGAGAGGTCTTCAGTTTTGTCTTTTAGTGACTAAATTTAGCCTTCTGGATTTGTGTTAAAATCTTCTTTGTTAGATTCAGCCAGATGGCAAATGACAATGAAGTGTTAACAATCTTCTTCTTTTCCCTCTTCTGTTGTCTTTTTATTGCAGACCGTGTATTCATTTCGGTGTAAAATTGTACTATTTACATGCAAGTTCACTCAAGGGCTGTGCTAGTCCAGGAGTTGGATGCTTCTCCATATGGAGTAGGAGAAATGTGTCATTTGAAAGCCCATTTCCTTGCCGGTGGGGTTGAGCAGCAGCTATTTTCTGTGCAGTTCTCCTACGATCAATGGCTCTGCACGTATATCTCGGTGAATTTGTTCAATCACCTGTCCCTGCGTGGAACTGGGTCACTCCTGTGCACTGGTCCACTGCTCCTGGAAGGGCAGAGATGAAGAGCTAAAGTAGGATTTGAGGCTTCTGTATTCAGATGCCTGGCTATTTAAAGAACTCTTTGGGGAATGAGAGCTATATGTAGGTATAGCTAGATCCTTAATGTCCTGAGAGAATGGATGGTAATGTTTATAGTTGCAAAATTATTCCGAATAATGAGAATCTAGACATCCTCAAGGAAGTTTTGGGGGAGAATCTTAAATATAAGCCAGGTGCAGGGGGAAGCCTCATGAGAGGTGGAGTTCTTGTTTTAAAAATATAAATTAGTACACACTGGGAAAAAATTTGCTACATATATACACTGAATTGTATATTAAGTAACTCAGGACAACAGTGTGAGGATTAATGAAATGAAAACTGTGGAGAAAGTGCTGGACTAAGAACCAAACCAAAAATTAGTCTACAGTAAAAAGAGATCTAATACTGTTTGATCGCTTGATCTTAAGCAGTTAGCTGGGGTTTTTTACTTTTTTTTTTTTTTTCCTTAAATCACACATTGCTGTACGCTAGGGAAACGAGGAGAAGGAACTCCAAGCCTGTGGTCGCCCACCAGCTGTGTCGTCGCTGAGGTTGTAGCGGCATGGTGCAGGTTTTGGAGCTCACCTGACCGAAGTGTCGTGAGGGTCGGTATGGGGGCTGTAGGGCGACGAGGTGGGGGGCAGGCGCTGCCCCAAGCGCACGGTCCCTGCTGTGCAATGGCTGCAAGGCCTGATGAGAAGTCCTGTATAGGGTCAGAGGGGATTGATGGGCGACTCCTCCAGACCAATAAAATGAGGCGGTTAAATAATTAGAACACCAATTTTGAGGATAATTACAGTGAAGAGCAGCCTTGAATGGCTTCGGAGTCAAAATTTTTAAAAAAGCAGATAAGGGGGAAATCCAGATGAGAAAAAGGACTGAATCAGAACTGAGCCTCTGGTTCATACTCCAAAAAGCTTTTTGATGTGCTATGTCTGTGAAGGACAGTCTTTGGGGAAAGTCACTTCTAGGTCTTGAATTTGTGCTATCAGAAAATTTCGAATCCAGTCTTTTAGCTCTTCTCCATTGAAGGATGCTGACTTTCTCTATATGACTTTTGTCCATCCAAAGTACAGGTTTACTTTAATAGGTACCAGATAGACACATGTAAACTGACAATGCATCTAACTCAAAAGATGGCCCTCAAATTAGAACTAGAAACCAGAAATACAGAATTTCTAGAACATAATACCTTTCATATCTCTTGTTAGATTTCATCTATGAAATGGGCCCAGCTGGAAACTCAAGTGAGAAATGCTTCATATTCGAGACCTGCAAGGAAAACCTGAGCTGGAAAAGCAGTAGCTACATTTCCTTGTATCCTATTTTTGTTTGGTTTTACACAGTATTAATTACAATTTTGCTAAATTAAACATGAATACACAGCTGTTATTTTTAGTGTAACATTGCTACAGTGAACAGTCAATGATAACTTGTCTTTGGAACAAGGGATGTCAAGAGCCATTTTATTCCTATTCTCTGTTGAAAAAAGAACACTAATTTCCATTGGTGTCAGATATTGCCTTTCTGAGGAATGCATATCTATCTTTGCAGGCTGTGACTTCTGATCATTAAAATTCAAGGTGTTTGGAAAAACTAGTAAAAAAAAAAAATAAAGTGTCGTTTTAAATACATTTTGCTGAGATGAAGATTCTGTAGTGCTATTAAGGTCCAAATTGACAAATATGAACAAACTATCATGTACTTCGAGGACAGAAATAGAAAACTACAGAGAAGTATAAGGGACTGTCTTTTTACTATGCACGAGAACACTTCATGTGTATGTGAATATTTTGTTAGTTAAGAGGAACACTCCTTGATTTTCTTTTCTCCTCTATTTTTTCCAGGAAGGGTGAAAATGACATTTCATACAACAAATAGTTCAGTAATGGGTTTTTTTTTTTCAAAGCTGGAATTGTTTTATTTCTACATTGTTATGCTGTAGCATAATTATCTTCACTATTTCCATTTTGCACATGGTAAAATTATTAATTCTTTTGAGAATGCTGCTTCTTGTGCAATAAATGGAATATCTGTGAAGACTGAGTAGCTACAATAGTTTAAAAAGTTGTCAATATATAGTTATTTATCAGCAAGCCACTGTTTTGAATTTGGTCGTTATGCAGATACTCCGTAGTGAATTAAAGTGGTTGCCATTTGCTAATGTATGTAAAATGAGCTGTCTTGGTTTGGACCCTAATGAACAGGGAAAGCCTGCAGTGCTAACTGAGTGCATAAATGCGGAATAAAAGTTTGTGCTGCTGTCATCACCATAGCATCTTGCTCCTGTTTTCCTTGCATGGGCTCCTATTTTCCATATCGTTGGTGCATTATGCCACCCTGGCACTAGAAGATAACACAATTGGGACACCTTTTTTCTGTTTTGGGTTTTTGGGGGTTTTTTTTTATGTGTGCTGTTTTCACCCTACTCTGCCTCCCTGTTTCTGTGATTAGTTTCCGTTCTCAATCTTTCCAGATTAGGCTAAAAGTACTAAAAACCTATACAGCCCATACCTTACTGCATGTCCTTGTTTCAGCTCTGTTTAATCTTCCCTGGGATTTCTTATCCTTTTCCAAACCCAAAAGCTGCTCAAGTTAATTGGAGTCTCTTCCTGTACTTAAGCAAGCTTTCAAACAAAAAACATCTCTCATACTCAGAGAAGCATTATATCTCCATGGATTCCTAACTGTACTATGTTGACTGGTCCTCTTTAAAACTTCCAGGTTTCACTGTGACAATCTAATATCCTCCCCTCTCTTGAATGAAAAGAGAGGCAAAAAAAATCAATTTAATGTTCACTTCAGTTCTTACGGAAGTTAACCCATTTATCCACCTATACATGACCCTCTTCTCCCAATCTACAAATGAAAACTGAGAGACAGGAGGCTGACTTCAAGAAAAGTGGTAGAGGCTTTCAGAAAAAAAAAAAAATCTGTTATTGTCAACACAACCTGATTTTTCCCCATAGACAGCAGACTTGCTTTGCAAGAGGTTTTTTAGGTCGAAAATCCTAGTTATTTTCGAAGTGATTTAGACTAGCAAATGATCAGATCTAGTTCTGAGAGTAGCTCTTCATTACATCATAGTGAAGAATTGTGACGCCTCATGCTAGTCTTGGTCCTTTATTGGCATGTGACTGCTATGATGGCTGTTAAAGAAACACCTTGTCATAGCTGTGTCCTATTTTAATAATTTTACCTGACTTGTCATCTAATCTGAGTTTTGGGTTTATGTCATAAATGTGTGATAAGTGATAGGTAATCCTGGTGCTTTAAAGAGCAACCATTGCACCAGCCTGATGTGCAAGATTTTTGAAAAATTTCTCACATACAAATATGTAAAAGATGTTTGTAAGCTGGGGGTGGAACTGAGTGTGGCAATGCATGATCTTAGAATATTTTGATCTTCTCTGTACTTTGCATTAAGAAAGTACTGAATGTACTGTATTTTTCCCCCCTTTAATAATATCGGGTTTGTCCTCATTTCTCATGTTTTTGTGAATTAGCTGCTAATGGAATCAGAAATTCACAATTAAATTCAGAAGCTTATTCATAGAAAACATTATTTCTGATATTTCAAGGAAGTCTTTTGTAGTGAACATATTAAAAATATGTACCTTCACCTATTTGAAAAGTGTTCTTTAGAAAATGCTGGTCAGAATTGTAAAAATGGAAGAGTACATTGGATAGGACAAGTGCAGAGAAACAGCAGCATGAAAATCTGTCTTTTAGATTTTCCTCCTCCCATTCATCTTTGAAATCCATGATGGGGGGGAAATGACCCTCTTTCCTCCTTTGCGTATTTTCTTTTTTATGAACAGCCCGCCGTGCAGTTTTGTTTTGGGGGGTTTTTTTTGAAGATCAACACCTGCATTTTTCAATGCAATACCTAACATATTTCAGAAATTTTAACACGGAACAGGGAAGACATTGGAAAGATGTGTCCAAGTCACTTGGTTGCCTGGCCAAAGCCTCTGTGCCTTGGCTGTTAGATTGTGTCCCTGTTTCTTTTCTTGGTATATGGAACAGGGAAATCTTAATTCTTGTAATTGAGATAATAGGAAGCCTCACTAAGTAGCTCTCATGTAGTTTTCAAAGAATGTTTTCTTAATCCTTGGATCTGTCACCTTCCATTGATTTTTGTAGGTGGATATCCAGTTTCAAAGAATGCCGGAAAAATAATTTATCTCATGTACTGTAGCTGTTGCATTCTATTCATGCTCTTCTTTTCCTGCTAATAATCTTTGTACCAATTCATAAAGCAGAAGTTATGAATCCTTTGAACAATTACTGTCAATTTTTGCTCTGCTACCAGTATTTAGATAGAAGCAGCCAGTGATTAAGATAAGCTGCTACAGCCTAAGGCTGGCTCATGGAGGCTGCCTTACCTCGGTGAGCCTGTTCTCACAAAAGTAGTAGCTCCGAGATCTTGTAGTTGCAAATTCCCTTCTCAAACTGGTATTTGGCTTATAGGTTAAAAATCAAGAATCATCCATGTATATAAGCAGATACAGCTCAACAGAATACAGCTATAATTGTTGTTATTATTTAACAAGAGTGGACCTGTTTAAAACTTGACCAAAAATTCCTCACTTTTAATATTTCTCTGAAGCAATGGTGGCTGTTAATATTAATTAACACAATGTAACATCTAAGATTCCAATAAATTTTTTCAGTTTTTCATGCAAAGTAGCTAGAAAGTCTCATATTTTTCTAGATGAATTACTAACAAATGTGTACTATTAGTAGATGGGGAAGCAAATATGTATCTAGCAATTTCCATTATTTTCCTGTATAAACCAGGAATATTCCCTATTTTATTATGCAACTCCCATTACATCACCATCTGTAATGTTATGCTGTGGTATCAACAGGTTAATGGCTAGACAAAATTACTTTATGTAAAGTAAATACAGATAAAACCTTTCAAAATATATCTTAGCTGCACTTAATCACTTATTTAAGATGTATTTTTGTTCTATGAAGGCAGCCAATATAAACTGTGCCCTATAAGAATGATTAGGAAAGTATTTATAATGTATGTTTATAAGACAATACACTTCAATTTAAAGGACTGATATTTCCTACAAAAAACCTTTGTTGTCTGGAGAAGCATATAAGGAAAAATTTGAATTTTGATCAGATACTTGAGGCAAGGACCAGCAGTAAATACTTGTTTAGAGAAACGGTGGGAAACAAAAGTCTAATTACAGCTCCAATAGCTGATGAGTGCATGTGCTGATTTCACTGAAAAAAATATTTTTTCCCCCTTTCCAGTCTAGACAAAAGTATGTATGGGAATCATAGTCAGAGTTTGTACTTTGGTAGGGTACAAGTAATACTATTTTGCTGCACCATAAAGAGGGGAGGAAATTATAATAAAGATAGTTCAAATAGGAACAGCAGCAAACAAAGGATTCTGTGGTGTCAGAGCAAGAAAATACTCAGGATTGCTTGTGAAAGAGGGTGACTGTATGGCATGAGAGTTGTTCAGTAATTTCAGGTGGCTATATCTGGCCATGACTATACCTGCACAGCTTCCTGACTCGAGCACTTGGCTGGCAATTGGGTATCCTGTCTTTCTATTTGTGACTGTAGGAATTGTATTTGGGAATCACTGCAGACAAATATTCATCAAGTAGTCAAAATTCATATTCTGGAGCATTATAACCTGTGAAAAATAATCAGATAGAATGGATCTCTGGTTTACTTTGAAAGATCATAATTCCAGTAGTCTAGAAAGCGGAGTTCCTTGAAGTGAAGTAGTTCTTGTATATGTCGATTACCCATGAGTGATCCCCCCCCAAAGATAAAATGTGATTTAGTTTTAGTAATACCCAGGCGTCGACTCCTAATGGTTAAAAATAGGACAATTTTATGATGATCATGGGCTGCTAAACTTCAATGCCATTGTTTACATGAGTTTTAATAGCTGGCTCCATCTAATTTTGTATTGTGCAATTCTATGACTTCCAATGGGACTTTATGACATTTTTTGTTACTTCTTTCCAGATTGTTTATTAGTTTACTGACATTTTACCCATTGTACATTTCAGAGGAAAACACAGCTCAATATATTTCTGTGAAATCAAAGAACAAACAGGCTTGAGAAATAGTTGTGACTGAAAAAATATAAAACAATTTTAGGAAGGCATTATGTTGTAATGGCAATTAAAATTCCAAATGCAAAAAAGGAGCTGAAAGCTGGGCTTATAAACCCTGCCTGCACAAGTTTAAAGTGCATGTCCGTGTTATAAAAAATGGTGAAAGTTAGAAACAACAGCAAAATTCTCTTTTTCTTTCTTCCAAAGTAATAGTCCATAGCTGTATTCAAAGCAATCTCGTATTATTTTGGTGTGCAATAAACATTTCAAGTTTTTTATTTCTGTTAGTTCTGCAGAGCCAATGAGGCAAAAAGGGAGCGAGTCTGAGTGCACATCGCCATCATTGAGAAAATCGTTAAGCCTGGCCTGATTGCCAATCTCTTTACACTAGTAATAAGACACTGTAGTAACAATAAAGTAATAAAGCTGCACTGATGGACTACTGATACGATGTGAAGGCAGCTAATTTACAGGGCCAAATTTTGTATTTGCTTGTGTACTTGCAGTCTGAAACTGTCCCTCTAAAGCTAAAATAATAAGGGGAAAGAGCGGAGCTTTAGTGACTGAGGTGGGGCCTGGTACTCGTTTTTTTGCCTGTGTCTGTAGCAGAACCACGGAGACCCACAACTGAACTCTTTCCATCTTACGTGTACTGGATGGCCTTCGTTTAAAAAATGGTGGATATGGCTCTTTCAGGATAGTACTACCTATTGGATCTATTCTGTTGGAAGAGGAGTACCTGGTAGAGCTTTGCTGTGCGTGCAAGTCTGGTAAAGACAAGGGAAAAACATTGCTATTATCTTGAAATTGCTGCAACCTCAGGCTTCCTAGTCGCAGGCATTGTAGTAGAGGTGTTAGGGTAAAGTTTTCAAACGATCTATTTCTTAAATCAAATTTTATATGCCAATAGGTAGTTATGCTCATGCACACATATATTGCAAACATATTTTTGTAATCAGAAAAGCCCAGAATTTAGTTACTTTATCCAGCAAGTCACTGGCATAAAACTGGCAAAACAAGCAGCATTAAAATGGGATTGTAAGCAGAAGGAGGAAAAGGCAACGTTTATTGATTTATTTAAACTAAACTGGCAAGAACAGTAACTTGCTATTTTGAAGACACTTTCAACAGAAAGGCTCCAAAAATCTTTTACATCTAAGCTAAATGACAGAATGGTGCAAGTTTGGCTTCATCTTCTGGCAGAGGAATTCATGAGAAAACGTAGCCAGGCTTTACAAAGCAATGAGGATGCATTTTGTTTTACTTTCTCCATTGACAGCATAAGAGGCTTCTGAGCTTATTCACTAGTGCACTTCCTTTCGTAGGGAACAGTAGGGCTCTTTTCTGTGATGAGGGCAATTAATGCAGCCAGAACCTCTTACTATTCAGGAAAAAAAAACCCAGAAGATGATAATTCACATGAACTTGTGCACCTGCATAATTAACCTATTCTAAAAAAACCCCACCATGGTTAGAGTAGACAACTTTGCAAATACCAGAGGGGATGGAGGTGACAGAAGAGATACCTAAATCTTTTAAATTGTCTCTATCTACTACAGATGGAAACAAAAGGGAGAAGCCCACAGAAAGCACAGAGAATCAGTGAAAGGACATTAGAAGATAAAGTCAGCATTTTAATGGCTAGAAAGTTTTCTGTGGCTTTTTTCTTTTTTTTTTTTTCTTTTTTTTTTTCTTTATGGGTAAAAATTCTCATTGCGGTTGATCTTAAAGGGAAGATATAAAGAATGCATTCAAGTTTTGTTAAAAGGGGTTAAATGTAATTTATGAAGTTGAGAATTTGGGAAATGTGATAACTTAGGACAAAGTCTGACAAAATAATTGAATGAGAATAGACATGAAATATGTACCAGGAGAATGAGGTTCAGCAGTTAATCTAGTTCTGGTAAATGAATGTATTACTTCTACTGCAAGTCACCACAGTTGCTTGAGCTGAGTTGTTTGGGCTTAATTGCTTGGCTCCGATGAGAATGGTTAATGTAGGCACTTGCTTTATGAAGCTGCTTGGGGATATGAAGGTGTCTAAGATACAGATAGATATATAAAATTTCCCACTTGATCAGCCCGTAGAAAAACAAATCCTGTTGCGCTGCCTCCTGTTACGTGTGAAAAGATGGAGATTCAATAACGTTGTTTCAAATTTTCGCAGACTGAGGTGAACATCTCGTTTGTGTGAAGGGGAAAATTTTGGATGGGTACGAGCCAGCCGTTTGACTTGTTCTCTGGAACAGGAGGGGAAGCAGAAGAAAATCTGCGTCTGATTCCGTTCTCGGCTTTTAATGGCGTGATGTGGGTGCGCTCTACCCTTGCTAGGACAAGGGGGGGTACGCCACGTCAGACCAGAACAAAGTGACTACATTCCGATTGCATTTGTCTGGTGGGAGCGGGAAGGGGAGGAGGAGGGGGCATAAAAAAAAGCCACTGGAGAGGTGTCTTGCTCTGCCCTCTGGTTCTGGCTCTTGTAGTGGGAGATGTCATCTTCCTGCTGCTTATCGGAGCTTCTGCAGCCCAGCCAGCTAAAGTAGGGTGGCTACAGCTACCGGAGGTGTCCCAGGTTTTCCTGAATTTCAGGCACCGGTAAAACGGGTATGTGCAGGTCAGCTGTTTGGGTAAGGAGCGCTCCCGAAACCTTTCCGTAGGGCTGAGCGCGAGGTGCTGCTAAGATTCCGCAGAAGAGCAGCAACGCAGCGGTGTCTTCCCCTGCTAGCCCTTGAAATGATCTTGGTCGTTTCCAAACTCTTTACGCTCTCGCCATCAAGCTTTTGATACTTAGAGCTACTCATTGAGTTATCATACCCAAACCCCTTAAGAACTATTCACGGAGTTATACCCTAAACCCTTCAGAACTATTCATGGAGTTATTTTACCCTAAACCCTTATTTGGATAAAGGTTTCAAAAATCATCTAAATTTTCAGAATTTATTAAGAAACTTCAAGTTTTCTTTGAATTTAGGTCCATTTTTTTGATTGTTTGCTGAAAAATGCAGGATCCAGGGCTAAATAATTTACAAATTCAAGTTGAATTTAAAACAAATAATCCTGGCTGGAGGAAAAAAAAAGGAAGCTTAGAATAAGCAAATCTTATTTATCCTTGAGTTTCAATATGAATTTTGCAAGGAAGTCTTTTAATGTAGAAAATATCAGAAATTAATTATGTAAAGATTAAAGAATATTAAACTACAATACAAAAATAAGATTCCTTCTCAATAGAACTCTCTTCTGACTTTTTTTGGCAAGAAAGAAAATGGAAAAGTTAATCTGAGGCCAATTAAAACCAAATTCCTTCAAATACCCTTCTTTCAATCAGAAACTTGAAGGAAAAAGTTATTCAGTATACTTTACTCCTAAGTCCTAGTGACTTTCTATGGCTTTAAGTTAAGAAATCACTTAAGTAGTTCTGCACTTTTTACGGTTAACAATTTGACTGAAGTGTATATGCCTACATGTATTTAATTTGAACACTTTAAACATTTAATATGCTTAGAAACATTTTATTATTTTCCTATGATTGGTACCTACTATCTAGTAATTAGCCATGTAATTCACCTACAAATTAAGGAATTTTTTTTTAGGTTAATACTCTGCAAAAATATCTTCATTTCATTCAAAATTATTAAAATTATTTTTGTTTTTAAATCTGCTGCAGGGCTGATCCTGTATCTGACTTTGTACTTTATATTCAGACTCCCGCAGGTGCTTTTTGCTGTCCTCATGTGTTTTGAAAGAAAAGTTCCTCACAGAGTAATTTTTCATCTTTGGTTTATATATCCAAGGTCACAGTTGGAACAAGCCCCATCAAGTGAAGAGTTGTTTTGCTGGCAAACAGTAACCAAAATCGGTGATGGAACACAATAAGCAATATACCAGTTAAAGTGGAATTTAAATTTAAAAAAAGCTTTATTATGTTTCTGGCTCATTGTTCTCTAAGGCAAAGAAAATCAGTGAATAAATACTAATGAAGCATTGTTAGCAGGTAGATTTCTTGTGTTTTCTTTTTGGATTGCAGTGAATTTCCTTGAGTGGCTCCGCCGCCCGTGGGAAAAAGAATAGAAACAAAAGTAAGCAACAGTTATATATTAGTACAATAGTTGAGTTTGAAAAGCATGTGGGTTTTGTAGACTGTTTTCATGTTTGACGTCATTTGTCAATGAATTAATAAATGTTGGCGGAAAATGTTTTTATTACTTCATGACCACCGATAGCATTAGTACTGGTCAATGTAAACAACCATAAAGCAGATGAGCATAAAAGGAAGAAGAGAGTTCTGGGAGGGACCGTCATGGGCAGCAATCCCATGCTGGGAGTAGTCCATGTATAAAATCGTCATTATACAGGCGGTCTGTGCCCGTATGCAGCTGGAATAAGCCCTTAATTAAGGGCATCAGGACTAAGTAAAAGGGAGGGGAGGAAACAAAACAGTTTAAAACAGGAAAATAGGAAGTGCAGCGCTGTGGTTTTGTTCCCCTCCCTCCATGGGAAATACCAAAAAACCTCACATGCTTTTAGAAGTTATGGTGCTTTTATATACTGTGTAGAATTCTTGCAGCTATTTGGCATGTGAATACACAGTGTGATAGGTATAAATAATTATGCTTGAGCCAAGGTTACCAATAACTGTCCCAGATCCCACTAACCACTTTTGATTTTAAGTGAAATTTTGCATTCAGATTGTCACTTCTGTTACACTTCAGGAATCATACCAATTCCAAAAAGCTGGCTGCAATAAAATAACCTTCAGCTTGGTGTCAGCTTAGATCTCTGCCCATGGCAGATTGATAAAATCGAGAGGTGTTATGAGCACAGGACAGAGGACTAGATATGAAGAAAGGGGGGAGGTGTCCCTCCTTAATGGGAAGGATTGCAGGATTTTAGCTGAACTGTTCTTATTCACAGTGTATGCTTGCCTCAGGAAGGGTGAATTTGTCAGACTTCAGGTGATTTAAGAGAGGTAGGCTTAGAAAAAAAGACACACACATATCAGCAGAATTGCTGTCCCCAACACATAAATAAACCTTTAGAAAAATAAGACTTTTTTTAAATGGAAAACCAGGTCTCTTCCTGTTCAGGAAGCAGCTAACTAGGAAAAGCTCTGTTTTAGAATTTATTTCAGCTCAACAGACTAACAGTAGCCAACACTATCAAGTAAGCTGGGTTGAGAAGGAAACTGTATATGCATCTTTTCTTTGTGAGATTTCAGCTAATTACGGGCACTGGAAAATTATCAGTTTCTGAATACAGTCGATTAGAAGGGAATCTATAATTCTACAAGCGATCTGGTAGTTTTGAAAACACCAGCTTTGGAGTTTTTTTCTGATGAATTCTCCATTCTGAATATTGACTTTTCTTTCTCCAGGAAAGTCCTTTTCTAAATAACACTATGGATGAATGCCTTTATTTGTAAGCCACTGAGCAAACTTTAACTATAAAAATTCAAAGTATAGCAATTAGAGGGAACAAGCTTGTGGGGAAAATTGCTAAACAAAACAAATAATTTTCTTTCACTGAAATCTGGAAATACAAATATTTGAATTACTTTAAGAACAGAGAAAGGGGAAGTTCTAAATCACACATACATTTGGTTGCGCCCAAGAAGTTAATGCATTCAGAGCAATTGTTTTGTGTCATTTGTGAGAAGAGAAAAGGTTTAAGTTTAGCCAAATCTCAAAATGCTTGAAGAAATACAGTACACAATATCTGTGCATAACCTGATAGAATAGTGATTTTTTACTTTTACAATATCTACATTCAGAGCTAAATTTTAAATAGGAAGAAGTCTGTGCTGAGGTGGATACTTTTAGTTCTTGAGAAATTATGATAGGATGGTAGTGAGGGAAAATGTTCACTTTTACTTCCTATTTCTTTCCTAGTAAGTCTGCAGATTTTGCTGTTTTCCTTACTACAGAATATAAAAATGTTCCAATTTCCCATGGTCACAGTCCAATATTAACTTTCCCCTTGAAAATTTGACTAGCTCTGAGTCCTACATTAGCCCTATATATTGTATGGAATTACTGTTTCAAGCTTCCTATAAATATTTTCTCTCCACCTTGTCATTAGGAATACTAAGAGTTTCCTTTCAAAAGTAATGAAATACATGAACAATAGAAGTACAACATAAATGTTGTTGGATGTGGAAATATGAAATTTTTTCAGCCCAAATTAGAACTGCAGATGGCAACCTCTAAAATCCTGCTGCACACTCCCGTAGCCACGAGTGCAGTTGGAGAAGACAATCTGAATTATTGAGCGCTGTGGTAACCTCTGGCTTCATTTGCAAGTGTTAAGAGCTGTGGCAGCAGTATACACAGTTTCCAAAACAAGGTCTAATTAGATAGAGGTAGTTATGGCATCTTCAATAGGGATTTAAATACAAAGAAATCGGAGATGTGAGTCTGAAAGCTCTTTTATTTATTACAGGGCGTTGCACGCTTAATGCTTTGAGAAGGATTTTATTACTATCTAAAAGCAGTTGTACATTAAATCTTCAAATTAGCTTCCATTCTGCTTGAATGTTAAGTATCTTTTCTACCGGGCAAGAGTTCAACAAGACAGGGGAAGAGAGCTTTGAAGCTTTAGATGCTACGATGACAGACTGCCAAGCTTGCGCTTGCAGTACACGAATTTACAGTTCACAAATTTACCTTAAGAGCCCTGATGAGAATTCCATGTGAATGCTTAGGATTTTTCTTCCCTTTTTCTTATGCTGCGTTATATTTTCCTGAATTCACTGCAGTGCTTTGACCTAGCTTCCTTCATTTAAGCTTTGCAAGCCAAAGTCAAGCAAGTTTTGTTAAACAGCAGTTGCCTCTCTCTACGGGAAGTAGAACAGTGCCGTTGTAATGCTCAACTGAAGGTGTTTCCAAGTAAGTTTGTATCAGTAATCATCACCTGGCCAGAGCATGTAGGGAGTTTAGCTTTGATTAATTGTCTTCCAAAAGGAAGGAGGAGAAAAAAACAAACAAACAAACAAACCACAAACAAACAAACAAAAAAACCCAGAGAGGATTCTCACAGACAGGAAAAATACAGGCAGAAATTAGAACTAAAAAAGTTGGCAGGAAAAAAAAAGGAAATCTACCTTTCTCAGCTCTGCTAAAGCCACTTCTCCTTCAGTGGTTTGCCCTACATATCTTTAAAATACTGCTGTCAGATATTCTTCCACCAGGAAAAAACATCTGTGAAATATCTAAACCCAAAATATTTCACCTTGAAAAGCTACCTCGCTGCTTTCTGAGGCTGTAATTCACCAATCAGGTTTCTATTCTCTTCTCTTTTATGTTCTTAGGTTAGGTTATATCTCCTGTGGTACCTATCTGTCAGTCCTCATAAGGAGTTGGTGATTATAGTGGATCGTGGGAAATACGTGCATGGGAGCTAAGCCCACGGCAGACAATGGAAATATTGAGAAGCAGAAAAATAGATCCCATGAGGTATTATAACTGTGTGGTATTTCTGTGGGGACAAACTTTTAACGAATTAAAAATAAATCCATGGAAAGTTAGCAGTTTGTGTTTAAAAATGTTGTTTAGTTGGAACCTGATGTTTTTACTGAAGAGCTATTTAGCAAACTGATTGGAAATATCTGATCTCAAATTTATTTTGTCTCAGGAGATGTTACGAGATATATGTGCCAAGACATGATCCAGAAATTATCTGGATCTACTCTGTCAGGAAAGCATATCTAGTTGCCAAGACCCAGCCATGGCACTCATTTCTCTGCTGGTGGTTTCACAGAGCCTTTTCTACCACCAAAAGAGCAGTGGTGGTGAAGTCTGCATGAAGAAAAACTGAAGGAGAGCGAATTCTATTTCTTGTTGCTCCTGCATAAGGTCTTTCTGAGTATTTGTGGCCTGTGTGTGTATGTGAGTGGAGGGGATGGAATGCTGGGACATGGGATTGGAAACAAAGAGTAGCCAAGAGATCTGCACTAACCTGTTTATGACATTGAGTTTCCCCTTAGTGAGAAATAAGAGCTACCTTTGCCGTGCCTTTACCTGTGTCCCAGGTAGAACTGTTTTTGCTAAGGTTTCGATGGCTAAAAATAGTTTTTATGAGAAACAAAAAATCAGCAAAACTGAGAAGTCCTTGATGCAAGTTTCCATGGTTTTTTTTGTTTGTTTGGGGTTTTTTTGTGTGTCTGTGTGTGTGTGTCATTCTGCTTGCCTGATACGTGCACTAGTTATCTATATAGATTGAGGATAGACCACAACGAGAAACTGTGACCTGTCAATGACGTTCAGCCATGGTTCCCAGTGCTGTTCCAGTTGCTTAGGCTGCCTTGGAGGGGAATACAGGGTGGGTGTCCTACACAAGGCAAGACAACCAGCACCAGTTACTGCACTGCAAAGAAGCACAGCAAAAAGCTCCAGGGGGGCTGGTCTGAGCACAGGCAGGTGAATGGGTGCAGATGCTGGTTTTCTCCCATGCTGCACACCAGCAGGCCTTACCAGAGCCTTCCTAAGGAAATACTTTCAGTGGAATACCTCTTCGTGAAGAACCAATTTTGAAAGCTGTGCTAGTTAAACTATTTGTGCCCTTAGTTAGCAAGAGAAAAGGAAGACTGTCCTCTATGCAAAATTAGGCCTTTTCAGTGGAAAATCCACACCTGGTTTGTGATTGCCATGCATTCCCATGAAGAACATAACCATGTGTTGAAGGTCCATGTGACAGAATTTGATTTTTGTGATGTTGTTTTTTGAATAAGTTTGAAAAAGACCAAGAAAGCTGGAAATTACTTGAAGTTTTGGAATAGGTTTCTTATACTTTCTTAAAATAGGTTATTGACATGTTGGGATGCTTAAAGAAACATTTGTCTGCCAGGATGCTGGAGAAGGATGCCTGCATGTGTTCCATAACAATGAAGACATAGAAAGGTTTGGTTTTTAATGGCTGTCTGGCTGATTTCCTTTTTAATTGATTATTTTAATGTTACTGAGATTTAATTGTATTATTTATGCTATGTTAGGGTGCTTAGAGCCTTGGCAAATCTCCTTTTCAGTTATTCTTTAAAAGGAAGTAGAATAGAATAGACTAGACTATTTCAATTGGAAGGGACCTACAACAATCATCTAGTCCAACTGCCTGACCACTTCAGGGCTGGCTAAAAGTTAAAGCGTGTTATTAAGCACATTGTCCAAAAGCCTCTTAAACAATGACAGGCTTGGGGCATCGACCACCTCTCTAGGAAGCCTGTTCCAGTGTTTGACCACCCTCTTGGTAAGGAAATGCTTCCTCACGTCCAACCTAAACCTCCCCTGGTGCAGCTTTGAATCACTCCCACGTGTCCTGTCACTGGGTATCAGGGCGAAGAGCTCAGCACCTCCTTCTCCCCTTCTCCTCCTCAGGAACTTGTAGAGAGCAATGAAGTCACCCCTCAGCCTCCTTTTCCCCAAACTAGACAAGCCCAAAGTCTTTAGCCGCTCCTCGTAGGACATTCCTTCCTAGCTCTGTCACCAGCTTTGTTGCCCTTCTCTGGACGCATTCAAGGACCTTCACATCCTTCTTAAATTGTGGGGCCCAGAACTGCCCACAGTATTGAAGGTGAGGCCACACCGATGCTGAATACAGCGGGACCATCACCTCTCTTGACCGGCTGGTTATACTGTACTGAATGCAGCCCAGGACGGGGTTTGCCCTCCTGGCTGCCAGGGCACACTGCTGGCTCATACTGAGCTGCTGTCGACCAGCACCCCCAGATGCCTTCCTGCAGGGCTGCTCGCCAGCCACTCCTCTCCCAGTCTAGACTTGTGCCCAGAATTACTCCATCCTAGGTGCAGAATCTGGCATTTGTTCTTGTTACGCTTGATGCCACTGATGACTGCCCAGTGCTCCAATCTATCCAGATCCCTCTGCAAGGCATCTTGTCCCCTAAGAGAATCAACAGCACCTCCCAGTTTGGTATCATCAGCAAACTGGCTAATGGTGCATTCAACTCCTGCATCCAGATCATTGATAAATATATTGAACAGAACTGGCCCTAGAATTGAGCCCTGAGGATCACCGCAGGTGACCGGTCGCCAGCCAGATGCAGCCCCATTCACAACAACCCTTTGAGCCCTGCCCATCAGCCAGTTCTTCACCCAATACACTGTGAACCCACTCATCCCACAGTCGGACAACTTGTCCAGAAGGATGCTGGGAGGGACAGTATCAAAAACCTTACTAAAATCCAGAAAAACTACATCCACCATGTTCCCTTCATCCACTAGGTGGGTGACCTTATTGTAGAGAGGTATTGAATCAGTTAGACAGGACTTCTTTGTGAACCTGTGTTGACTGTGCCTGATGATTGCATTGTCCTTTAAATGCCTTTCAATAGCACCCAGTATAATCTTCTCCATAATTTTTCCAGCTACTGACATTAGATTAACAGGTTTGCACTTTACTGGTTCTTCCCTCATGCCCTTTGTATAAACTGCAATAGCAATTTTAACAAGGTTAAGTGTTACACAAATAGGGTTGGTGTGGCCACGCTGAAGCACAGCTGGTAATAACAATCCCTGCCCCTTCTCTTTCAGCCTGGGAAAGTTGGTCACTGTTGTGTTTAGAGGGTGAAAAAACCTCACCACTACATTTGGTTTTCAGCATAGCCTGTGCTGTTCCTCAGCAGAGCTAACTCTGCTCTCCACTCTAGACATAAATTCAGGAATTAAATTTGCTGTTCTCTTGTTTCTGAGAAAGAGGCAGCTCTCCAGCTAATCGTTCCATCCAGCCACCCACGTGCAAAAGCTCGTAAATATCAAGAAACTTCACTAAAAAAAAAGGGGGAGGGGGGTCCGGACACATTAAAAACATAGTCACGATTAAACAGCAGCTTTAACGATGAGCAAGAATAAACTGTAAAAAGCTGGTTTGCATTACACATGCACGACCTTTACCAGGACAGCTGGCAGCTATCAACAGGCCAGGGAACTGACGAAAATAATTATTTAACTTTTCAGAGGCTGCACAGGAAGCACAAGGTCCACATGCATAAAGAAAAGTATACTGCTTCATAACAGGAATGCTACAAATTTGCAAAGGAGGCACAGCCTATACATCCACCCTTTCCAGATAGACCTTCTGGCTCTCTTACCTGTTTAGGGTCAACAGTGGCAGCCGGGGACTCCAGTTCTATTGTTACAGGACCATCGTTCTGGATGTGTACCTGCATGTAGGCACCAAACTTGCCATCTGAAAAGGGAAGGGACAAAACATGCTTAGGGCTCTTGGAAGGATAACTCACACCAAAATCTTTACCAAATGTGCTACTAAAAAGAAAAAAAATACATAAAAAGACAGCCAACTATCAAACCGCAGAAAGCTACTAAGAAAAAAACAATCTGTGTGCACCCAGCTATGTGGTCTGACATTCAGAGAGGACCAACACACAGCCAAGTACAGAAACATCCATGAAACAAGTCTACAGATAATCAAGGTGCTCACAGTTCAGGATAGGCAGGATAGTTCTCACAGACAGGAGATGAAATTTTAAAGGATGTAACAGCTAAGCCTAGGGATCCAGTCCAGCTAACCAGTTAATGTTTTAAAGAAATCTTATATATAGGCAAAAGATAAAAAGACCCAAAGCCTACTGTTCTCTGCAGCTTCAGGGTCTGGTCTTGCCTGAACGAACAAGGGAAAGCTAAAACCTAGTTTCACAATTTCTTCTTAAATCAATGCCTAATCCCTCCTTAGGATGAGATGCTTCTTCAGCAGAATCTCCCCCAGTGTTGGCTGCCTGCCTCAAAGACATGCTCCTGCCCTCCTTCCCTTGTCCCAGTGTCTACTGTAGCGTCAGTTTATGGCAATTCATATAACCTTTCGGAGAAGGCATTTTTCATTTCTGTGTTATGGTTTCCTGAAGAGGTAAATTGAGAGACCAGCCTGACCCTCATAAAACAGACTGACATCTGTGGTACCACTGCATTTTGCGTTCACCTAAGAGCACACCAGTGGAACACATCACCTCTGCGGCGCTCGGGCAGACAGGCTGCAAAGGAGTTGACTGTTCTGCCCCTGAATGCAACTTCTGAAACTCTGATGCAGACAAATCCCTCTTCTGCACAGGAATGCAAAGAAACTGAAGACATCAGCTCTTCCATCTCTCTGTCCTAAGAGTCTGTCCAGATTGATTTTCACTTTTCAGTCAGAAGGAAAGGAGGAGAAAGAATCCACCCTCCTTGGATGTTGCTTGTTATCCCAGCAACTTTGGGTAAATTTATCACATGACCCTGTAATGTTCATGGGAGACACTAGCAACTTACCCTTAAATACTATTTCTTTTCCTGCTTTTTATACCACAATGCTCTTTAATGTTGTAAGTACCTTTCCCCACTTTAAGACTTCTCGACTGATTGAGTCACCTCCCTGCAACATCCTCTGCAACAAAATAGGATCCTACAAATATAATTAAATTGACAAGTTTATTCTGCTGGACACCCATCTCTTCGAATTCCTTTTCCCTTAGAGTCTGGCATGCATGCCTTCCTCAGAGGCAAAGAAAATCTTTATCTGAGGTGAGACAGAGAAGCCACGTCCGAGATGTGAAGACTTGAAAATGAGATATAATTTACTTCCAGAATATTTTTTGGACATATCTTAAGATTCATGACCTGAAAACTTCACAGTGGTTTTATTGAAGTTACTTCTAAGCTTGTCTACTTGGAAAGTGATTCCTAATTAAACCCATGCGGGTACTCTTGCTCCAGATCAGAGCACTTATTCCAAAGTGACAACACTCACAAAGGGAATTAGTCAGAGAGAATAATTCTGCTTTCAACTTGCATCAAACCTTAATCTGAATTAACCTCCTCCTTGTGGAACAGTCCTCTCATATTTACTCAGATATTGCTATTAAGGGAGTGAGATACTTCACACTCTTCGCCATGCTAATCCTTACTGCCTCAGAAGACTAAATCCACATTCAAGACAGAGAGCGAAGGCCCTGACACACAAGGAGGAGAAGCCTTGGTAGGCCAAGTTTTTGGATATTAGCTTGCACAACAGAGTACTTAGACCTGCATTCACCAGCTCTGCTTCTCAGAGTGGAGTGAGGTGTTTAAGAATGAATTTTACACCAAGAAAGCACTGAAGCAAGACAAGCAAGCACTTCTGATGCAACCTTCTCTTTCCTAGACACGGGTGCCCATCTGCAGCCTTAAGACATCTGTGTTGAACTAGGAGCCATGGCTCTGAGCCTTCTCCAAGATTTCCTTTGTCAAACATCCCCCTGCTTTGGGTGTGAAAGAATGGTTTGTGCTTCTCTTTGGGGAACACTTACCATTCTGAGCAACTAGATGGCAAGCTCCAGATAGACCAGATACCAGACAGAGGAGCTGCCTGCCCAGCACCTACAAGAGTGGCACATGTAGTAGCTCAACTTCCAACAGCCAAATTAGCCTACTGAAAAAATACAGGGACTAGAAAACACAAGGCTCTTAGGCAATATGGCAATTATTGATCTGTCTTTGACTCAGCTACACAAATTCCACTTTAAATTATTAAATTATTCCTCTAAAATGCATTAAGCAATTTGTAAGATCAAAGGGAAGGGCACCTACAGCAATCCAGAGAATCAAACCCTAATCTCCCAGTAACTACAACTGCACGTCCGCGTATGTGTATGTGTAGGGGAAATACATGAGTACAGATTTTGAAGACAGAAGGTAGAGCCTCATGCTGATACCCTAAGCCTATTTTAACAGTCCAGCAGCTCATTCAACAGTGCTCCTTCCCAGGGCCCTCCCATCACCCTTTGTGACACAGTAGCACGCAGGACAGCCCCCAGCAAGTCAGGTTCTGATTTCTTTAGGACTTTTTCAGGGCAGAATTCAGTATGTTTGCACGCCACACTAAATCACAGCCCAAGTATTACAATTTCACCAAGTTATGCTTACACTCAAGCAGTCCTGCTCACATACAGCCTGCCAGCGCATAAAGGCTCTGTGCTGTAATACACCTCGGCTCAGGGAAACTGTAAACTCTGGTGATGCAACCACAGGACTTGGCCTACTACCCACGAAATTGCCAAGTTTCAGAAACTTTGTATGCACAAAAATAAATAGATAAAACAAGCAAACAAACAAAAAAACCCTGGCAAAGCAATTGGCATAACAGAAACTTCGATCATAAAAGTCTAACAGATTTGGATGCAGCGCAACATAGACTGGCACAGCCTAAAAAGTAAGCAAAATTATAAATTAACAGGTGGTTCCAGTGCTGCCAGCAGTTTCAAATGCATGTGTTATCTGACACAATAGCACAGGCAGTCACTCTTGGGTTTCTAAATCTGTTTTCAGCATGAAAAAAAAAAGGCAGAAATGAAAGCTCTTTTTGCAGGAAGCATTGGCAAACAAGTGCCAAAATACAGGCACTTAACAACAACGGCTATTCATTTCAGGTGTATAACTGCTATTCACTGAAAAGAGAAGTTAAAAAAGCTGCTGTCAAAATATAAACTGATTGAAAGTATTTCAGAAACAGAGCATTTTGAAAAGCCCAAGAATAAAGATGTAGATATACAGAGATATATCAATTCTTCCACACCTCATTTAAATGAAAGAAGAAAGTCCATACTTGATTTCAGTTTACCAGGACATAAGGGTCTAACTCAATCAAATCTTACCAGAGCAAACCTTATTCCCATTGACTTCCCAGGAAGTTCTATTACCAGTTTCAGAGGCACAGGAATGGGTCCTAACTTGGTCATAACTCAGCAAAGATAAAGATTCAAAAAGCACATACTGTGAATTCATTAGAACAGGAGTTTTCTATGTTACAGACTGAAAGGGATGCAGGGAAGGGGTATCAGAAATGCGTTCCTTATCATCAACAAATGTTGATTGGAAGAACATATCAAGCTACTGGAAAGCTGACACAAGATGGACATTTTATGTGTGCATTTCACTGCACCTCCTTGGAAAGCACTGGGATAATTACCTTCATCTACTGTCAATACAGAGATGAGCCTCTAAATCTTTCCCCAGCTACCCTACCAGTATTCTGTCTTTTTCTCCTTTTTTCCTCATAAGGAAAGTAAGGCTGACCATTATCTATTAATAGCCTCCATTTAAATATAGTCTTTTCTAGACACTTGTCTTCTGGGCAGGTGTATCAAAAATTCAAGTCTAAATATGAAAACAGCCAGAAAGCAAACAGAAAAGATTAAGGGTGGATAGAGCACAAATGCAAAGGGAAGCCAGGCATTTTCTGGCAAAGAGAAAACTGTTGCATACATGGCATAGAGTTGAGAAAAGATAGTCTAAATCAAACACTGTTCTCAAGTAGCACATTACACCTCCCACTGTCATCACTACCATTTAACAGAACGTAAAACTAAAGTGACAGATGGAGCTACACTGTCCATCGCACACTGGTGACGCCTCAAGTCTGACTAACCACATATGCCTCAGAAAAAATGTTCCTCCTGGGTTAATCTAGCTTCACAACACAAAACATCCAGCCTCTGAAGGAGCCTGACCCCAGAGCCTGTTCTTATGGCTGTAGCCTCTCTGGGTTACGTTGTCAGAGTCATCGCTCATGTTGTACACCCAATAACAATACAAGAACATCTACATGTCAAACTATTCCAGAGGAACGCCAGGGAATGGCTTGGCTAGAGGAAGACAGGAGTGATCTCCCTGCCAGGCTGCCAGTGAAAATACCATAACATGCCCTTATCTATTGCCACGTAAAGACAGCTCCTGTGCAACACAAACAGAACATTGCAGAATAAAGACAGTAACGATCAGGGAAGAGCACATACAAACAAGGTCCACCGGTCACATGAAGGACCTTACCAACCTTCTGCCCTTACCTTTAATAAGCTCTGGTTTGTAGGCTTTTCTTAGCTGCTCTAGGAAGTTGTTATAAAAACACTCCGCCTGCTCTGTGGGCATTGCCATGTGGTAGTCGGGCTTGTTTCCTTTCAGGATGCACTGTAGAGTAAATTGGCTCACACACAACACTTCGTACTCCTTATCCATGACGCTTTTGGACCAGTGCTTCCCGCTTTCATCTTCAAATACTCGCAAGTTCAAGATCTTTCGAACCCTAGGAGGAGAAAAAGATAATTACTAAATTGTCCCAGGCAGGATCAACAGGTACAAGTTAATGCCTACCACACAGGAGGAGATAAAAGGGAAGGCAGATGCACATTCGTTCTGTCTCCACATATCAAGATAACCCTTTGTCCCTTCCTTCCTAAACCATGGGAATCTCGTCACATTAGGCAGAGCCAAAACCAAGAAAGCCCTTACACACATATATAACATTGTTAGACTATTAATGAACATCATCGTTTTACAGAGCATGAGATCAGGACAGAGTAACTGGAAGTCACAGGGTGACATAAAGATGGCATAGAGAGTAAGAAAGCTTACTCTTTACTATCTGTTTTTACGTGTCACAAAATTATTTAATATGTGAACAACTTTGGGAATTTTAATCCTCCCACCACATTGGGAAACCACACTCAGTATGAAATGACTATAAACTACGGTTGTTTCCAAACATATATTCCTTCAGCTCTGTCATCCCCTAGCACTCTTTCCAAACTCAGCCCCACAAGCTGGATGAGGACAGCATTTTTTCATCAGGATCATAGAATCACAGAATAGTTTGGGCTGGAAGGGACTTTTAAAGGTCATCTAGTCCAGCCCCTCTGAGGCACAGTCACAAAAATCATCCTTGCCAATTTGTGCATGTCAAAGACAAATGGAACTGAATCCTGAATGAAGTGGATGGTTAAAAGCCTTGGAAGGCATCAGCCCATAGCCTTAAATCATCATCACTGCGGTGTTTTAATGGTAAAGATGTTTGTTGTTTCATTTACAGGATTACTAAAGTTTCCTTTAATAGGACTTGCGAGAGCCTGGTTAAGCTGATTTCTTTCATTCCTTTTTTTCAGATGCTGGCTTCCTGCCTTTCCTGCATCAGTCATCCAAACAACCTGGTGTTGAGAGCACAGTCACTACAGATCACCCATTTGCAATATTCCAATGCAACTTTCACATTCACCAAGGTAGGAATGAAAAACAACAGAGCAAATGTCACAGACTGAGGAGGCAAACAGTAAGGCAAGCCAATGGAGCATGTCATAATAAAAACACCTTCAGCTTTGCTGCAATTCTCTACAAGTTTCACAGGTTTATGTGAGATCTTTGGTGACCTTTAGTTCACATCCCCACTGTCTACTTTCTCTTCCACATCTGCTAAGGGTCGTTTTCACGCTCGCACAGATTCTTGTCTCTTCACTGCTTGAGCCTTTCCTCTTCTTGACACGAGTTAGCTCTACTACCTGTTTCTTCTTTGCCTTCATAAGAACTGAGGTTAGACTTAGTCCAATCCAGACAAACAGTCTGAAGGAGACAGAGAAGCCCCTAGAGAACTCTCTCTTGCATGTGTTTGCCGGCCAAATCACAATATTTTGTGGCCATGGAATAGATGGCCAGAGCCAGCCCTCCAGGCTGCCAAAACTGATTCACTTTTACAGAAAAGGAACTGACGAGACTATCCAGACTTTTGGAAGAACAAAACTTCTCACATGTAAGCTAAAATGAGAGTCTGAGGTTCCTAACACAGCCCATCCTTGAAGGATGGACTCCTCCTGGGTAAATTCACACAGTAAAAAGGACAGACGTTCGATAAAGGGAGATAAAAAAACCCCAACATATTGATTCTTCCTTTTTGAGTCAGTTCTTCACAAAAAACACACAGACAAGGAATGGCAACAGATTTTTCTCAATGGAACATAAAAAGAAAACTCTAACTTAGAAAACTGTATTTAGGGTAAAATCTGAAGAGGAACTAATAGGCAAACCCGAGTTTCCCAACAGGAGTGCCCCATTTGTTTGGCTACTGCACAGGTATCACTGATTCAGTATCAGAAACGCACAAATAAAAGAGTACAAGGCAAAAGGAAATATGTGACTTACATGTGCTCCAGCTCTCTTTGTGTATCTTCCAAAGAAATGCCCAGCAGCACACAGAGGCCTCGTCCTATTGAACTTATTTGTTCACCACCCACTGGGGAAGAGGGGGAAAAAGAAAATTAAGGCTAAATGCACTGTCTCATTTTATGACACAGGTGAGTACTGATTTCAGCTGGCAACTGTACAACCACCAAAGAAAACATCATTCTAAACCCTTCTTCTCTGTCTTAAGTTTGTTAGAGAGTAAAGATCACATAGAAGCCCTCTTTCAAAAGTCTCCCCAATAGCGTGACTTATTTTTGAGGGACTAGTTCAAGATGCCTACTCCAGCATTTAAAAACACTGTATAAAGATTCTTTACTACAACTGATCAGCAGTGGTGAGCAGAAAGGTGGCAGAACTCTCTCCAATCCTTGTAAAAATTATCCACCTGGTTGATATCAATAAGTGTACTCAATTTCTTCAGTCCACCACACCTACTTTGCGTTAGCTGTGAAAAGGTGATTTCTATTTGATGTAGTCCTCATTGATTTTTTGAAACAAGACCTGCAAATTCTACCCTCCTAGTTGGCAACACAACCTCTTCAATAATGTCTACAATAAAATTGAAACCATCACAGATCCACTGTGTTTTCCTAAGAAATGTTTTAAATTATCTTAATTTAATTATCTTAATTTAAATTATCTTAACATGCTTGAGCCTGAGATGACTGTAGTTAGATTTAAATGAGATCTTAAAACTGAGATAAGCACCAGCTACCCAACTGTTAAAACTATATCCAGGCTCATTCAACTGGGAAAAAAAGCCCCAAACATTCTGTAAAACAAAAGGAGAGCAGGCCCCCAGCAAAAGCTGAAAGCTTGTGTCTGTGCACCAGTGGCCAGATGTGGACTATTCCCAATGGGCAGAAGGAAACCGGGGAAGAAAACTCCTCCCAAAACCTCCTCCTTTCCATCCAATATGGGTATTAACCCTCCAGCTCAGAAATCTATCCTCCCACTGAGCACAGCACTATCTCCCTCACAGAGGGATGTCTCAAACTCTTTAACAGCCAGAAACAACAGTTTAAATTCTACCCAGAAATGTGGCCATAAGTCAGCCACAATCTCAGTGCTCTCCCAGTGCTGACAGGGTCTGACTGCTATTGTACCCTCAGTGCACAAAAGCTGTCCTCCTTCCTTATTCACAGGCGTGCTCTTCCTTCCACTGCTTACTGACCATCCACCCACAAGCAGAACTATTTCTTTAACATGCAGGCTATCCTCCTGCACAACACCTTGCCCCTGGGCCCCACAGCAGGCACACTTACTGCCTCATATGCAAACTTCTTGGGAATTTTAAGCATTTTGAACACCGAAGGTCCAACTGGTGCAACAGCCAGGACATACCGCCAGGACACACCATTCCTACCGGCATCACTGGCTTCCTTGACCCACACAAGCAATGCACGGTGGCAACTGGGACAGCACTGCTGACACAGGCAAGCAATGCAAAACGGTGAGTCGGGCTGCACTGCCAACATGCTTGCAATGCAAGGAGGTGACTGCGATTGTAGTGCTGACACATGCAAGCCATAAAAGACACCGGGGATGGCACTGTCACCACACACAAGCAATGCAAGGAGATGACTGCGATTGTAGTGGCAGCACATGAAAGCCATGCAAGGAGGAGACTGCAACTGCACTGCCAACGCACGCAAGCAACGCATGGAGGCAGCTCTGACTATAGTGCCGACACATTCGAGCCACGGGAAAAGGTGATCGAAACTGCACTGCTGACACACACAAGCAGTACAAAGAGGCAACGGCGCCAGCACGTGCAAGCCATGCGAGGAGGCAAGAGGGATGGCTCCGTTGACACACACGAGCAACGTGCAACGGTAATCGGGACAGCCCTGCCAACACAAGCAAGCAATGCAAAGAGATTAATGCAGTTATAGTGCCAACGCATGCAAGCCATGCAAGGAGGCAACACTCATTGTAGAGACAACACACGCAAACCACGGGCAAAGGCAACTGGGACGGCGCTGCTGACGCGCAGAAGCAATGCAAGGAGGCAACTCTCATTACAGTGCCCCGACACACTAGGAGAAGGTGACCACGACTGCCCTGCCGATACACGCAAGCCACGCAAGACGACGGGACACGCAAGCCACGGCAGCCATGGGGCCAGCCCCGCCAAAGACAAGCCAGCGATGCCAGACCCACTGCGCCCGCCGTGTCGAAGCACGCCAACCCACTCCAGCGGGCAACCGGCCTGCCAACCCACGCACGGGGGCAACTCTCCTCTACACAGACGACACACGCCAAACCCACGCAGGGGGACGACGGGGGAAGGGGAAGGAGGGCCACCCACGCAAACCAGCCGTGGGAGAAAGACAGGGGGACGGTGCTGCCCCCCCACACACACACAGAGGGAAGGCGCTGAGGGGACGGGAGGCCTGACCGGGGGAAGGCGGGGAGGGGG
>JAVJGG010000055.1:18688664-18744192 GCA_035590195.1 Aviceda cuculoides
ATCCAGATCATTGATAAATATATTGAACAGAACTGGCCCTAGAATTGAGCCCTGAGGATCACCGCAGGTGACCGGTCACCAGCCAGATGCAGCCCCATTCACCACAACCCTTTGAGCCCTGCCCATCAGCCAGTTCTTCACCCAACGCACCACGAACCCACTCATCCCACAGCTGAACAATTTGTCCAGAAGGATGCTGGGAGGGACAGTATCAAAAGCCTTACTAAAATCCAGAAAAACTAGATCTACCACCTTCCCTTCATCCACTAGGTGGGTGACCTTATTGTAGAGAGGTATCAAATCCATTAGACAGGACTTCTCCTTTGTGAACGTGTGTTGACTGTGCCTGATGATTGCATTATTCCTTAAACGCCTTTCAATAGTACCTGGTATAATCTTCTTCATAATTTTCCAGGTTAGACTGACACATCTGTAGTTCCCCTGGTCTTCCCTCACACCCTTTTTGTAGATCGGAATAACATTGGCTGGCTTCCAGTCAGCAGGGACCTCCCCAGACTCCCAAGAGCTTTGGTAGGTGACAGAGAGGGGTTCTGCCGTAACATCCGCTAGCTCCTTCAGAACTCTGGGATTAATTCCATCAGGCCCCATGGACTTCTGACCATCCAGCTGATACATCTGGTCCTTTACAATTTCAGTGTCCACAAAAGAAATGCCACTGTTCCCACACTCGTGGTCCTCTGACTAAGGGAACAGGGCAGCCCAAGGTTTATCAATATTATTAAAGACTGGGGCAAAACCCACACTGAATGTATCCACTTTTTCTTCATCCCTATTAGTCGGATGGCCGTCTTCAACAAGTATCAAACCAATGTTTTCTTTAGACCTCCTGTGGCTATTACCATATTTTAAAAAGCCTTTCTTGTTACCTGAAACAACACTGGCTAGTTTCAAGTCTAATTGAGCTTTGGCCTTTTGTGTCTTCTCCCTGCATAAATGAACTACAGCTCTGTAATCTTCCTGTAAAGTTTGACCTTGCTTCTAGAGCTCATACAGTTTCTTTTTCCTCTTAAACTCCATGAACAGTTCCCTGTTCAGCAAAGCTGGTCGTCTTCCCCACTGGTTTGACTTACGACACGCTGGAATTGCCTGTAATTGTAATATGTAAGGAAGTAAACAGGCAAATTTATTTTTTACTTACTTCTGGAGCCCTAACGGTCATAAGTTACAAATGATTGTCTCTTCAAGCTCTCATGTTATAACCAGAAGCAAAGAAAAAGCCCTCCCCAGGCAGATCTTGGGCCACCTGTAATGATCAGATACAGAGAATTAGAGAAAAAAAGTATTTTGTAGTATGTGGGAAGCTTTATTTAGCTGACCAAACCAAGCTGCTGTTCTGTGTTTTTTTGAGTGTAATGCATATGCCCAAATTTTAAACTAACGGGTATTCAGGTATATAACAGCATTGTCATAGCACAGAAGCAAATCATTCTCCCTCTTTTTTTGGTGACTACCTTGCAGCTTTGCTCTTTACTTGTGCCTGTGACATTCCTGGTTAGAAGGGGTGCCCACCAAAAACAGTACACCACAGTCAAAAAGAAGTTGATGGATAGCATTGCATAAGTATCACAGATGATGAAGATGACTATCAGCAAAGGGGTTAATTTTTTTTCAGTCAAGGCTATCATGTCTTTAAACAGATGTATGGGCCTGTGAGAGATCCCTAGATAAGAGCTTTAAGGTTTCAGAGAGGATATACTGGAGGGATCAGATAATGACCTTAGTGTTAAAGAGGCTTAAGGCTTTAGCATTAGAGTAGATACAGACCACAAATAAAGGATTTTAATTTTGAAGCATCATAATAGAATTGAATAATGTCACAAAACACCTTAAAAATCAGGACAGTATCACGAACTATGAAACTGAAAATGGATTAACCTGCCTTTTTGGTCCATAATTGTACAATCCTTTGCAAATTCTGCTTGCCAGTAATAGTATTTAATTTTTAACCTGGTTAAATCTGGTCTGTTGCAAGTTTAATTCCACTCCAGTCATGTGGGAGGTATTTTGTATTGCCTTGTAAGTGTTCTTTTTTCTTGTTTTTTTGTCTTCCACAAAACCAAGTACGTAATTCAAGTTATAAATTTATTTTGGTTACCTATTTCTCTGGGCTGCGAAAATGTCCTCCCAAGACTAGAGGTTTCATAAGCACATGTAAAGACTGTTCTGTAGCTATAGAAATTTAAACACAAACATGATGAACTTTTTTTCCTCATCTCAGTTCTTTATTATTTGTTAGATACCAGTTACTGAGGACACACATAGTGGAAGGGTGGCTCAGTTGCTACTTGTGTGAATCTACTCAATTCTGTTGCATTCAATAGACCTGTACCAACTATCCCATATGAGAAAGAAAAACCTATTTCCATATAGCTTAGTTCAATGCTTTTGCTTTTATCTGTATAGCTTATTGTTGTTGGGCATGAAATCTATTAACTTTTAAATAAGGAAATAGCCATAATTCATGTTTGCTTCCTCTTCCCTTTTTTAAAGTTCAAAACAGACCACTTGTATAACAAACTCTGCAATAACTATGCCCTTTTTATACATTATCTAGAAGCTAGGCTGAGATCAGTTATCTATAGCTACTAGGTCCACATTCACGGTTGGGTGGTGTTTGTTTTGGTTGGGGGGGGTGTTGTTGCTGTTGTTTTGTTTGGGGTTTTTGTTTGTTTGGGTTTGGGTTGGGGGTTTTTTGGTGGTTTTTTGGTTTTTTGTTTGTTTGGTTTGGTTTGGTTTTTTTGGTGGTTTTTTTTTTTTTCAGAACAGGTTAAATTTGACCAAACAGTGTGAATAATTTAACAGCACCTGATCATTAGAATTTAGAGGCAAACCAGAGGGCAGATGCACTATATAACAGCAAATACTGACATCATGTCTCAGCAGTCTAGGTAGTAGCTTATTGATCTTGCTGTACATATGAGACCATGGCTTGATTTCCCAGATCACCAGTTAAGCTGAGAATTGAAACACATGGTAATTAGCAGCCAGTTTTCAGATCTCAGTGTACTGAGCAAGCAAGTTAGAATAGCTGTCTCCTGGGGAGATGGAAAAACAAGTGAAGGAAATTAGGGAGATGTTTCTGGATTGCAACTCAGGGAGGAACTATCAAGTCTGATTCACAGTACCCACGGCTGAATTTCTGCAATTTATGACACTGGGGAACACTTCTTGTGAATACCATAAACTTAAAAATTCCTACACCTGTGCCCTGACAAATATGATTTCATGTGGCTGTAAAGATCTTTTATTTGGGTTACTTTATCACACCAAGACAGATCTGAATTATTTCTTTACGTGTTGACTACAACAGTATGCCAGGACCCCTATCACCCAAAATTCATGGGAATGTTTGAAAGCTGCTGCCAGGCAAAGTCCAACACGGTGATTCACTTCTGCTTTGTTTTTCCGAGCTTCACTGGGACTCTGGTAGACCTGGAGCTGGCATGCCCAGGCTACGCTTCACTGACTGTGAAAATTCGAAGTGCCATTTGGGATCCTGGCCTTACTGAAGCTATTTGGAAGCTTTGCTGCTGATTCTTTGGGGCCAGGAGTTTGCCCATTGTATACAGAATCATATCAGAAAACTTTTTTTTTTTTTCTTGTAACCCAAAACTGTCTGGTCCTTAGAGTAAGCCAGGACAGACACGACCCTGTATAGATCTTTTAAACCCCAACTCATTACTGCAGGGTGTGTCTTCACATCAGATAGACATGGAAGAAGCATCTTCAAGGCAGTCCTAAGTGGTAGGTTGTCCCTCCACTCAGTGTGTATGCTGGATCCTCTGAAAAGAGGGTTTAATAAATGGGGAAGCAATAAAATAATGAAATCGTGTGCATCAGTATTGCACTGGAGTTTTGGGGCATTTGTGTGTGTGTTGGGTTTTGTTTTTATTTTTCCTCCAAGGTGTATGTTGGTAAATCATTTGAAAGAAACTGTGACTTATAGGAGGAAATGTGTATTTTTGAAATGCTCTAACTTGGTTTTCTCAGATTCTGAAATTTCTTGCACTGCCTGCTTGCCTATGCTGTCTACTTCTGAAGCTCTGCATCTCTGGAAATTTAGCCAATTATATTTTGATGCATAAACACTTGCCTGATTGCTCTGCATCCTCGTTTGCCTGTGTGATGGATTGAATGTATGGCAGCTGTCCCCAGAGGCCATCCTGAAAATAAGATGTTGCAATTCATGAGTTTATCCAAGTGAATAAAACTGAAAATGTCTCATAAGTACACAGAAACTCATTTTTTAATTTTTTTTTTCTTTCTCGCTAGTAAAGAGTGATTAAGATGCAATAACTTCAGTCACATAGGGGGAACTTCTTTAAATACCTGAGCCCATTATAAAATGTGGTAGTTGGGACATGCATTGTGTACTGATAGCAGGATGTCACCATGGACACCAACACAGAGAAGTCAAATATGATGAAGGGGAGAAAAGGGAAGAAGGAGAAGATGCAGTATCCATGACAACAAGTGGAAAAGAATAAGACTCTCAAAAGTTGAAATCCCTGTGCTTGTCTGTATTATTAAAATGAAATTTGCAAAGTTATCTAACACATACGATATTATTTCTGTGCAGCTGGATTTTGTGCAAGTTGTCAGTGTCGGACAGGTACAAAGGAAGTTCAAATGGTGGGTGGATCTTTTCCACTGTATTTGTGTATCCCTGGAGTGATTGGTATGAAACCAAACCGCAGCTGGGTGAAACGGGGAGATCGGATCCAGTTCTTTTTCTGGCTGCATACGTATTTCCACAAACCTGTCCTCAGCCTGAGTGTCTGCGTTGGCTAACGATGTGACGTAGCATATTGCAAACGCGTGTGACAGCCTGCGATTCGATACCGTTCGGTATGACCTGAAGTAAAACAAGGGGGTATGGGGAGATGAGTTGGATGGATTAAGAAATAATTTTTCCTTCTGACATAACAGTTCTCTTTCTGAAACTTGAGTATGCAGTTTGAAGCAAGTGCAATGGACAGAAAAAGAGTGACAGGATAAGTGCTTGTGCTATCTGATGCCCAGAGGATACTATACGTTTCTGTCTCTATGGAATATTTTGGGCTACTCTACATGCATCCAAATGAAACTGCTTTGCATTTGCTACATCATATTTGATTTGACCTATTGGAGCTCTAACGTGTAGTCCATGTGATATTGTAATGCCTTCTTGCAAGGGAATGTGCTTTGGGATTTGAATTGTTGTTGCAGTGAATATATCACGGTAGAATTTCTTTCCTAAAATGTAACTCTTAAGCAGAAAACATTCCTGTACAAGTAGAAAGTATAAGATATTAATTTTTTTAAAGTTACATTCCATTTCATTGTAGAAGTATTTGTTAATATTACTTAGTAAAAAAGGTGAAATAAAAAACCTGCTGTTTTAGAATTCAGCAGTATGAAGCAGAGCTCCTAAAAGCATTGGTGAATATATGCTGTTCTCTTATATTCAGTGAGAGCTTGTATTCCCAAACAGCACAGAACTCAGACCATTTTTACTCCAATGCCTAATTGTGTCCCTGCATGAGCTAGATCCAAAGCCCATTCAAATCAGTGGACAGAATCCACTGTCTTTCATTGGAATTTGGTTAAACCTTAAATGCAGAATAAAATGCACAGTTGTGAAAGAGAGGTAGTTGGTGGGTGGAATCCAAATAGTCTACCTGAAAATAGTTTCAAATGCGATTTTTATGTTGACTGCATGCTATAAACATGTTGCATAAGTTCTACTATAGAAATATGTTTGACCACGCTTCTCCTTTTATTTACATGCACTTGTTACCTGAATGACAAAATTTTAGACCTACGAATTAAGAAGAAAAATAGAGGAAGTAACAAGAGTCTTAGGGCAAATATGCACTTTTAAAAATGTGATTACAAACCTGTATTTATTCCCTAATAGTTCTATAATGCAACGACTCTAAAAGAGTCACAGAAAAGAGCAGTTTTCTTTTAAAGTAGTATTTAAAGTTAACAAGTTTCTAATCATAAACCTTAGTCCACTTGTACTACACAGGTTTAACTGGCCCATATCAGGTGTTTACTTTGATAGAAGGCCTCAGAAAAATAGCTAGGAATTGCAAGAAATGGGGTTAGTAATTCAAGAGTTGCTGTTAGGACAGTATATATATTGTTCATGTACATTAAAGCTTTTATACTTTCCCTGAATAGCCAACATTATGAGATCAGGGGAGATGTGGAAGTAAAATATTAAAGTAAATGTAGAAAGCTGAATGAAATGGGAGGTTTATAGAAAGGATATGAAAAGGAAGAAAGATGAAAAGCAAGAATAACAGCAATATTAGTGGAATTCATTCCCGAAATAAGGAAGAAAACTTTTTAGAAGTTGCAGTAATCATATGCTACCACCTGCATGAGAAGATAGGAAAGATCATAGTGAAGGCTTGGATATGATCTCCTTCATTTTGAGTTAAGACAATGAATGGGAGATAAGTACTAGTCTCATATAATTTCCAAAATCCCATGAGAAAGAGTCTGCTTTTTTGGTGAAACTACCTCCAGACGCCTTTGCATAATTGATTTAAAGAGATACACAATTTACCATTCACAGTAACGAATGCAGAGAGCTCAAAGCTAGGTCACATATTGAATGTTAACAGAATTACCATGAATAAGCTGAGACGCAAAACTTGAAAAGTGGGATTTAAAATTCAACTTGATATTATAATGTTAATTGTTGTAATAAATGCAAATATTTTGTTTCTCAGAAATATTTTGTATAGAGTTTGGATTGTTTGGTAGTAAAAGAAACAGGAAGAAATTCGGGTACTATGTATTCAAGTCCTAATCTCGGCACAGCTTGGTCCCTGATGGAGTCCACTGGGGTTCCTGAAATCTTGGGCAGTTAAACTTCTTTTGGTCCACAGCAGATCCTTGAGGCCAGGATTTCACCCACATTCATAAAATAAGCATGTTTGTACACATACCTGAATCAAGGATAATCCACCACTTCTAAGCAGTATTGCTTCCAGAAAATAAACCCCTATACAACCAACACACTCAAAGAATTCCAAGGAAAATCATTGGCAGGAACAGGGAGTTAACTGAAGGGAAAAGGAGGGGATAATGGGAGACAACCAGGGACCTGTGGAGAAAGCAGCGTTAAGCTTTTACTCTTGTCTTCTCTCTCCTTTTTCTACATTTACTTATATGACCATGCTATTTCTAAATATTTCTTTTTTTTTTTTACACCTATATAATGAGTTACAGGCAACTGTGTGTGTGTGTGTTTAAATTTACATTTTATTTATTTAAAGATTGTGTTTGTACATAAATGTTTCTAAATGTAAGCTCAACACCTCATTGTAGGTATACTCTATGCTCAGTATAAACGTCTGAGTGTGATTCAGTTCTTTTAGTACTGCGATATTAAGCACAAAAATAGATATTTTTATTTGAGACAGACAAATAGATCTAAGGAACCTTCCCCCCCCCCCAAATATTTTAGGCTATTAAAAAAATTACCATGTAATTCTAATTAGAATGTACAATTGCAGAGTACAATTACAGATACAATGTAATTATATTTGAGATCTTCGTAAAATACTTCCTTTTCACTTTTTGTGCCTATTTTTAAATGAAAAGGAAACAAAAGTGTTAGTGTCATCCTCCAACCTCTTCGTTTAAGGTGAAACCAGTATAATCAGCAAGTGGCTGGGAGGCTATCAGCCAACCTGAAAATATGTCTATAAAGCTCTATATGAGTTTGTACGTGAGTTTAATCCACCTGTGCCTCAGGCATGGCCAGCTTTGTACAGTGAATATAAATCAATAACATCTTTTTGAACAACTACCGTTGCTCACCGTACTTTACGGTTTGAAAATTATCAGCATATATATGGACTGGATATGTTTGCATATGTTCAGTAACACTGTTTTTGGCATCTTTGGCCGATTTTTCTTTATAGCCTTGATTTTTGTACAAAGAATTGTTACACAAAGCCTCGATACCCTGAGGAAAAGTTGTAGCTCCAAGAGTGCAAGGCCGTACTGTATAACAGAAGTTTGAAACATCTGCGTATGTGAGTTTGAAAACCAACTGGGAACTCACAGAGTTATACACATTTCGCTGTATAAGCAGCTGGAAAAGAAATCTTTCTGGATCTACTTGAGTTTGTGCTTTGCGAGATTTAGCATGAGAGGCTGGTTTTGACCATGCCCAGGATGAATCTGATGTAAATGCTGAATTTCCCCTTGTTTACCATGTTTTACTTGTTTCATACGAGGGGAAAACTCTTGCCACAAAATTAAAATTGACTACCAAAGACTTTGTTTTTAAACTTCTCAATTTTCATTCTGAGGGAGATATAATGAAGTCCAGTTTTGTGTATGTTCAGTTATCTTTGTAAATACGCTTGTGACGTTAAAGTTCAGGGAGGGAAACAAAATCTTTTCGAGAGCTGGAGTTTGGCTAAAATACTTCAGTATAGCACCAAAGAAAAAAGTCCACAACAGGTCACGGTCTTTTACAAAAAGAGATAATTCAGGCAATTTAATGATGTCTAAGAGCACAGAGGTGTATTGCAAAGGTACGTCCTTGGTCAATGCTGGTATTGCTGAATAAGGTGCTGGCACAATTATCATTTCATAAAGTTGCAGTTTGGGATATAGGTTGTGTATCTTATACATACAAAATATTATGTAGATCATTTGAATGGCATTGAGGCAGGATCAGACCCTCTGCCCAAATGGGTGTATGGCCATGTGTATTTCCCACTGTGAATACTGAGTTTGTTAAACAGCAGGGAATTGGTGATTTTTTTTTTTTTTTTCTTTTTAAATCGGTACATTCAAGTAGATTTAAGATACTGCTGAGTACAATTTTCAGACTTTATTTTTGCTTACAGTGTGGTCACATGATCTTGCAAAAATACTAATGAAAGCCCCTTTAGACTTACCTTTATTACTGTATACCAAGTGCCTTCGCTTCATTGGGAGCAAGCATCTGACAGTATGATTTGAAATGTCCTGTAGAAGAAGAGTATTTTGTGAACGCATTTTGGATGGAGGTCTTTTTGGTACACGAAAATGAACATCCAGAATAAGCAGCTAAGCAGAGTAGAGACAGAGAGGAATTGTGCAGGGACAAGAAATAGAAGGAATCTTTCTTTCCAATAACAGACTTTTCCCTGTGTTTTGAATGCAGATGAGATTAACGTGGCTGTGTTTGTGGTCATGCTCCAGCATTACTAATTAGATCAGGATAGTTCCCAGAGGAGAGCGATTTTTGGTTAACTGGTGAGACAGACTACAAACAGAGCGTAAAGCTTTGTTCTGAAAAGCGATGGGAGAGCTAGTGCTTTCTGTTCGGTTTCTGTCCCATTTTGGACCCTAAGATCCGAAATGCGTGGTAACACCTCTTTGAATACGGAAGAAATAATTCAGCTTGATGAAACAATAGAATTCTGTGCTTAAAAATAGCTTTCCGCATTTCATATTTTAATTAGTGATTTAAAAGCAGACTGGTATCAGATAAGCATGGAAGAGTAATTAATACACAAGGGGAAGCAGACGTGGAACACCGAAAATAATTTTAGTCATCATTTCGGTTTGGAAAGCTTTCCTGATGTCTAGAAAAAGTAGATGAGACAGATTTCTTCTTTGGTTTTATAAATGAAACTTTTATCTTTTTTCTCTATATGATGTTCAATAATTTGCTAAAAGTTGTTCATACTCACAGTGGGACAAAATCTCAGCGGCTGTAATTTGTAATAGCTCTAATAACATCAGTACTGCAAACACAGTTCACCCTATTGATTAATTTGTTGTTCTACAAATAATCCCGGTTTATACGTTTAAGAATACAATTTTTAAAAAGGCAAACAGATATACCGGTAGCACGGGTACAGATCCAGTCTAGGTGTATTTTTTACCTTTGTGAGCTGTGCAGTTCCTTGTATTGCAAATCTGAAACTTCTCACATGGGACTAGAAATCTAGCAGCACAACCACACGAGCGCACGTCTAAGGATGTGGTCAGAGATGCTGTTCTGGCTGCAGCTGAGCAGCTCGCTAGATCACCGCCTTTGGGTGGCTTGTTGCTGTCTCCTCTGTACCCTCTGCCTTTGTAAGGCGGAATTTATCACCCTTTGGATCTGACAGCTTAACTATGCATCTGCTTCCCTCTCATCCCATCTGGGGTTTTTTGGTGGTGTTTGGTTTTTTGTTTTTTGTTTTTGTTTTTTTTTTTCAACTCGAACCATTTGACAGAACTGGAGCAGGCAGAGAGTGGGTATCTGCTGCGATACCAGCTGATCCGCAGCAGCGGCCTTCTGACGGCAGCAACAAGCAGCTGAGGCTGAGCCATGACCCCTTAACCCAGTATTTGTGCCTTAAGTGTGCTTTTTTTGGCTGAGTTCATAAAGGAAAGGGTGAACCGAAATAACGCGATGTGTACTTTGCAATGTGAGAAGGTCTGACACCATATGTATTACAGAGTAAAGGGCATAAGAATGAAGTAATTCTGCATGCCATATTAATTCTTAATTTACGTTGTTCTAGGACAGTACAAAATGGATCATAAGGCCTCAGCCAATTAAATAAATGAATAAATAAATAAAAAGGAAGGCTGCTGAAGCAAAATGTGTATGTGCACTCTCATCTGCTATTTCAGAAAGGCAGATGTAGACCTGCCACTCCTGTAAGTGGGAAATGAAGCTTAGGAAGCAAGTATCCTCAGGAAGGCTATAAGACATGTAGCATGAATGAATCTTTTCAGCTGGTTTCTATGAATTCCATGGTGGGAACTCAAGCTGCTATTCCTCCTTGTGATTTTTGGTATCTGGAAGCACGAGGAAAATGCTCAGAAATTTACAGGTGAGGTAGCTCATCAAACCCCCAAACTCTTAGATTTTATCTCTCTCTCTTTTTGTTGTTGTTGTTGTTGTTGTTGTTTTGTTGCTGTTGGGAAGGTGGTTTTCACTGGAACTTGAATCCACACTGAAACAGAGGATGCTACACTTCAGACTATCAAATATAATTTCCGTGGTCCAGCAGGTATCCCCTGCAGTGTGAAGGATTCAGGTTCAAATCCTCTATCTCGAGTACAAATGAATTTCTGAATGCATAGGATTCTTTAATTAATCTGTTCCATTTAGTCTACATGGTTATATAATACTTCCCTCTGCCCATACCCTGCTGGGTGCTGGACCCAGCGTAAATCTGTAGGAAAGCTTTTTTTCATGTCATCTCTCCTAATAAAGCAGAGGATTTGACTATCCCTGACTGCCAGAACCCCTTGGCTGGTTGATCCTGTATGAACATAAATATGCTCATGCAGACATGCTTGTTTGGTTGGCTTTTCTTCCAGGAATCTGTGGTAATTCTGTTTGAGCTCCTGCCTCTGCCCAATACAGAGTAAGAATTATTGCCGCTTCTCTGTGCATACTTCTATATGGCTATTACATATACTTTTACGAGATATGTTTTAAAAAGTGCTTCCCTCTTTGTTAGAACTTTTGTTTTTCTAGAAATGGGTGAGAATATAAAAAAACCCCAGGAAAATGACATTTTAGTGTGAGCTTTAAATACAAGGCCCTTACCCAAAACTTGCAGAAGTCACTGGAAAATTATCTTTCTGATTTCCAGCAAGTCCTGAATATTCATCATACAGATTGTAGTACCTCTGCTGCAGTATACTTTTGTTCTTGCTGTTGGTTGGCTACAGAGATGGTCACAGTTTACTGAGGTAGAGAAGCTAAAAGTGTCATATAAAACTCGTGTATTGGAAGCTATACAGAGAACACAAATCATGGGCATTGAGGGATTTAAGCACAACACTTCAGTAATTCATAAGTTGAGTGCTGCTCATTCTGTGAAAAGAGGCAATTTTGCCCAAAGTCTTCACTACATTTCCCTTCATCACTATCCAATTATTTGCAATTGCTAATAGAACTATCTGTCACCAGTCAAGCTTTGAAATGCCACCATTTATTATAAACATATTTGGTTTTAATATAAATGATACAACAGTGGTTGTACTGAATGCAGCCACTAACAACTGACTAATTATCTGAATTATGTCTTTAAAAGTAAGATTTGATTAATGCAATAGAGCATGAGCAGGATTTTTGGTTTTATTACCTCAAAACCATTAATTCCTCTACAATTTCCTTTCTAATCAGAACACAGCATGGCTTCTGCTGAAAATAATTGATTTTTTTTTTTAGCAACTCTTAATAGACAGCAGGGAGAAATGCAACGATTACAAGACACAATGGAATGAGATTTATTTGGAAAACTGTCATATAGAGCATCAGTCTGTCTCAGAGAGGAATATGTTGCAGGTAAATGATGCCATGCATTCAAGAGCTACTTTTTCACTGTCAGATATTACAAATGAGTCTCCTGCACAGATAGTTCTCAGTGGAAAAAAAATAATATCCCATGTATTGACACTTGCTTAAGAATATGAATGTTGCCAAACTGTGGTTTTCACAGGAAAGACTGGGATACAGCATGGCAGATTTTGTAAAGCTTCAGGATTCTTGCCCCCCCCCAAATGTTTATGAAAACAAGTGTTTCCTCTGTAAAAACAAACAGTAGCTGTCACTCATATGCTAGCCACATGGATTATTTTCTGTTTGTGTAGAAAACTTCATGTCACTGTCCATATTTATTTGCTCACATTTATAAATACAGGAAAATATACCAACAGCTTGGCAATGAAACTGGCTTACCTTGCCAGGTATAATGGGATTTTGGTTCATGTAACAATACTGAGAGTAGAGTAAAGCCCTCTGGGTTTTACAGTACACTACCAGCTAAATCCTGTGTTTCATCCCTTAGAAGAAAGTGTATCACAACAGGCAAAAAAACCTCTCTTAAAATTCAAGTAGCAATGTAATTAATCCCAAGGTATTCCGATAAATGACTTATAATATGCTACTACTAGCAATACCATTTTTAAATGAGGAAAACTGTGAAGAATTTTAATTTTGATTCCTTCTTCAAATATAGCTGTGCACACCTGGGTAATGAGAAATTTTTTTCAGGATTCCAGGTTAGAAGTGCAGAATGGACTTGGTAACGTGTGCTGTGTACTACACGGACGCAGAGATAGCGGCACGAGCCGAGCTTCTGCGAACAACCACGCCTTGAGCAGAAAGTTGGAAGAGATGATCTGGTGAGGTTCCTTCCAGTCTGAATCATCCCTGTGGCCCTTCATAAAACCAAAGTTTAAAACCAAGCAATCTAGTTGAAAGAGGCCACATTATGCAGGAACAGAATATGTCTTTTACCAGTATTCCTCAGTAGCTGGTTCTTGAACCTTAAACGGAGGTTTCGATGTAGACAGCTCTTCTGCCTTTCAAAGTTAAGTGGGAAAACTTAATGTCTTAGCAGAGTCTCACACAGAGTAGCCTGGAGGTTTCAAATTGTGTAACATTTCCTGAAAAGTCTTGGAAAAACTGTTCTTGCCTGTTCTTCAACAAAAGAGGAAATTGTGGTGAAAGAAAACTAGAATTCTGATACCTGATATATGATGTGTCTCACTAAGTACTTGCTCCATCACTCTTTCTGAGTTCAGTTCTATACATGAAAATTGTGCACATGAATTAATTGATTTTGATGTTTGTTTTGTTATGAGACATGAAGGCTTCCCCAAGAACCTTCTGTAATAGAAATTCTAGTAAAAAGAGGGAGAGGAAAAATGGGGATTAGTACAGGAAAGGCATGTAAAGTCGACAAGGTAAATTTTGGTGTGAAATCCTGATCTTTACCACAATGACAGAATATCTATTTGCTTCATTGGAACTGCAATGTCATCCTTGTTTTCAGAGAAACTATTTATACTTAGAGAAAGTCTTCCCTATAGATATTCTTCAAGATTACTATACCAGCATTAATATTGGTAATACAGTAGAGACACCTTCACCTGAAATAGAAGACATTTTTCAAAGATGCATTTGTCCAAATAAAATATTTGTTCAAGGTGACTTCATGATTTTCTGAAAACTTGAAATTATAAAGGTTACAAGTTCTAATTTTAAAAGCAGCTCAATTGTTAGAAAGGTGAAGTCACTCAGGTTTGCTTGAAAATTTTGCTCCGGGAAAATTCATCTTTGGGTATGAACTGCAATGGTGAAAAATAATTGTGACACTAGCAACTCACTAGCTAACCTAATTTTTTTTTATTTTTTTTTTTTAGCTTACACTTTTTTCTTTCAGTACATATTTGCACTGTTGAGATTTCTTTTTAGATGTCAGCAGAGAGATGTGTGAAAAATAAAAGAGGGGTTTTGAACATCATTAGCTGTTGCAAGATCTTTACCTGCAAATATTTAAAAGAAAACTAAAAAGAAAAAACAAAACATAAAAAAAAAAAAAAGATGCCATCTGAGGAAAAACTCTGACTCAAAGGGCAAGTACTCTTTGACTTTTTACAACCAGACTTTTTCTAGGACACCCTGCCTATGCTGCTTCTGAGGCTGTGGCTTTGGTTAGATGTGGTTCTTACTTGAGGATGATTTTTCTAACTAAATCAAACCAAAATTTCTTCACAAAAACTACATGTTAGGCCTCATCCTACCCACATGATTTATAAAGTTGAAGCTGCTACTTTTACACACGAGCGTTAGCATGAATACATTCAGTGCACTTGAGCTGCACTGGCAAATAACCTGCGTAAAAATAATCATGGTGTTTGACTCTTTTTTCCTTCCTCCAATTACAAATGAACTTGAGGCTATCCTAAGAGAGCAGTTCTCTCTCCAATGAATTTAAAATCAGATTTGCCTCTGAAAATACTGCACAGATGTACTGGGAACTCTTTTTCTTGTTTGCTGTTTTTTTGTATTCACTGCTCATATGAAGAGGTTTAGCTTCAATGAGACATCGAGGAGAAATGATGTTTAGTTTCACATATAGAATATAAATGAAGAGTTGTGAATTGTTTATGTTATTTTTCAATCTTCAGTGGATCAAAACAAAATCAAACCAGAAGCTCTAACAAATAATTCTAGTCTATGACTGCTAATTACAGAAAGCAAAATACTGATGAGCTTGTGTAGATGAAACAAAGCTATTTCAGGTCAAAAAGTGTAAGTTACCAACATAGAAATCACTGCTACAAGTCTTACCTGTCTTATTTTCACTGCTTTATAGAAGATTTAAAAAAAAAAAAAATTAAAAAAAAAAACAAACAAAAAACAACCAACATCCCTTGCTAATTAGTGCTTTCAGGTAGTATACTGATTTGTCAGTTAGTTGTTACAAGAATGCTATCCCAGTCACTAGAATCAGCTCAGGTCCTTTTCAAAGGGTCATAAATCACTGCAGCTCTTCATGTGAAGGGACTTTTCAGGATGAGTTAATGAGACGAGATGTAGAGCTGACTTATTGGAATGTGGAGTAGGCTTCACAGCTGAAGTCACAAGGTTGGAGCCCATTACAGAACTCCTGCTTAGCACAGATAACTTCACCTACTAAAAAGTTCATTTTTCACATCTCATTTAGGTAACCTCCAATAGATTGAGATTCTCTATGTAAGATTTACTTCGCAAATGGTCAACACAGCCATACGCTGAAAAAGGTGCAGAAATAAAATTCCATGAGGATTGTTCCCAGCTAAAGGTACAAACACTTTATTTTAACTGCATGTAATGTTTTTCTTACATAAAAAAACAAACAAACCAACCCCACACACACCCCCCCAAACCCCCTTAACACTAACAGAAGCTTCTGAGTTTTGAAATTTGGTAAGCTAATCATCTGAAGTACAAAACCATTGCTTCCTGCTCACTCATTTCATATCCTTATGTTACGCAATGCTTTCTATAAAGTTTCATCAAATCTTTTCGGTGTGCCTTACCTCAGGTTTTCTATATGCATTAGGTCACAAAGAATATTCATTAGAGGTTCCAGTAGAAAACAGAAGCAATTTATACTTGGATATGTCATAAATCTTGAAAAATCAATCAAGTAAATTAACAGCAACTGTTTCTAAGAGTAGCTGAAATAGTAGGGGGGAGTGTGGTGGTGGTGTTGGTTTGGTTTTTTGGTACGTTGGGAGTTTAGGAAGTCTTTGGGAATTGCAGACTGCTATGTTTCACCAGAAATGGATGTGAAATAGGATATGAGGTTTCTTAAAGTTGCATAATAGTGGGATGAAAACAATATGAGAAGATCAAGCCTACATTGCTTACTGAAAGGATAATTACGCCTACTAAGGTTTTCTTAAAAGTTAGTAGAAAAGAAAAAAAAAAAGACATCTGACAAAATACATTTTAAAAAATTTTATTTTCATGACTCTTTTAGGGTGGGTTTAGATAGCATTGTTGCACTGGAGTCAGCAGAGCTCTGTCATTTTATACCAGATAACGATGTGACCCAAGAGACCTCAGGGAAAAAAAATTGTAAGAAATGATGTCTTGTCATAAACTACGTACACTGTGTAAGCAATAGGAAACAAAAAAATTACTTGTTGATATTATTCATGGAGAGAAGATATTTGTTATGATTGATATCACTTTTACTTAGTTTGAGCCAGGTCGTTTCATCATGAAGAAAACCTGGAACACCTTTAAAAATGTATTTCTGTGGTTTGGCCCTTTCTGTGCATAGAACCCAGGGGTCATTGGCTGGTATGTTATTAATGACTTGAAGAAAAAAATATCATGTGTGTATGTTTGGAAAGTTAAGATATGCTGAGTTAAATACAGGTCAGAACTGTGTAAACTGATATTAGCATAAAATGATTTATGGTTACTGTCAGAGGTGATGTCTCAGAATGTGTTTTGGAGGTATAAAGAGATTCTGACTAACAAGTTAGCATATGTGTATTTGTTACTGGATATACATTGTATTACAGTGAAATTAATTTTGAGGTATCCTAACATAGAGAACAAAGCTTTATTTTGCAAGTATACAGCGAATGAACACTATTATTTATTATATATATGTATAATAAAAGTTAATGCTGTCTCCCTTTCACTTAGCTATCTAGGAGGTGTAGATGTCTGCCTGTGGCATTCATATTTTGCCATTCTGATGTACTTTTAAAAATGGACTAGTAAAAGTATTCAAAGTAGTCATCGGCTTCAATGTTTTGTCTCCAGGATAACATACGCTACTTTATATTGCTGACTTCCATGTTTTAGCATACTTGTCCTAATCCCATTCTACCCTCCTCTTTTGGATCTTCCTAGGTCAGTGGCATGGTCTGAACTGGGCGAAAAAAACAAAACCAGAAACAACTGGGCGGGAGGGGAAATAGTAACCTTAATGTAGCTTTTCTGCTTTATCTTCATGCAGATAAAAGCCAGATGCCATGGAAAATTACTATAATGTCAAGCAGTGAGTCTGGCACTTAGGGAAGGAAGTGGACGGTGTGTTTACTAATGTTTGCTGATGACATTAAAGCAATTCTGCAAATAAAAATTACAGAAGACGTGAGAATCTCTAAATGCTATTTAAATGTACTGGAGGAGTCCTGACAGTCTGTAACAGATTGGCTTTTATAACAACAGCTGAAATGGAATATGAATAACAATATTATCGTGTAGGTAGACAGTAACCTAAACTCATATACTTATGAATTTTGAACCCATACAAACTTTTAATAAGAGGACTTAAGACTATTTTGGGAAGCTCAGTGATCTCGCATTGTACTGCAGCAAATGGAGAAGAAAAATAGTGTATTTACAGTAGCTCTATAAAAAAAGGATAATAGAATTAATCTGTTCTGTTCTCAGAGGATATGTCAATACTTGTGGTACTGCCTTACCTCTTGTCCTTCTGTCCTCTTGTCAGATATGAATGGAGATAAAGCCTGATTAATAATGAGAAGATGTTGTGAAAACAATTATTCTGAATTAGTTATTAAAGAAAAGAGAAATATTAGTGGAAGTTTGCCTGAAGTATTTGTCTAAAGGATAATGGTGTAAACTGATTAATCACACAATTCAAACAAGTTTAATTTAGAGTTAGGATTAAAGCACTCACCATGTGTCGCTTAGAGGAAACCACCAGCATTACAAATTCATTGGGAATTTTCTGGACCACACTCCAACAGTGGATGTGTCAATTCAGGAGCTGACGGGACAGAAATTGATATAAAAAACAAGTCTTTTCCCAAACCTCTTTCTAATGTTCTAAGGAAATGCTATTATAACAGTATTCTCTGAACTTCTTTTGCTGAAACTTTAATGATATAATAAAAAATGGTGATAACTCTTGTACAAGCTCCCTGTTAGTCACAAGGAGGAATGTACCAATTATAGTAAATTGTGTAACCTTCTTAATACTTTATTTTTTCTCACTTCTTATGGATTTTCATGAGATGTTAAATATTGAACAACTTCAAATTTTAAATATAAGCACCAGCTGCTAAGTAGTACATCCTGAATCAGCCAGGGAAGTATACATTTGTATAGCTATCGATTCAGTCTCTCTACAAACTCAGTCATTTATTTCTGTATGACCAGAAATAGATTGATCTTTTTTTGTAATCAAGGAATGATGTCTTTATACTAATGAAAGTGTATAGAAGGTGGAGCTAGTGAGCTGTACCAGTGAGAGAAATCTGATTGTTCCCAGGATATTGGCACAGGAGTTTTAATGCCAGGTTGCTAGCTTCCAAAAATGACTATGCGAGTAACATAAAATTGCTGCCTAGACAGCAGGTATTAAGGATCACCACTTGAGGCTCGGTTGTCTGCCTCAAAAAAGAAAGGCTTTTAAGAAATAATTTCCTATTGCCACTGACGAGTTTGTTCCTTTGTTTGTATTACTGAGGGCCACTCGGCAATATAAGATGAGAAGCCTTTTCCCTCTCCCTGAACCTAGGAGAAATCGGAAAACCTTCAGGTGTCACGAATCTCTTGGCAAAGATTATTATGTATTGTGAAAGAATTAAGATAATTTCTTACTGGTTTTAATCAAAAAGAATGTGTTCTGGAAGATACAGAGAATACGACTAGGAAGGTCTCTCCATCGATATATCGGCAGGGACTCTGAAGGGACACCCGTGTTGTCTGAGGTCTTTTGCAGACGGTTGTACGTTGGATCCAAATATATATATATTTTTTAATTTATTTTTTTCTAATCCCATTGTTCCCTAGAGACACACAGGAGACTACCTAGGGTAAACCAGTGGGCAACGATTAAGGCAAATTATTTTCTAACTTTGTTTATACTTATACTTTCCTTTGACATTGGTGTTTCAATGGGACATATTGTCATACCTCTGAGCATTGACAGTCAGTCCCTGGGATTTTGCCACGGAGAAAAAATCATTGCCATTCAGTCTGGATATATTCTTTGTGAAACTCATTTTGTCTACATTTATGAGAGAAAGATCATCAAAAAGAACGGAACGACAGGCTATTTTTCTAAGAATTTCAGTCTATCATAAATATCTACGTCCCAGGGAGTAACATTGCTGCCAAAATCACCTCTAATCAAAAAAAGAAAGAGAGGACAAGTACATGCTGTTTTCTTCCTTTCCTGTCTTCTGCAGCATCATGACCATCGTTGTACTCAAGCTGTAAAATCTCATGGCCCAAAGATGTGATCAGGTATGCAAATCTTGAATTCTAAAAGATTGTGTCCTTTTTCCAGCAAGTAGGCTCTGGGATTTAAGAGGAAATTATTAATTGCTGGGGAACTTACATCGTGCCTTTTACTTAAGGAATAATTGGGAGCAATTGCTCAAAGGGAAAGGAAAAATTTAAACAGAATCCAAGGAGAAACAGTCTGAGGGTGAAAAGCTTATACTGCAGAAAATATACTTAACGGACCTGATGATACACTAGACAAAGCACTAGGAAATAATTATCATTTGGGTATATAACCTCAAGTAAAATAGAAGGATGATTTAAGGCACTTAAAATGACTCGAAGGACACAGGTTGGATTGCGATAGTTCTTTCCTTACAAGCTCTGTTTTGCTGAAGTGTTATTGCACATATCCTCTGGGCCATTTTCCCTATGTTCATATGAAATTCTTGCCTTACGTGATACCCTCAAGGGCATACTTACAAATTCTTAAACAAGATAAATCAAATCTTTAACATGAGAAAAAGTTGAAATAATAAACACGGGAACACAACTTAAATGGAAGGTAATACCAATTTATGATTTTTAATAAAAGTTATATTCTTCTGTTGAGATTGGACTCCGATTAAGGTAGGGTTTATGGAAAATCATATTCCTGCAGAGGTTTTTAATGTAAACAGATGTCAAGAGACAGGAAAACCTTGTAATTCCTTGACAGCTGAGACCTCAGGTGCTCAGTACCTGCTGATGGAGATCAGGTTTTCACATGTTATCAGCACCCAGCAATTCCCACTGTAATACTTAGGATCAGACATTCAACATTTTTTAAACTATAATGAAGTTGAAAATTTTGACTTCTACTGATTTTGCTCAACATCCAAAAAGGATATAGTGGCACACCTAAAAATTAAATCTTATTTTGTCATTAAAAGGTCAACCTTCCTTTGTTTCTTAGCTTTTTGAAGACTTTTTAAAAAATCAAACTTAAGCCCAACAAAGTACTTTAAAAATGTTTTTAATTGAGTATTTTATTATAGGCCCAGCAGAACAGGGATAATTGAGCCCATGCCTTGAGCAATGAGACAAATCTAGCTCTGTTGCTCTTAAAAACTGTTCATGTGGAGCAGATCTAACACAGCAATGCAAATACCCTTAGAAAAATAGTGATAATTAAAAAAAAAAAAAAAAATTACATCCTTAAATCTGCTTAATTCAATACCTGAGTATCTAGGGTATATGTTAAATTAAGAGCAGATCACTTTAATTAAAATCTCATAAACTCATGAGCTTTGAAAGCTGCATTTTTCAAAGTGGGTTTGCTCATTAGTTAGGACCTTCAAATACCTGACTGGTTTTTTACTTATTGAATATGAACTCCATTTAACCCTACACATATTAGGTAACTTCCTTATTCATAAAGATGGTTTAAAACCCACAACAGTTAATATTAATCCACAGATTTTATAAAGATGTTGAGAGTCCATTTGGATTCTTTGTAATATACTGGCATATAAAATGTGAAAGGACTTTTGCCAGGTATTTGGTTTGGACTAGATGAAGATAGAAACAACTGTAGTGGCTGTATATAATAAAAGCGTCTTTAGGCTGTTCCAGCACTCAAGTATAAGTGGTCCAAACCAGCTCAGCTCAGGGACCTTCTTAGGCTGCACTCATGGATTAGACAAGGATTTGGGGCAAGATGTAGCCGGGGAAGAAAAAGTTAATCTGCTTTTCTGTTTTAATAGCTAACTTAGCAAATGTACTGTGATGTCAATGCCTCTATGCAACTGAATGTGTTATTTTTTTCTATTTGATGCTGTTGAGTGGTCATTAGCGTGTTCTGAGAAAAAATGAAATTAAGTATTTCAAGCTTTTTATATGTATCATTTTAATTTTTTTAATGAACGTATGACTCTAAATGGATAAAGAATCATGTCTGCTGTTGCGAAAGCGTATTGAAGGCAAAACCAGAGGTGGTATTCTTTCTAGACGCCACAGTTTGTGATTGCAGTTATATAGACTGTTAGAAATTTCCCTATCTTTTCAAACCTCTTTACTTTCAAGATGCTCAAAATCTATTCCTCCCTTTGTACTCTGTATATGAAATGAGGGAGAACTGTTTCCTTAGTACTCTGCTGTTTTCAATAGTCTCATCATTTGGGTCAACAATAGAGCAGAAAAGGAAGACTAAAATATTTCTTCTAAGCCCCCCTGTCTAAGCATGAATTCAGGGACTGAGTTCTGCAGACAGATTCAGAAAATACGAGGGTAGCCTGTACTGACCAAAGGGTCACTCATACTGGTGTTGGGGTTATTTGGTTTTATCAAAGCCGAAGGCGTTCTCCCCACTTTTCACCTCTTCTGTGGGAGAGCTATGAGAAAATATTCTGGAAGGCCAGTTCAGTCCTTTATACAGTTATTTGCTTTGTGCTGACAGTTGGGTACAGTGAGAAGCTCCTTTGTAGCATCTTGTAAAGCAACACCTGCAATTCTTATTTTCTTATAATTACGTATAAAAATCAGAGAAAAGCTAAAAATCCCTCTAAGCCAACTTTCAATTTTTATATACGTACTGGTAATTCTGGAATATCTATTGAAAGAAAGTATTTTTCCTGCTTGTTTCCCTTTCTTCTCATTCTGAAACTCCATTCAGTTAAGTGCTAATTTTTTTTAATGTTACCTGTTGCTATGAAAATAGTTTGACAAACATTCAGTATGGAGAACAACTGGCCATAAAAGCAGTGCAACAAAAGAGGCAAAGGCATTCATACATATACTTCTACGAGGTATCTCGATTGCTTCATTTCCGTTCTACCAAGTCACTTATTTTTCCCTGGAAAACTACTGCCACTCCAGATCCCGAACAATTTTCTTTGGAAAGGGAAAGTGCTTTCTTTTCTGAAGACCACCCTGCTCTCGTTTGCAGTGTCCCGAAGCTCAGTACTAGTCCCGTGCTGAATCTAAGGTCTGCCACTGTTAGCGTTGGGCAGAAAGGGCTTGAAACCACATTTGTCACCACCAGCCTTGACGGTTTGGGGTGTGACAGTGACGAAGCGGCTGTCTTTAAAAGAGTTCGCTGATAAACTCTCAGCCCTGTAGAAGAAGATATTTCGACGTTTCTCCCCCCATATCTGTAAGGCTGCTTTCGAAATAAAGCAAGCGATAACAGTTATTTTGTATTTTAGTAAGGAGTGAAATTCTGTTTTACATTTATTCATCCGCTTTCTCGCGAGAGAGGAGTGTACAGCTGTCGACGTGACGGGCCAGCTCTGCCCAACAAACCGCCGCGCAGCAGGTGAGGGGGACGTTGCTGCTGTGGTATCATACAGGTGGTACACAGAATAAGTGTAGAATTTGCCAGTAGAGAAGTGCAAATCCAACTTGCGGAATTTGTGAGAGCTCGCAAGCAACGTCAGACAGCTTCATGAGATACGAGTTGCAAACTAGTCTCTTTTGCTGGGGAGTTAGAATTACTTTTACTGCAGTTAGTTCAAAACCCAGTGAAATCAGCGGGGCTCCAGTAGATCTCTCTTACTGGATCCGATTACCAGCTCCTGTTAGTTGTACTATTTACCTAGCCTGAGCTCAGTCTGTGCTCCCTGTTCCTCCACTATTGCAGGTGGGAGATGTTCTAACTAAATTATTTCCTGACCACTCCCAAACTCTGTATAAAGGGAAGTATGCAGCCACTTTCTTATATGTTTGCAGAGTCTCACCAGTGGGATAAAACAGCAAAGAGGTTTGAATGCAGTTGAACAAAAACTGACTTGGTGATCTACTCTTCAAGAGGATACAAACCCAAATTGAATTTAAATCTTGAAAAAAATCAAATTGCACTGCCCGCTTTCAGAATGTTTTCCTTTTCGAAGTATGAATAGAAATTTTCATAGGGAGAAGTCTGGTGACAAATAATAGAAGCAAGCAATATCTCTCTAAGGCTTTGTTTCTTAGCCTGAAATGCATATCATGCCTGTCCTGAAACTGAGTTCTTCTCACATACTTACAACAATTACTCTATTAGTAATGTGTAAAAATTTTGTTTAACTCACGTATTGCAAAGAAAATTATATAGTGTTTTGCACTTGAAATTATTTGTTGACTTTTGTTATTTCTGTCATATTCCTAATTTTCTTGTTGTGTAGTTTTTGTTGGGTGTAAAATTTCATTCCTGCATGAGTATCTTTTCAATACAAATAAATTTAGTGTTTGCAAGCCCTTTCTTGCCGAAAAGAAGTATAATTTTCTACTTTCATAATCTGATTCTGCTCTTGAATGCACAAGTTTAAACTTAGAGTAACTCTGAAATCAGCAGAGTAGTACAAAGTCTGTTTTGGCAGTCTTCCTGTGTCTATAAATCAATCCCGAATGCAACAGTAACAATTTGCAAAAACAGGCAGTTCCGCAAATAACAGTGTATTGTATGTACTTGTGTGGCCATTTAAAATAAATTGTTATTATGAAATATGCCAAATAGTCAGCTTTGAAGATTAAAAACACTTTACAGAACAGAAACAACAGGAACACATCTCATTGAAAAAGATCTTGTACAATGTTCTTTTACAGTGACAGCTTGCCTTTATTCTTTTTTTGCTAAAATAATGAAAGCCTCAGCTGATGTTAATCCTGAGAAGGTTGTCCCAGCTCAAACATCATCCTTGGTTAGTTTCGCTGTTTCATACAAGATAGGATCCTTTCTTTTAAACTTGGAGTGAACAGATTTTGTTTCATTTATTCAACAGGAGCTTGGGCTGTTGTCCAAAATTTGGCTCTTTATCTGCTCGGAGGATATAGCTGCTCATTTGAGGTGAAATAATTTGCCATCTCTGTGTCTGTGCCTGAATATGTGACTTGTGAGTATAATAAGCTCAATGATAGCACATAGGCTCTTTTGTTTTGCACTAAAGTAATAAAAATAAGGATAATCACAGACCTATTCCGACTTTTTTTTTCTTTGACTTTTTAAGCAGCTTGCTTTCATTAAAAATGCATTTGCAAGAGTAACATATTTATTACACAGCAAATACATTGGCTCCTTATGCACCGAAACCATTGAATAACAAGAACTGGGGCTTATCTTCTGGTGCTTATACAAATAAGGATTTTACTATGAGAGGTTACCTTCTATGAGCTCGTGACTGTTTGCATTATGAAATGGGTGGTGAAATTACTTTGATCCGGCCCATCCACTCCCCATGGCCAATCTATGAAATGCAGAACTACAAAGCTTTTGTGAGAAAGGGTCTGAGAGAAGAGATTCATAAACCGTTGCAAAGTCAGCAGCAACATCTGGGTTTGGGCTATTCTCACTTCTTCCTGCAACTAGGAAAATAATTAAAAAAAAAAAAAAAAAAAAAGACAGAGGTATAGAAATTCATTACTAAATCTCAAAGCTGCTGGATAGTGTTGCTGGAATGGAAGAGCATTGCTGCTTTGTGAGGCAACAGCCTGCTCCCAGGCTGTCCACCGCCCAACTGAAGTCCAGATAAAACCAAAGAGGAGGTGAGTCTCATCCAGATGGTAATTTAGACCTGTTCTGAATCAAAACTAATGTTAAACCTCGAAAGTATTGTTTGTTACTACATTTCAGTTGCTTTTCTTCCCAGGTCAAGAAGAAATTGGGATTTTGCTGTAGTTTACACTGTTGATTACCAAGATATTTTTAATTCGTAGTGCTCCATACTGGCTGTAATGTGCTTCCTTTTAATCTCTCTGAAACTTAACGTATTTCAGATTGATTTTTTTTTTTTTTTTTTTCCTATCTAACACTAAAATCAAAGCTGGGTACTCGAGCAGCATAGATACCGAAATGGAAGCAAGGCAGGTGAGGAGAGTTTGTGCTCCCAAAGAAATTTAATTTCATTAAACTCAGACCAAAGGGGGCTTAGGTGTAAATGTGCATTTGGAGGTATTATGGTCACGGCCATGAACTGGCAGATTTCTAACTACGTAAATGTGGGAGGGCACGTTTCAAGAGTTAAATGATGGAATGAGAATTGAGATATGCCTGGGCATAATTAGCTGATTAGGAGAAGGGTCATGATGTGCATGGGTACAAGATCAGCCTGCAAAGCCAGTGCCTGGTGAAATGCCAGAAGTACTTGCAGGCAGTGGAAATTGGTTTTGATTTTGTTTGGGTTTTTTTTTAAGCGGAAAGCAGACAAAGCATGGTACTAAAGCTGTTACTCAAAATCAATGCGAGAACGTGACTAAAAAGATTTTTTTTTTAAAGTCATCATCTTTACTGTATCATCCTAGATAACATCCACTTGTGACAATTTTTAAATGGATGCTTTACAGAGTAAGTAAAATAAATGAAGTATTTTTATTTTTAATTGTCCTTCAGATTCAGTCACATTTCTTAAAGATAATCAGCTTTGCTGTCCTTTTTGCTTTGTTTTAAAAGGTTTAAGAGCCAACTTATTTATGTTTTCACTTAAGTATTCTGTCCAAAAGTAAAAAAAAAAAAAAAAACAAAATACTTTGTTTCAATACCAAGCATGCTAAAATGAGCTATATTGTTTGAAATTTCAGTACAAAATATTTTATTGCATCAGTTGATGTATATCTCAATATCTTCAGGTTTTTTCAGAGTGAAGAAATTTTAAAAAGAGAAAAATTTGTAAATTATTATTTATAGGCATTTCATACAGTTTTTATATAGTTATGTATTGGATAATTCTTGATAATCCACTCTAATTGACAGAGCTGACCACCTAACCACCTCAACAGGTTGTGTTTCTCTAATATCTTTATGATCATGTTGTCCACATAAAAATAACATTTTCTTAGTGAACGCCCACAGTCCTTGGAAGCTGATACCTGTCTAAAACTGTGAAGAAATCAGTTCTGTTCAGCTTTGTTTTATTTTGGGGTGGAAACTAAGCTTATCCAAAGTTCTCGATGTATGAAGGAAAGAGAGAAAAGTATTTCTCCCTTACCAAGGAATATATATAAAAAAATTAAAATAGTGAAAAATGCAACTGTTTCCCTGGGAACTTCTTCCTGAGAAATCCTACCTTTCATACATCATATTAGATTTCTATAAGCAACTTCCATTGCAAGAACCATCACACTGGATAAAAAAACCTTTTTGTTAATATCTGATTCTCTTTTTCTTATCTTAAAGGTCAGTCTTTTCATATGCAGATAAGCTGCTTGTTATGAATCAGACATCAGTCTGCAGGAAAGACTTGTTATATGTATTGATTTTGGATAGTATGTACAGTTTGAACTTTCTTATGACAGTGAGGTTCATGGTTTAATTAGATATTGGTGTGGAAGTTCTTTTGTGGTTTGGTTTCTTTGGGTTTTGGGTGTTTTTTTTTTTTAAGTACACAGGAGCATTAGAAATAACTGTCAAAAGAATAATAAGCACAGTTGGAATTCTTTATCTTCTTTTTTTCTTGAGCACCATGACATATTAACATGAAGTAATGAAGAATTTCAAGATAATGTACAACTCTGGGAAAAAACAATGCTTATTCTGAGTGTGTAATAGAAATCCATGTCAATGTTCTGTTTGAATTAAAGTACATGTGTTTTCCTTGAAAAGCAATAATGTCCCATCTACAAAGGACACCCTTCAAGTGCAGCAATGTACCTCATCAGTGCTCTTCCCTCCTTAAATTTAAGATACTTCACAAAAACTCTGAGAGCTGAGGAGAAAAATCCCTTGATTATGGTTGCACCCTTTCTAGCTCTCATGATACTGTTCTGTACCCATTATTCAAGCAAATTGAGTGTTCTTGTATTGAGTCTTCTAGTCAATGAAGGTTTTGCCTGGGAAAATGGTATAGTGATCTGTTGTCGCAAATGTTTGTAACTTATAAGAGGTCACATGCTTCCTAGAGCTCTTCTTCTGACTGTAAATTTGGTAGCATCGTCAACTTTCTCGCTGGAAGCAGTTTTGGAGAAGCAGCATTATGAATATTTTTTGTTGTTGTTGTATTAAAAACTGGTTGAAATAATGTAATGGTGGGATTTTTCCAAGGGCAAGAGCTTTTCACTTTATTGTGCACTAACAAAACAAAAAAAAAATCACCTTTGTGGAAGTACTTTTAAAATCCTATAATGTAAAATAAATATTCTGATCTCAGAACAGATGTCATCCACTGCATCCATGAATTCTAAGGAAATTGAGGTAGCTGCAGGCATTTAGTTCTTTAGTTTCATTGCTAGTGGAAGACCACTGGTAAAACTGGTCAGTAATTCTCTTAGTTTTATTTTAGGGGAGATAACTGTGAAACTTTGAGACTATGTCAGGTTCAGTCAGCAGCTTACACAGCTTCCAGATCTGTCCTGTGCTTCTGCCTAGCATACGGGAAGCCAAAGATTCCAAGCTTATTTTATGATGTTTCTGATATTTCTCAGGCAAAATATTGCTAGATTTCAGTTGGGGGTGGCTGTGGGGGATTTGTTTGTTTGTTTGTTTTTTCATGCGTTTGGATCTTATTTTTATTAGATACATACATTTTCAGAAATTTTGGATCCATCAACATTTAGTTTCTTAGTCATGGACATCCTTTATTTTGTTAAACTTGTGTATATTTAACTATGGTATAAACAGAATAGAATAAGCAAGTCATTTGCATGTATGTGCCTAAAATATGCTGTCTATATGTTAATTTACAATTGAATTGAAGAATTCATGTGCAATTACACTGCTCGCTCTACTGCTAAATGGATAGTTAAACTAGTCTATAATTTTTAGTTTCCAAAGGGCCCTTGGTTGCCTCTCATGGAATTGTGAGACGTTCTAGAAATTCACTGGAAATGCAGCTATAGTGCAACCGTAATTGACTTCCTTGTTAAGCAGGTATGTGCTTGCTAACCCATAGGTCCAAGGCTTCAGTATCCCACTTTTACAGCCAAGCACAAACAAGTTGAATAACCAGGACATTATGTAGTTACCAGGCAAAAGCATTTACTGATTAATGCCACTCCAGTATTTGGTGAGAAGAAAGTTAAAGACAAAAATTTATCCTTGCTATACATCATCCACATTTCTTATTTGTTGTATTATTTGTATAAAAATGGGCCTGTTGTAGAAGCGAGAGAGTTGTTTTCATAATGGAATCAAAGCAATTTTTTATTTGTTTGTTTCTGAAATTCAAGTCAGTCATCTATATAACTTTCTGTAGTTTAATTTCGCTTCACTGAAATCAAGCCTGACACCCAAACTGAACAGAGTGCTGTATCTTTGTTTCAAATATGCAAAATGTTTACTTGTGGAGAGAAGTGAGGGCATAGTGGTTCATAGGGACTTGGTAAATGTTTTGCTTTCTCTCACATTTGATGAACTTGCAGGTTCCTCTAGAGCCATAAATAGAAATTCTTTAAAAGAAACTAAGATCTTATTCTAAAAACCATCTGTCTCTAGAGTGAGAAATACTTTGAACAATACCATAGACCCATGTTTTGGGGATTCATCTCTGATTAATGTTTGCCCCTTATTTTGTGTACCAGCCTGGATTCTACCTGCCAGCCCTTTGGGCTGCTTTACCCACATGTGAGAGCAGTGTAGTATTCTGATTTATATTAAAATGCAATGCATGAAGACACTGGACTTCTTGGAGTACATTTGTAAGAGGTTTCACTGATAAAATATGAAATGGAATATCTGCAGATTTAGTTTTTCAGGTTTGGAGACTGGTTACTGAAGACGTAATCTTCCTGACGTAAAATTCTTTGTGCTTCGTAATCACAGAGCACTAAAATTCAAAGAGATTTTTTTTTTAGTTAAAGATACAGTTAAAGCTATAAAGATATAGATAAAGATTTCTTTGTGACAAGGAAAACTATATGCAGATAAACATTTAATAAGAAGGGTATTAATTAGAAAATTCATGACATTTTTCAATAATATAAAAAAATCAAAGAGGCTGAATTTGTATTTTGTATAAACTGACATAGGTCCTTTGAACTCAGTGGAGATATGATCATACCTCAGGGGATACGTCTCAGTTATTATACTCATAGAAAAGTGGAAGTCCCAAGAGACTTCACAAGAACGATATTTCATTTTCATCTCAAGATTATTGTAGCAGGTCATCAGCTTTGACAGTATGATAAAGCTTCTTGTGGGATGTTACTCTCCTTGCATAGATCCTAAAGCAAACAGAGCCTGCTTTTTCGGAATTGGATATCCAGTTTGACAAGGAAATGGAATCGCTCTAATAAAACTAGGAGAGAAGGGGAAAACCTATTACTTGCAGGCTGAGGCTTGAAAACTACTGTAACTGTTCTTGCTGCTTTGATTCTTGAAGGAAGTTTGATTTTTTTGTTTGGTTGGTTTTGCTTTTGTTTTTCCTTCAGTGTGGGGAAAATACAGCAACTTGAAAACTTTCTGTTATGAAAGAGTACTTGAAGAAACACACCATAAAAGATCTTTCGTGGTTTAAATGTACTTTATATTTGTTTGGTGTTGAGTATTTAGTAGAGAGGTTTTTTTCTCCCATTCCCAATAATATGGAACATATTGAAGCTTATTTTTTCACTGAATTTCTGATTCTTCTGTAGAGTCAGAGTTTCTGATTCTTCCACAGGCTTCCCGTGTGACTTTCTCAGACACAGTTTGTCACCTTGTAACACTGAATTAATTTGTTCCATATTTTAGAGGTCTTTTGAGGATAAATCTACATATTCATACAAAGTGGCAAGATATTAAGGTGACAACTATCACCTTTTAGAGAAAAATCTATAAATAAGAAAGCCCTCTAAGACTGTTGCATTGTAGCACAATCCATTTTTGTATAAAATGAATTTTGTTCTTTCTTGTTACACTCTAACAGATCACCGATTTTTATTATCTCGTCAAATGAAAGAAAGGTTACAATTACCAAGTACTGTAATGATTCGTGATCCAGTCTAGCTTCCAGTAAAGTTAACAGAACCTTTTCACTGCTATCGGAAGCCATTATTCATCGCTATCAGAAGCCACTGAGGATACCCTTGGTTACCTTTAGCAAAAAACTTTGCCACCTAAACAAGGTAGTTACTTCTCTAGCAACAGCCGTGTTTCTCCTGAAAGACTGAAACACATTGCATCGATTTCTGTAATATTTCAGACAGAAGCATAATGTCGAGAGCCTTTGGCTGCAGAGCTCTGTCTCAAAAGCATTTGCATGGTGGAGACCCTAAGTTTCATCGTCCAGTGGAGCGCGGCTCCCTGCCACCACGGGAAAAAGCCAATTTCAGGAGTAAGCAGGGATGGAGCTTGTTGGAAACCCGTGGGAGACTTGAGAAGGAAAAGTGGCTCTTCTGGACTTTTCCGCCATGCAAGGTAAACCACGGATGAACACAAGTGCCTACATGTGCATGACTATGAGGTTCTGGTTATTTCTTGGATCATTCCCTAGTACCATGTTTATTTATAATGTAAACTATCAATGTATAACAAATAAATTCAACCTCATACCCTTTAAAGTTATCTAAAAGCAGAGTGCAAATCTACTTTTAGCCTTCAGAATAATTTGCCCCATTTTCCAGAATAATAATCAAATCGTACAGATGGACATGGTGAAGGTTTTATTTATAAATATTATGCTGTATTAAGCAATACCTCAGCATTTTAACAAGGCATGTTATAAATACACTCTATTGTTAATCCCAATTGATCAAGTTAATGAAGTCAATGGAAATGTTTTCAATTATTTTACTTCAAATTTTATCAGGCTACTAATATTTAAAGGGGAAAAAAATTAAAGATTAAAATATTTTTAAAATATGCTAGAAAATAAAAGGCTATACATATGCAAGAAATCTATTTTTGAAAAAATAGAGACTGGCAGAGATACATAAGCTGAAAGAGGTTAATGCTGCATTTTAAACTTCATAATTTTCTAAGGGTCAGGTGTGTTTCCTTGTCCCGTAAATATATACTGCATCATGCAACTGCTTTTACAGCAGTTTCGTATAAGAAAAACACTCATTTTAGACAAGCTGAAAAGAGGGATCAAGAAAAGTAATTAAATGTAACAGTGGGAACTTCCTGAAATAATTCAAGTATGAATCTAACTGTAGATGTATTACAGTTATGAAGAACATCCAAGACATGCCCAGCAGAAACTATTTTGACTTCCTCACTTAAAAAAAAAAAAAATCTAACTTACTCAGACATAAACTGGAGATTAATTTGTATTCATCCATTCATCAAATTTAATCAATTCAGAGACAGGCATCAGAAGAAAAGGGACAGGTCATTCAGAAAGGAAAGACAATTATTCATGAGTCTGTGTTTCTGCGTATGCTTAGAAGAGTACAAATGTTATTTCAAATAATTTAGTAGTTATGTAACTTAAAATTACTATTTAATATTCTCGACTGCACGTGCAATACTTGCTGTTATAGCTCTTAATATAACCTAGAGAGTTCTGCTTTTAAAAATTAATCATTGAGTGTGCTGGTAGCTCCGATATCATATCTTTTTTTCCTTCTGTTTAAGGGAGGAAATAATATCTTTTCGCATTCTCCCAGGCATTTTTCCGGTATTCTCAAGGCTTAGATGCTAGCTGCAAGGGATGGGACACAATGTGAATATTAATGTCCTGGCTGAGCTGACAAATGTGGTCTGTTTGGGCCACGGCCAGACATGAGCATTCAAAATATGGAACTAGTCCAAGAGGTTGAGATTTTCAGAGAATCTGGGGAAAAGTCTGACAAGAGTGCTCTGCAGTTACCTCATAAAGAGATTGCTCTAGAAATCTGCAATGTGTGGGTAAAAAAAAATGAGCTGTGACAGGACCGGAATTAGTTGAATCTGTTCAGGATGGCGAAGGAGGACAAAGTTTCCAGTGCATCAGTACATGGACAGAGTGAGAATGACAGGTGAACTAAAGCACAAGGAGATAAAATTCACCACCGTTGTTTGCAGGAAACTGCTTGCAAATAGCCACACATTTCACCATGTTCTGCATTTCACTAGTGCTGCAAATAACATTAAACCAGTTCAATTAATCTTTCTGATATTAGTTTTTGTTCCTATGCAAGCGAATTTTCTCCAGTGCTACGCTAACCTTCATAGGGGTTTGGTAGTAAAGACGGCCATCTCATCACAGCTCTCCCTGGCAATGGCAGAACCAAGTCCAGTTGACTTGTAAAGGGAGCTGGTAAAAGCTGAGTTTCTCCTCTACCCATTTGGACATCCATGTGCCTAGATGCCCTTCTTAAACCACCCTTTTCGCAAATTCCAGAAGTCTGTAGGGAACGATGGGATAATTTGGGGGTAGATGTGGCTCACTGGAACCTCTACCAAGTAAAAAATAGGAAGTGAGTCCCCAGAGGGAGAGGCAGCTAGGATTTAGGGTAGATTACTCCAAAGAAAAGATGTTCTTGGAACAGACAAGCAATTTAAAATCTATTTGGCTGGAAGTCACTCAAACCTTTCAGCAACAGGGATAACTTGCTGCCTCTGTCAAGCTTAGGCTGGAACTCGGTCTGCCTACACTCTCCTTCAGTGTTTCCAGTCTTTGTTCCCACTACTTACATTCCATCTGCTTATATTCACTAACTGGGAAGATCAACTTGCTAGCATCTACCACCAGGATTTAGGTTTGTGAATGCATCTTTTAGCCAGATAACAGAAATGTTCTGTTTTAAACTTAAAAGAAAGATGCCTGGTCTCTGTGAACGTTTCGGCCCACCACATGAAGATGCTGCCTTCATTCCCAAAGAAAGGGAACGCATGCTGATGTTAAGGGGAAAAAAAAAAAAAAAAATAGCTCAGTGGAGCTTCAGCTCTTCTCTGAAACTTTATACGCTTTTTCAGCTGAGCAGTTCTTCCCCAACTCAAAGCTCATCTGAGACTTGCTAAGTTTTTATTTACTTTTTTGTTCCCTGCAGAAGACTACAGGTAATCTGTCAGCATGCCTCTTGGTAGCTGTAAAGTGAGTGGCATTGCTCTGACAAGAACACAAGGACTATGCCAACCGAATTTTTCACCCTCCATTCTCAGAAATTCCCTTGCTTCTTATTTTTGCAAGGCAGATGCTCTAGAACTTTCCTAAATGCTTTATTCTAAAAATCCACAAATGCTTGCTGCAAAGAAAGTGCTTTATTATAATTTTACAGGCAACTAAGGTTTTCCTTCGCTGTTCCATGCTAAGAGAGCCCCTTCACTGCACATGTCACAGGGGGCTCAGAAGGGGCAGGTTCTCTTTGCCGCCACCAAAATCAGAATCCTCCTTCCATGGCTTTTAGCACACCTTAGAGCATGCCGGGTTTAAATAGCTAGTGAGGGCAAGTAGCCAATTTCCTATCAGTCTGTCATCCAGCTCTGGGCTGATAACACTCCAGCTTTCTTTTGGGAGCAGTAGAAGAGGGGCACATATGTGGCTGCAGGTCTTTGTCACCTATCCAGATGGACAGGGTGTCTGGGCAGGAACGGAGCTGTTATCCAGGAAAAAAACGAAGGCGGAGGCTCGCGATGGCAAGGTAGACAGGAGACGGGGTGAAGCACGAACCCTGCAGCTCTGATGTGTGTGGAGGACGGCCAAGCTCCATGGTGACTGCACCGGATTTTGTGTAGGAGCACACAATGAGCAGGTGTCCTAGGGCAAAACATTGAAATCGGCCATGGTTGTGTCTTTGTTTCCTCACTTTTCTTCTAGCTGTTGAGATTATAGCTTCAGTATAACAAAATGTAGGAGTAGGAAGTACAGATGTCATTTTTAAAGGCAGGTCTTTATCTGCCAAAGCAGATTTTTAGGCCTGTCCCCTCTGGGCGAACTACAACTTTTATGTACAGTCCAAACTTCGGTTTGGAAAGCTTGATATTCAGAGTTTCCAAGCTGGCCTTCCACTTGCACATTGCAGGATCTGTATTCTGAATTTGCCTTATCCCAGTCCCCCTAAACATTGGCAAAACCATAAAAGGATACCTATGACCAGCTGGTGAAAGATGCATCCTCTGGATTATAGAAGCATTTAGGGAGGCTGACCCTAATGACTGTAATTGGAAGAAAGGACCCTTGCAACAGCACGGCATTGAGAAAAGCAGAACTACTCAGTAGTCAGGAGAACAGCAAAATTACTAAAAATAGTCACAACCAACCCAAACCCCAGCTTTATTATCTATTGTTTTGATTCAGCCTGGTGATAATGAGGGACTTGCAAAGGATTACAGTTGCCTGGTTTCTTTCTAAATATTTATTACTTTTTCCCACAAAGAACTGGACCCCGAATTATTTTCTAACGAGCCCACTGTTATTCTGACATACTTTTTGTGAAATTAGGTGAAGTGTTAGGAAAATAATTTGTTCTTTCCTTGATATTGATATAACTGCCTTATGATTCAAAAGTTACCAAATCAGTTTACTTCTCGCTGCTTTGTTAACACCCAGAGAGATAGGAAAGAACAGAGGTATTATGGACTGCCACATACAGTGTCACAGGAAAATCCCCAAGGTTTCAGCAACTCCTCTGAAATGACAAGTATCAAAGGAAAAGATCTCATCATTTTTGAGATTACTGGTGCATGAGTGTATATAATTGCTATTCTGATTTGGTGTCTGTCTAGTTAGCCTGTGCTTTTTTAATGAAAAGGTTAGCATCTGCTGTCTTAGGTTACCCACTAAATAGTAATGACAACCTGTGGAGAAAATGTAAGTGACACTTGTGACACATAATAGAAAGCAGCAGTTGGTGAACCAATAGGAAACACTAAAGATGAAAAAAAGCAGGTGATTATTAGGTGGACAGGCTACCAGTAAAATTTACTGAATACAAATACCATTTTCAAAAAGTGGCTTTGAACGTGACTAAAATGTATTAAAAATGGTTCGGAAAGATACTGATATTGATCCACGCTGATTTTTACTGAAATGACAGAGGAGCATTTCATTCAGTAGATCTTGTATTACAGCCCACTCAGTGCATTTAATGATGTGCAGTATCTTCCAGTTATAAGTGATTTCCATAGCAATACTAGAAATCTTTTAATAGGGCATGCTGGCAAAGATGACTTCTGCTGTGATACCCATTCTAGTGTATCATTAAAGTTAAAATTTTCCCCTCAGCATTTAGCAATGACAAAGGTTGTAACCGTGTAAGCAGGGTTTCAGAATGTTAAGTGGAATCGCTCTTCCTATATGAAGTGCCTTTCCCCAGCATAATGCTAGAGGGGAATTTGTTTCTTAAGTTTGAAAGTTAAGTGCGCACTCTTTTATTCATTTGGGAATGTATTCTTAGCTTAAATGCAGTCTTCCATGCCAGGCTGTTCTGTAAGCAAAGTTTTAAAATAATGGCTTTATAGTATGATTTTAAAGTAACTCTTAAGGGATGTTGTTGATACTATTTTATATACATTCTATTGCTGACAAGGCAATTTAAAGGTCTAAATCAAATGTCATATCCTAAAAACTATATTTTATAACTTATATCATTATACTTTGTCAGATCTTCAAATATTAATCATGCTTTTCAGTGAAGAAGACCAAGTTAAATACTTGCTATATGAGTCAGGAAAAAAACTTGACAAGTACAGCTCTTACCTTCTAAATAAGCAACTTAACTGCCAAACTTGTAGATAACCTAATGTATGTGTACACATTTCCCCCTTCAACTTCAGTCATTATTCATTACAGCAGGGAAGCTGGCTCTTTGCGTTTTAAGTGGAATAGAAGACCTACTGTGCTCTGATACAATTTTATATATATAATGTGGGAATGGTACCTGTCTCCCATGACCCACTCCTGAGTGCAATTCTAACCTCAACTGGGGCTAACTTAGGATAGCACCTTCAACTGGATTGTCCTATTCCTAGGCAGTGCCTCAGTTCCTAGCAATAACGTGACAAAAGGATGGAGAGTCTTTGCTATCCACCACCTGGCAATTAGGAAGCAAATAATGAACTGTTACGGGGCTCAGTGTGGGACAGTAATGAGAGGGATGGATATCAGTTAGTTCACGTGATTTCAGCCCATATCTCTTCATATAGTACAAGTAGTAATTACATACTAGTTGAGGTTGTAGAAATACTTTCTGTGTTAGTTTTTATATACTCTCCGTTCTATGTATTTTTAAGGGAAACGTATGTACCTTGGAAAGTTTCTGTGGCTTTCAGCTTCTGCTTAGGTTTTTATTTACATTTTACCATATACCCTGGTTAAGTGACTAAGTGGCAGAAGGAACATTCCTGATGAGCATTCCATATTCCATACAATTTAAAATTAAGTTATTGTGCAAATATAATTATGAAACAGTCAAGTTCACAACAGCATATATGCATGCATGTATATATGCAGAATATACGTACAGTCATATGTGAGTTCTTTTCATTCTCGTTTACACAAGTCTCTGATTTTACAAGCCTGTTTATGGAATACATATCAACTGACATACTGTATATGACCACGTTTATTCTCTCTAATGCACTGCTTTGGGCGATGAAATCACCATCTATTGACCGTACTTTCTTTTCAAGGAGAAATTTAAACTTCCTTTAAGCTGTATTTCAGGAATGTGGATGTATGAACTTTTCACGTGGATGAGATGCTTCACTATGAGACTAACTTAGGTAAAATTCAGTTTGCAAATACATAGTAGCACATTTTTTTGTAATAATAGCATACAAGCGCTAAATGGCGGAAAGTGCTTTTGCACTTTCTGTCTTTTTGATAACAAAACACATTTTAGGTCCTAAAACAGTTTTTTCTGGAGTCAGCACCTTTTCTTTGCTTTCAAAGGTTGTTGGCATGTGCCTTAGTCTATTGTATTTTGAATAATATTTTCTAATGGTTAAGTACAATAGTGGTTCTGCTAACATTAGGAAATTTCACATTAGTGTAATGATGAACACTTACCCATCACCTTTCCCCATGTATTTTATTTCAGGGAATAAATGGTTCCTTTCCTTTTGTGACTAGGTACAGAAGACTGTTGCTCCAGTTTTAGAATTGAAAAAGTATTAATAGTTTCTACACCACCAATTTCTTTTTTATCTGTGTATAGAATGATTTTACATTCCTAGGACTGTTTTCATGACGTAAATGAATTGCAGGTATGTGCTCAGTATCAGCAGGTCAGCTTTGTTGATGTGGAGAAAATGTCAGTAATTGTGATGATGGGAATCTAGGGAATATGACACGTTGTCAAGGTATATTAGGAGATAGGTTAGAACATTGTTTTGAGTAAATATTTAAGGATAAGAACGAAAAATAATGAAAAAATATAACTAGATTATTTTAGGAACTTTAAAAAACATTTTGATATACAGGTGTACAGCTTGTGCCAGTCATTGGAAAGACTATACTCCATTTAAAAATAAAATCTTATTATGAGGTAGGTGTCAAGAGGTAAATGGCTACTTTCACAGGGATAGTTCTAAAATAAACCCCGCCATATTAGCAGAATGAGTCAGTTTTATACAAGAAAATGAGTCTCACACGGTTCCTGTTGATAATAGCCCTAAAAGGTGTTCTGCAACTGTCTAAGCAGTGATGGCAACAAGCTAGTAACAATCTTCTAACAATTCTTTTTTGAATGCAACATAAGATACACTATTTAGCATAAAAACAATTTACAAAATGCATCTGCTACGAGATGAATGGGACTTGACTCTACCATACAGTCATCAAGAAGCTAATCATATCAACACTTAAGTACACATTTAATTTTAAGTACACAAGTAGACCCAATTAAGTCATCTGGATTAGTCACATGCATAGAATTAGGAAGATGAAAAAGCTGTTTCTCTAAAAATTGAGCTAAAATTTAATGTCACTTCTTGTAAATTTAGAGAAGCATTTTATCAAGAGAACACTGTTTTGCAAAAGCTGAAAGCTGTTCTCTTGTCTATAGCATGGTGGTTTTACAACTTTTCACTGTGTTTTAAAACAACAGCTACCTCCATTAGTTTGTTAAGGAAATATTGCCTTTCAACTTCTCCTTCAACTGCTAAACCTGGATAATTAGAGCTCAATAAGGAGTAACCAATTTACTTCTGTGTGTGTGTAATATGCACATGGTTAATGTGATATGGATTTAAATTGATAAAAGAAGCATATTCTATCTATCCTATTCTAAGTCTTGACCCATTGAATACCTAATTCAGCTGCATTTTGTATCAGGATGCCCGTAAAAGCTTACCAATGACTTCATATTCCTTAGCCTCTCAGTAAAACTGCTTTAAAAAGTGTTTTCGGAAAAAAAAAGTGTAGCAGACCTGACAACATTACATAGGTTTCTTTCACCACTTACTTCCGATGTTGCCTGTAAAAATCTTACTGCATTCTGCTGCATGCAAAATTATATTTTAAAGCTCAGTTTAATCCTTTGGTCAAATGAACTGTCCCCTGCAGACTGCAAAGCCCATGATCACACGTCATTCCTCTCACAGGTGCTATGAAATTTGTTCCAGATCTCAAGAAATGCTAGAGCACTCCAAGTTTGCTAAGCACACCTCAGACATTAATTGATCCTCAAGATAACAGTATAAGTTAGGCAATTGTATTATCTCTACTTTCACAGTAGGAGAGAAATTAAATAACTTGTTCAAAGCCACGTAGCGAACCATTTCAGAAAAAGGCTGGATCTTCTTTAGAAGCAGTTTTCCTTGTTCACCAGGTCTTCCCAGTTCATTTTGAAGATGAAAATTTTCCATCTCCCATCAGAATGAGATGAAGATTGTTGAAATGGTATCTTTTAGGAAAAACTAAAGGGAAGCATCCATCAACGGAGGGCTGACAACTCATCTGCCACATGCAGAGTGGAGATGTAGTTTCTAGCCCTTGTCTCGTCAGCCAAATGCTCCAAAACGTTGGCTGTTTGGGAGAGGTTTCTGATCTTTCAACTTGAAAATTCAGCTAAGAGTCTGAGGAAAAACTCAGCTGACATGTTGCAGTGAAACACGTACTTTTTTATGAAAGACCCACCTTCAACAACTCAGCAGTGCCAGTGAAAAATTGCCACTGTCAATGCCCCTGCTTTATTAATGCCTCTTTCTGACAAGCTGTGTCCCATTGGGATTTGTTTATGCTGAGCAATGGCCAATACCAGTCCCTGGCTGAAAGGACTTTTCCTTTCCTCCAGAGGCCTAGGGCTCACATACTTGCAGATCTGCTGTGCCCGCAGAGCAGCATATGATAGTCTGTAAAGACATAAATCTAGGTAAAACAACTGCTAACAGAAGCACTGTCTGTAAAACGTTTTTTTGGAGGACTGTCAACACTGAAATACATGCTTCACTCAGACCTGCCAGCTCCACTGATATGAGTAGTAAGCTGTGGCTTTTAGAGACTAAACAACCAATTTCAGTGGTAATCTACTGCCCTACCACTTCTGGCAATGATCTACTGCATTTGGGGAAGTCTGGCAGCCCAGGCTGTATATATTTAGAAATACTGGATAAATGGGTGTTATGTATTGTAGGTTTGACACCAGAAAAGTTGGACCTGTTGCTGTTGGGCCTGCCAGCTTTGGCAAAGTTGTAGGCTGTACATTTCCAATGTACACGTATGTTTTAGCCTTTAAGAAAAATGGCTGTTTTCTGCTGAGCAGATGCCTAGGAACGTTTGTGTAAGTAGGGGAGGGTTAGTAGCACTCACATTTAGAGGAATTTGCCATACTGGAGCCAGTGAGAAGAGCCTGCGAGCTGGAAGACTATGTTCAATTACTGGGCATGGAGAGGCTTCACCAACAGATTGGAAGTTGAGAGCGCAGAGCAGACTGTTTGTAAGGAGCTCCAAAGTAACCAAGATTTGAAAAAAATATACTCTTTAACCTTAATATAATATGAAATAATCAGTATAGTTAAGTGTGAATTTAATTTGAAATGATAAAATGAAAATTTAGTAAGAAACTTAAGCCACTATTAATCAATTAACAAAAGGAACATTTTAAGAAACATTGAGTATATCTGACCTTCATCAACTGCATGCTGCTTCTTTGAAATTAATATAAAAATCTGTTAAGAGTAACTCAAATGCAAACCACATTGCTGCTCACTTCAAAAAAGCCCAGACGAACGGAGAATGTGGATCTGCATTATCAGCAGTGAGAGTTAGAGCTTAATCAAAACCTCCTGAAAGATCTGCAGAACCTGGAACAAGGTATTACTAAACTGCTGTTGAAATATTATGGCGGTTCTTTTCATGATCCTATTATGAAACTCAAAATTGAGTTTTCAATAGAGTTGGATCCATTCTTACATGCTGTGCTGCACGCATGCTATAGTATTCATAGGATCCATCAAATCTCGAATAACTCATCAGGTCAGTAAGCTACAGGCAGTTACCAGTATAGGTCAAGGTACTGGCATGGTATGTAAGATCAAAACTGTATTCTGTAACTACCTCCTGGAGTAGAATTTGTGACCTGTTGTCCAACTGCTCATGGCAGAGGCAATTGCAGGTCATATTGCTCATATTTGAACAAAATACTCTCTTAGATTTCACTGAATATCTTTTGGTGTTGATATGTCAATGACAGTAGAAATAAAGTACTGATAGTCTTCTCTCTAGAGATAATTAAATGCCAAGTGTATGGCAGTAATAAATATTAAATATAATATTTAAATAAATATTAAAAGCAGATAATACTTGCTTTAACTTTGAAAGTCAAGTAGCGTTAAAATTTCAATGATGTGTTTTGTCAACATACTTCTACCTGCAGTCCTAGGCTGCTTAGAAAAGAATTATCACCATCTGGAGTGTTACAGAAGTATAAAGCTGTTATCTGTTGTTTCCACCAACACTTCAAATGAAATTGTGGCAGCAGATATCCATTTAATCAAATGTATCACTGAGTTCATATTTTTGGTAGCAGCAGATGGGTGGCAGTCTGGAAGACTTACCTAGAAAAGGCTCAGGGTAGTTCTGAATATTTTCTTAGCATGTAAGCATATGCTGAAAGTGAGTGAGTTACCACACTTCAGCAAGTTACTGCTCATTAGTAGGAACTGTGGTAACTGATCATGTGCAGACTTAGTCCATCCAATTGCAAAGTATCAAACACATTATTATGGAGTTCATAATACAAGTACTTTTTAGAGATATTAAAGTTGATCTGAGAGAATGGTTTTCACGCTGTCAAGTACTTTTTAGAGATATTAAAGTTGATCTGAGAGAATGGTTTTCACGCTGTAAGTGGAATAGACCACGAGCAGTCTGGTTAGCAGGGCTCAGATTTATAATACAGTAGATAAAAGCAGGTATAACGCAATTAGTTTTCAGTGCTGATCCATGCACTATTACTCAGGAAGGCTGCAGTTAGTCATTAGAGACCAAAATTCTCTTCTCCCCTCCACCACTAAATTATTGCCTGAACCCGAAAGTTACTTTTTTCTTCCTTAATCCTAATAATAAGAGTATAGGAAGGATTTTCTAAAGCTTTCAGTATTATCTTAACAATACTCCCTTTTAAGTAGACAATTCCATATGCGAAAAACCTTGCTTTTTAGGTCCCTCAGTGTAAGACTAGACAGGTGAAAATTAATTATAGGTTGAAAACTGAGACAGGAACAACTATGCTCATTTTCGTATATGGTAACTAACTTTTCAATCTGTATAGATTTATTAACAAAAACATTATAAGAACTTTGAAAACTTTTATTCCAGAAATTTGTGTTGGCATAAATTCTGACTCTGCAGTTCAAAAAATATAGGTTTATGCTTGTTTCCATGAGCCCCTCTGACTTCCATACTTCTACGTGTGTTTTCTTCAATAAGTACCAAAGCCAGAAATCTGACAAAAACCTTCTTCCTTTGCTGCAGACTCTGACTGCACAGCAATGTATAGGATGAACCTCTGCACACCACCACCAGCAGTTCCATATGCCTTATGGGGAATTTTCTTAAAGCCTCAGGGGAGTCTCAGAAATATATTGCGGATTTCAGAAATGAGCCCTGGCATTGCAAATTGTAACCTCATTCTTCTCTCCCCCTTCTTCCTTTCCCCCTTCCTCTTCCTTCCCCTCTCCTTCCTCCTCTCCCTCCCCTCCCAACTGCATCCCAAAGTTGTCTCTGCTGATGCTCTCAGCCACAAGCAGCATTAATAGGCTGTTATGCGGTTCTCTGCAATTTCCACTTACGCTCTAAAACCGCTACTACCCTGTGTTGCGGCTATTAGGAACAGGCTTTTGTGATTTGCGTTTATATCCCTGAGGACTCTGGTATCGTCCTGTTCTTGTATTTTGGAGGCCTCTATTGTGAACTTCTGAGATCTGCGGGTTTGCAGGTTTCTAATTTGGCAGTGTCAGAACAGCAGCAGGGTTAATCAGGTTATGTTAAATAGTCGGACATTAAGACCAGGTGGTGTTCAAGGACTCAGCAGGCTTTACTTCCATATGGAGTCCTTAAATTTTGTAGCCTGTCTGCAAGTTTTTTTGGAAACCTTGGTGAAGGGTTTGTTAAAGTACACTTTGTAAAAGTGTACTTAGATGCAAAACCAAACCCTACAGGGGTTCGTGACAATTTTGTCCCTGATTGATGAAAACGCTTTAACGCATACTTCCTCGAAGCATTTTCTTATGTGCATGGTCATTAATTTGGCCTCGATTAAAAAACAAAAATAATTCTTGAAGCATTTGAAATGGGTTTTAGAATTGAAAATTTAACCTTTCTAGAGGAGATATAATCATAGGAAAAAAAAAAAGCGATAGTCTATAAAATAGCAGCATATGCCATCTTTTTAGATTTGGTATTTGTAATATTATTTCCAATTCTATGTCAAAAACTTATTTTTTATTTTGTTACTAGTCCCACAGCTTGAGCAGCTCCATTAGCCAGACTAATATTTTAGACTACTTATGACCAGGCAGACCCGGATAACCTTGTGATCAAAGTTGTTCAACTACAATAATCACTCTTCTTTACATGTAAAGATTATCAACCTTGCTACATTTTTCTGTGACTTTGTTTTGTCTCTTCTTACATATGTGATGTGATAATATCTCTGTAGCTTGTCAGGAATTTTTCTAGTAAGTAGTACTTCAGCAAATTAGGATCTTCCGATGGAGACAGAACTTTTGCTGATTTTTATGAACATTTCAGAAAAGAAATTATTTGGAGTCTCATAAATAGCTGATTAGAGAAAGAGGTCCTTTCTTACAGATAGCTGTGTCATTCAGTCCCTCATCTGAAACTGGAGCTTGCATTTCTTAAAAAAAATTTAAACTGTCAGGTACAAACTAAGATCGGGATTTCTGTGAAGTACTGCACCATTTCTCTGGAAGGTTTCCAAGAGCAGACAAAATGTTGGTCCATGGTTAGAGAAAAACATGGAGGAGAAAAACCAGAGAGAAGCAGAGAGAACCTATGGAGGAAGAATTGGCTTCACTAAAGCTAAAATGGAATAAGGTTTCTGGCATGTCAAATTAGGAAACCTTCGAATCGAATCATTAAAATTAAAACTGTGTGAAAGTCAGTGAGTGCTTCATTCTCCAGGGGTACATTAATTTAAAAATTCAATGTTATTCACAGAAACAAAAGATAAGGTAGAAATCAATAAATTTCTTGTAGGAAACACCAAACAACAGCCACAACAAAATGAAAATAAGAACAAAGATCAAATGTAGAAATGCTTCTGTACGAATATCAGAATCCGGAAATACAAGGCATGACCTGAAAAGCCTGGTTTTACATAAGGCTATTGCTACATTGGCCACGTACAGAAATTGGTGAAAAATAAATTACATTCTGTGGAATCAGTTAATATTGGGGAGTAAAGAACTTAGAAATACTGAAGTAAACCGTGCCATGGAGGAGTGGTTCCAAGAGATGAAGAAATGAAGAAAGCCTGGAGTGAAATAAGGCAAATACCTGAAGTATATCAACAAGCACCATAGTGTTCATATGAGTTTGAAGATGCAGGGATAACGTAGAGGAGTGTAACAGCTGTGATAAAAGAGTATATACAGTTACTAGTCACCCTATTAGGATGGTAGCAACGAGTGTAGTGGGCAGAACTCACAAGAGCAGAATCCACTGATAGCAAGAGATTTTGATCGTGCCGCAGAAATTGGCTACATTTGAAAAAATAGCTTTTCAGAGCAACAGGCCTAAAGGAAAACACCTAAGCAGCATGTAGGAAGACATTACTTCTCTCTAGAAGTGACCAGAAGGTACTTACATTTAAAATCTCTGTAGGAAAAGAAAGGGAAGAATCCACTGCGACAATATTTCACTTCAAAGAAGGAAATGAAGCAGCTGGTTGCAATATCTGTCCAAAAGGCTGGAAGACTTGCATGAGCACAATCATTTAAAGATGCGACAGTGAATTTTCAGAATAAATGTATACCCTACACTGCAACAGGAGAGGTGGGCAGAAGAGAGGAAAGGAAGTAAAGGCAAGGCTTTCATTTTTAACAGAAGAGTAAAGAAAGATATTAGAAATAAAAAATCTTCTTGTAAGAGAGGTGTCCAACTGAAAGAAAGAATAAAGGACATACCAGGAATTTAAAACTTTAACACAGCAGTTCTTTAACAAGGCAAGGAAAAACTTAATAAAAGGGAAAAAAAAAAAAGCAACCAAACAACAAAACCTATGAATAAAATTTTTTTTCCAAATACATTGCCATTTACAGAATTGATAGGGTCAACAAATGGTCAAGAAATGAAAGGAGCACTCTTGGAAAGCAAGGTGAAAACAGAAGAAAGAGAAAGAATTATTTGGTAGTTGTTAATAGCGCGCTTTAGGGAAGTTGCCATTGATATTTTTAGTGGGAATGATTTTGACAAACTGTTTTAAATTTAAGTGTCAGTGGCAAAAAAATTGAGAGTAGTAATAGATAGTACATGCACAAAGCTAAGAAAATTTTCCTTGACCTGTGAACTTTCTCGTGGTTTCTGTTGCTTTCAAATCAGACTCAGGACCAGAAGAACAGAATTGTAGATGCAGTGTGACTTTCTTTTATCTTGAGGGGGAAGAGAGTCTATTGAAGAGCAATAGACCAGAAAATCTGATTTATCTAGTGGATAAATTGGAAGAAAATGTAATGAAAAACAGAGCTATGAGACATACGGACAAATATGATACAATGGATGTACAGTCAACATTGCTTTCGCAAGAAAGTCAGATCTGTGGAATTTTATTAGGCTTCCCTGAACTCACAATTGGAGAATGGAATAAAGGTGCTCTGGCTGTTTTTAGGAATTAGGATATTCAAAAATGTTTTTGACATGATGCCTCCCTAAATCTCTTGGCTAATCTAAATAAACAGAAGAAAAGATCAACTCATGAATTAACCAATTCAAAGACAGGGAAAAAAGTTGGGTAACACATGGGGGGCTCAAGTTACCAGTGAGTCCTGGAAGTATCAGAGATGGACCATTTCATATTTCTTTACTGTGACATATCTTCCTTAGTAATTTGAAAGGGAACATGAACAGCGAAATGACATTTGACAATGATAACAATTATTCTAGGTAGTAAAAACACAAAACTGATTGTAAAGTGTTGCAAAAAGATCTCTTTAGTACCGAGTGATGGTGATGAACCTGATCTTCCGTTTCAATGTCTGCAACTATGAAATAAGCTGTATACGGGGAGAGGCAGGAACGACTATATCTACATAAATACAATAATGAGCTCTGAATTGAATGTTGTGACTCAAAATGTCTTCATGGATAGTTTCATGAAAAAATGTCAACTTCCACTGATGTCAGAAAGGAAGAAAAATGTTCGGAATTATTAGGAAAGAAATTAAGAAAATGGAAAACATAATGATGCCACTTTGTCTAAATCCATCTACACTCAAGGTGCACCCATTTCTTGAACACTGAGTGCAGTGCACGTGTGATAGAATGAGAAGAAGCCCAGAAAAGCGTAACAAGAATGAACAAAGATATGAAATCACTTTCATATGAGGTCAGATTAAACAAAATATGGCTCAGAACAAGGGGTAGGGAAAGGGTGTGTGGTGGGACAGTATAATAAGTGGGTTTGAAATAAATTATATGGACACGGTGTATAGAAAATGGTTATTCACTCTTATAACTCTTCGGGGACTTAAATAAAATTTATCCGAGAGTCACTTCAGAGTCACTTCCTTAAAAACTGGCATGCTTTATGGCTAAGGATAGATATTACTATTTAAATTATGACTAGGATTGTCAGATTTAACGCTAAAGATGGAATCGTATCATCCGGTTTCAACTGTAGGTTAGACCTGTAAAACCTGAGAGTATGAGACATAGTCTGTAATATATTTGTGCACAAGCTTTATATTTTTTTATTAGTTCTCTGTTACTGCTTTAAACTCTTACCATAATTCCATGCTCAAATATAGATTCATTGTTAAATCATTTTCCTACAAAACCTGCAAACTTGTCCATAGATTTTGTTCTCCTGAAAGCAGGATTTCTGTCTTTCCATGTTTGCAGTGCACCTTGTGTATTATAGATACAAAGAATAAATAAAGTTATGCACTTTTTGGAGTGCTACATTTTGTGACCCTGTTGATCAATGAACTTGACTGAAAGTTGATGATTGATGAAAAGGCCAAGATATTTCAGGTAATAAATTTTTAGTTTATTTTGAGATCATGTGATTTTTAGAGTCATAACCAAGTTTTTATATGAAAATAGAGCTTTAAATAGAACTTTAATCCATAATGATCTGAATTTAACAATCTGTAATTACACATTATATATGTATGTAAGGACACAAATATATATCTTACTTGTATGCAAATTATTAGTGTATTTCAGTATTTTGCCACAGTGCAATCTCAGAAGTAACAAACATCTTGAGTTATCATCAATGGTAGGTAATATATAGATATTTCTAAATCCAGAAGTGTCAGCTATAGCAGTAGCTAGCTTGTTGACATCAAGACAGTATAGACTCATTGCCAACTTGAAAGGATCTATGCTTCTTGAATCACCAAGTTCATTCTTCTGGTGCCTGGATTTTCCCAGGAGGTCTTTTATTCAAACACCCAACCCTGCTTAGCTTATGAAAGCTGACAAGAATACAGCCTGATGTGTCGTGTGTGTGCAAAAAGTGTATGGAAATGGTAAACCCAATTTTATTTGAAATATGGTGCTCAAATGGACTCTGGAGTGGAGATATTCTTTGTCAAGTTTCAGCCCACAGAAAGATGATACAGCTGAGCTGTAAACTAGTAAAAATAGAATTTGCAAATGAAGTGCTGACACAAGTCTCAGGCATAATAGGATGAGCACTATCATATATGAATGAGTCTTTCTCTTTTTCTCAGTAGTATGCTGTGCAATATGCAAATAACTCGGCTTAATGAACAGCTTCATTTAAAAAAGAGTTCATGTGGTTAAACACTCAGAGACAGTTATTAATGTTTTAATTTTATGGACTGAACTAGGATGCATAAAATGAAATCCAACAAAACTCTAAAAATAATTAGAAAGAAGTCAACTAAATTAAAGTGATCATAGGTTAGTATGCTACTGCTGGGTTAGGGTTTCAAAATTCAGGAAGCCAAAAGGAATATATCTTGCAGGGAGTAAATAATAAAAACATTCATATAAAAAATATATCTGGATACTCACGTAATGTGTCAAAATAACTTTAGTTCAGCTACATAAATCTACTATAAAGAATTTCAAGATGACCTAATAGTGGCTTATAGGTATAAGGTATAGGTATATACTATGTATGCATAGGTAGAAGGCTGTAGGTATGCACTACCTATACATGTTACTTCTTTAGAGGAATGAGTATAACTTCAGACAGCTTAAAAGGGGGAAAATCTCAACCAAGAATGTTTGAATAAAATAGACATACACAACAATGTTGAGAGTCTTAACTCATTATAGAGCTGCTTATATACTAAATCTAAACATACCAAATAATTTTTTTTTTTTTTTTTTTTCCTACCCAGGAGCACAGCCAACATTTTGTCTTCACACACCAAGACAAGTAAACCTCCTGTATTTGCCCGGAACCAGTGAATGACATCCGTCCTACCAGACTACAGCATGTCCTGTGTGTCGGCATGCATGGTTGCACCAGGGCTGCGTCCAGGTACCCATGTGTGATAAACTATACCCTTCCTACCAGGAACATGGTAACACCCTGTCTAGTTCTCTGATCTGGAGCGTACTCAAGCTCCAATTCAGATCCAGCCCCTGCTAAAGCTCTTACTCAACTCTGGTTCAGCCACTGGCTGCTACAAGCTCCAGCCCTTGCTCTGGCTCCAACTTGGTGCCGGGACCCAGCTTGGGCTGCCACAGCTCTACTGCCCTGCTCAAAATGCCGTGTCGGCTCCATCCCTTCTGGGGCTGCCACGGTACTACTGCCCCAGCAAAGAATGCCACCTCGGGCATTCTCTTGTCTCCTCCTTAGGCTCCATCTCATCTCCAGGTCCTGCTCAAGCAATCTTTCGCAGCTCTGGCACCTGCTCAGGCTCTAACTTAACTCTAGCTTAAGCTCCTAATCAGTTGATTCCTCTTTTCCACCTCCAACCTGGCTCTTGCCCTTGTTCATGCTGCCACTGCTCAGGATGTCACCTGTGCTCCATCTACTGATTGGGATTCATCTCCATTTTGTGCCCTGCTTGGGTGGTGCTGGTGCTACCACCCTCAATCAGAACGCCGCCTTGGCTCTGTTTCCTTATTGGGCTCCAACTTGACCCTCACCCTTGCTCACTCCAACTCACCTCTAGCCCTTTCTCTGGGTTCTACTCAACTCAAGACCCTGCTTGGGCATGATACTTGTCTCCATGTCCTACAACAGGGGCTACTCAAAGCCAGCACTAAGCATGGAGGCCTCCCCTCCCTGGGCAGCCCTGCAAAGGCCCCTTTCTCCGTGCTGGGGCTCTGCCAGCCTGTGGGACTCCACATCTGGGGGTAGCAGGGCCTGACAGCCCATCAGTGCAGCTGGGCTGATGTGAAGTGGGAGCCCAGCCTGATCCAGCAATCCTGGGGAAGCCAGGTTGTGGCTCCTGGAGATTTGCTCGAGCGCAGTGGGAGGCACAGAGTCACTGTTCTGGCCCAACACGTGCCTGCGATCCTTCCTGCCTGTGAGGGGACAGCCTCACGCCTGGGGTGGTGTCACCTCGTGGGTCCTCACCACCGACCATGGTCCCATCCCACCTGCCCTTGCCTTTCTCCTGGCTGGCAGAGGCTGGGCCAGATGGAGAATCAGGCAATTGCATTGCTTCCCTACAAAGAGTTTGGGTGCATCATGTAAGCCATTAAAAATTTAAAAAAAAAAAATTTGTGCTTCTAGATTACCATACACATATTTCAAATTCCATAAAGAAGAGATGTAGAAAAGAAATAGATACAATCCAATCCCTTTCTTTTTTCTCTGTATTTGTATTTCTTTCTAACCTTTTAAGAGTTTGTTTCCCCAAAATTGCTTCTGCCTATTTGTCTGTTATTCATCCAGCCGTGTCAATTTTGATGTGAGCCAATAAACACAACTGATAACATCTTTATAATATTTTTACTTGTTCGGAATCTAAACAGGCAATGTTAGAGACAAATCCTTGGCAAAATATCTTAACATTATGGATATGAAGACTGTGGCTGGAAAAAAAGGAACAATCTGGTATATTACAAGATTTTCGTGCTTGGGAAAGAAAAACGAACATGATGGAGAAACAGAGACAGATGTCAGGGTTTAAGGATAATAACTGGTGCTCTTTCATGCTGGGCTGGTGGATAGATGTGAGGAACAGATGTGAGGCTGAAAGGAAGAAAGACTGAGTTGGTAGACAAGAAGATTTGGGAGGGTTTGGTCAAAAGTTTTAAGAACTTTGCCTCCACTGTTCCTAAGATGCAACAGGACAGGCCACTGAATGAGTCTGGGACAGGGGAGAATAAAATTGTCAGTAAAAATACAGATATATCAGTCAATGCAAAATTGTGAAGCAAAGACAGTTGAAGAGAATAAAGCAGACAGATCAAGTAAAAAGTAAAAAAGGTTTTTCTTCCTTCTTGCTTGTTAGACCTAATAATGGAATCTCGTTTTCAAGGAAGAATGTCTTCAAACAGTTGGAACAGACAAATTGTTCAGGTACTTTAGATGTGAGAAAGCAGGAAAACTCTGCAACGGCAAGGGGAGTCTAAAGCAAGTTTTTTATAGAACTTTATGTCTGGTCAGAGGGTTGGAGCCAAAGGAAGGATGAAATAAAGTATAAAGGAAAGAGAAATTTACAGAAGATGTTAATATTAAAGGAAAATTTCAGCAAGTTTGGAAGGGATAATAGTCACCAACTAGATGATAATAGTTTCTGATTTCTTTTACCATTACTATGAAAGTCGTGTTCTAATGAGGGTGAACCCTCCCATCTAGGGAAGAGAGAAATATTGATCTTACGATCAAATTGTGACCTTTGGTCTGCTATGCCAATGGATCCCTGGCTGTGGCTGTTTGGAATCTAATGGTAAGTTCAAAACCTAACCTGTTTCACTGGATGCTCTGCTTTTGGTCAATGTTGGCTAAGACATTACAGCTCTGCTGATCTGAATTTGTAGTATTACAATTTTAAAATGACTTAATCATCTCTGAAATGATCATAAATGAAAACTGACAGTTGGAACCCTATGTCTTATTTAATTTGAACACAAATCACTGCTATAATTTAGAAATGTCAACACTTTGCAACTTTTCTTTAATTTGGCTATTTCTCTTCCTAACATGAAGATATAGTGAAATGTCTGCGTGCTTTTAAAAGTGGATCAATCTACCCGTTTCATCTAATGAAATGTCAGACTTATTAGATAGGAACAAATTCACCTTTGCTGTTAGTGAACAATGACAATTGGAATAGACTTTTCCCCCTACCAAAAGGAAGCCAAATTAAATTGTAAACCTGAAAGACTTGTTGGACTTTGTATACTCCAAGCAGGATCTGGATGTAAACTTGCTGAGTGAAAAGCTTCAGTGAGATTGCTACACTAAAAAATTGAGGAAGCTTCCCTGGACTGCATTTCTTTAGGGTGTTTAAAAAGTACAATACAACAGAAGTTTAGAAAATCAGATATAGCGTATAAACTAGTCAACACGGATGAGAATCAAAAACTCTTGTGAATACCCAAACCCCTGCACATATGTAGAAACAGATGATTAGAGTGTTGTATCTGTCTTACCTTTCAGACGGAAGTGGTTTAATGTACAGCTGAACTGCCTCTTGAGTAAATCTCTTTTATATTCCAAGTTTTAGTATATTCCCCTGATTTTACAGGATGGTGCCTTGATGCATCTAAACTCTCTGGTTAGTTAATAAGATCAATGAGAAACTGCTTGCCATTCCATTCTTTTACCTTTGTTGTTACATTAAAATGTTCCCCCTATAGGACATTCAAATGATCTTCTGTAATCATCACTATTATTAATTCGTGCCTCATTGTTAGCTAGAAACTAAATTTTTCAAATATTTGCTTCAAGAATTTATGAGTCTAGTGTATGTCATGAATGCTATGAAAAGTAGTCTGTAGGATAAATAAGAAGTGAATAGACATGATTTTCCTTAGAAGAAATACCACAGTTTCTCAGTTAAAATGGACTGATTTGGGGAGCTGAACAGCAGAAGATAAGTTAGTTCAAAGACGGTTATGAAAAATAGCATGAGGTGGATATTATCATTAAAAATTTGATTTTTTACAGTAATTTGCTCAAGCAATTTGTCACAGAAACTGTATTTCAAAAAGACAAAACTGAGAAACATACCTTTTTATAAGCAATTTGTGATGAGGAGGAGGAAAAATCCTACACAATTGACTCATTAAGAATGGTTCGCAAGTTCAATGTTTTCACAGGATGCTAATTTGGTTCCATAAAAAGCCAGATAAAATCAAGTTGTTAAGCAAAAATACTCTTTGGACAGAAAAAATATATCGAATTCAACATTTACCTTTCAAAATTCCCATTTCAGCACATCTGGAATGTAAAGTTAAAAAAACTGGTTTACAGTGCAACATTTAACCTAATGCGTTAGATTGCTCCCCAGTTGCTGCAAATATTTCACTGCAAACATATGTTCTTAGAGAAGCAGATTAAATTTGACTACTTTTTTCCTATTTATCTACGTATTTGTTAACAATATTTATGGAGAGAAAGCTCTCGGTAAGAAAATAATACTGTTCCTCCTATGTCATTAAAAAAAAAAACAAAAAAAACCCCAAAAAACCCCAAACCCCAGACAAATAGATATTGTATTTCTATTTATAAACCCATTATTTGCAGGTGGTCAGATACAGCAAACTTGGTACTTAACTATAAATCAAGTTGGTACTCTATACTAGAAGATATTAAAGCCTGAATATTCAAAGATGTTAGTTTCAAGGGTAAAAACAATGAAAAATTTAGAATAGCTATGAATGGTAAAGCTTTTGTCTAATGAAATATGAATTCTCCAAGTCAGTAAAATTATGTAACGTCATAGCTGTTGTAATAATGCTTTACTGTGCTGAGTTTTATGGGGAAAATTATTATGCATTATTTGGTTTTTGACCAACAGGCTTATAAATACCAAACAGTATTATTCAAGAAAATAAAAATCTTGGGTTAGGAGTTAACTCATTACTTCAACATTAAGAGAAGTTTGGTTCACTGTACTGCAAAGTTAAAATGTGCAATACTGTAAAACCTGAACATGAACACCATCTGTCCCTTTGTGGCCCAGGTGAGGTGAGTATCTAAAAAAACCCCACGTCCTGAATTATTTGCTGAAGTGACTAATAGTTGTAGCTCTTTTATTTCATCAGATATGTTCAGTGAAAAATACCTTGGCATCTGGGGAAAAATGGAGGAAGAAGGTAATTATTTTCACATTGCTTTATTTGTGGGAGTTTGATAATATTTTTATTCATTCAAGAATGAAAACATCAGTAACTTCTTAATCTTCTCGGCAAACATTTGACCTTCTTCATGCAAACATGTAAGAACACGATTAACTTTATGTGTACAAGTAGTCCCAGGAAACTGCTCGAACAGAATGGTAAACAAGGGATTTTGAGCAAATTTGGAGAAACAGAGCAGAGTCCTTCCACTAACAGATGGCTTTGCAGCAGGTAACAGAAGAAGATAATGAGTAATCAAGTGCAATGACTAAGCTGCCTTGGACAGGTTGTGTTTTCTATTCTGCTTCCCACTTCATCTCTCCATCTCCCTGTCCGTAAGGATTCAACCACTAACCTACATATTGACAAGGTCCTCATCCTTAAAATACTTCAAAGTGAAAAAAGAGATTGCAGCAGCATTAAGTATAATCTGATAATTGTGAAGGAGAGGATTAGTAATCTGGAATGAAAATATCAACACGTTATTTGAGAAAACCAATTCTTTTCTCGAGGTGACATAGTTTGAGATCCCTGCCAGAAACACTACAAAGAAAATCAAACAGATTGGTGATTTGATAACCAACTGCTAAGGAAAGGTAGGAGGTCTTCTAGCTAGCTAGGAATTTTACATTTTTATCATAGATTTGATGAGTCATACAGTGAGATAGCTCTTTTGGAAGGACAAAACACAGAGTTACAGGGAACATACTTAGTGAACGTTATTTGGCATGAAGAAGCAGGTACTAAGGGAATTTATTCAAGTATGCTATAGAAGCAAGAACTCATCAAGAATTCTGTGTTACAAATAGTGGAAAAAAAGTCTTTTTAAAAACAAAATACAAGGTGTTCTACATTCATGTAATGGAAATTATAACAGCAAGGTTCATCAGATGTATGAAGTCATTTTAAAGAACTTTATATAGGATATCTATTATAACTAACATATGAAATCACATGAAACTTCATACTTAAAAAAAAATCTTCCTATGTGAGCTTAGAAGGCAACCTCACAGGATGAAAATGCAAAGTGTCTTTGCAGATGTCCTTACAGTTTCATAAACAAGAGATATGGCAGAAAATACAAGAGGTGAACTGTTGTATGTCTGATGTGTGTGTGTTTTAGGGGATATTGCGTTTTCACGAGAAAAACTGCTGAGTGAGCAGATCAGCCTGTTCTCATAGGAGAGCACTGATCTTCTCAGTGAGAGGTGAGCAGAAGCATCCTAGAGAATGTTAAATAAACCAATCCTCTATAAACTCAAGCTCACAAAATTGTGAAGAATGGCAGTTTTTAATTTGCTTTGTTATCAAGGCTAAATGTTAAAAAAAAAAAAAAAAAGGTGAAATTCTCAGTAGTATGAAACATTTTCTATAGGTGGTATTATCAACAATAATGATTGGAGTGATTCACATGACCAGAATATTGTAAACAGTTTTACCTCATTCAGGAATTTAGAGCACATGTTTGTGCGTGTGAGAAAGAGAGCTTCTATATAAAAGAAATCTTACCTGATTTAAGGCTACTGAAAACTCAGAAATGCCAGATCCTGAATGCTTGCAGATCAATGTGTTAGCCAGCACAGTTCAACAAGAAATGCAGGAAGGGGTCTCTTCTATACTGGTCGAATCAAACTAGAGAACAGGATAAGCTACCCTTTTAAAGCATCGATTTATTATTAATAGGGACTTCTATTCACAGATGTATGCTGGAGAACACCTGTAATAACTATTATAAAAGGACCATGTTTCAGGAACTGTAATATTTCAAAGCTAAGAAAACTTTTGAGAAAAAAGTTGAGAAAGAGGAAAAAATTGCATGAGAATGTGAATGAATATTGGGAATACTTCGTAGATCACAAGTCCACAGTCCATGATGAATGCTTTAGATAAACTAGAGTAAGAATACTTCATTCTTGCATCATACTTAGCACTAGTAGAGGTCAAATATTTTCATACAGAGGTGAAGTCTTTCCTCTGAAGTGCCAATTTCAGATTCAAGACCCGTGTTCTTTCCCACCTAGGTGGGCATTCCTCTTTTCTGTGGCCTTGCCTAAGCCTGCCTATTTCTTCTCTGTATAGCTCAATCCACTGACCAACACAAGTGGTGAAATGAAGGCAACAAATGGCTACAAAAAAGTGTCACGTAATCAAAGGAAAGAGGAGATAAGAAAATAACAGTCAGTAAAAATTTTGAAACTGTAGAAAATTGACAAGAGAAGCTGGAGATAGCAGGAAAGAAATCCCCAGCTCGTAATGCAAATCAACAAAGTAGTGGGTTGGGGGGGGGGGGTTGAAC
>JAVJGG010000055.1:18751157-18778033 GCA_035590195.1 Aviceda cuculoides
AATGCAAGACTAAGGGAAAAAAAAATTTACTGTGAGAGTCCAGCTGGAAAAGTTTACCCAGAGAGGTTGTAGAGTCTCCATCTGTGGAGATATTTAAAATGCAACTGCACACAGTGCTGAGCAACCTCTTGTAAGCTGCCCCTGCTCTGAGCTGGAGGTTTGGGCTAGACAATGTCCAGAGGTATCTTCCAGGCTCAACCACTCTGTGATTCTGTGTATTTCTAAACTTAAATTTAATTCTTTCCTTCAGATTGAAATTGTATTAAAAAGCAAAAATCTTCATAAGGTTAGAACAAAGTTGAGCTGATTATTCTCTGAAGTAGATATTAAACCAATATTTGTAGTAACTCAGATGGTCCAAAATTTGGTCTTCTAGTTCACATGACATGTTAATAATCTGATATGGTTTATACCTTCCAGAGACAGGAGACCACCGGCTAATGCCAAGGCCCTTGCTCTTCCAGTGGGAATCTTTAATTGTAGACTTCTTTTCTGAGCCTATGTCTTTGAGAGTCCTTTAATTGGTTATAATGGGAGGATTATATCAGGAAAGAATGGCCCAGAGATGACATCATCAGTTTTTGGTTGGGAACTGGGATTCATTTATGACCCTTTTTGATGGTGTGAATCAGCTGGCCAGGAACGCCATTGTATATAAATATTAATTGTATACAAATATTGTGTACAAATACAATCCCTTTTTGATTTCATATCAAGATTTTAAAAGTGGCAAAGCTGCCTGTAGATAAATTGGCTTATTGGACATCAGATCTATTTTGCTTTGTTGTCGGTGATTTAGCCACCTGCCCTAAGCTGTGTTCAGACTCTGATAATTGTTCAAGAAAATCCCCATCATTGCCAGAGGTCCAGGAGCAAGATCAATGTTGGGAACTCTGAGCTAACCTAGGCATCTCTTACAACATAGACTTTATTCGAAAAAGTGTTTGCCTGGTGTTTTTCAGAAAGCTGATATTTTTCAGAAAGCTGCGGGCTCTTCCTTACAAACTCTCCAGAAACCAGGTAGATGCAGTTTAGCACTGGGCTTGCCCCAGGCTAATAAATCCTGCAGAGAGGCAGAACATAACATCTCAGCCCTGGGACTGCTCGTCTGGGTTTGTTAACATGCAAACTGCATTCACATAGCTTCCTCTTTGCTTTATGCCATGACCCATACTCTCAAAAAGAGCCTAACTGTGCTAAATTCTCGATGTTACTAATGCCAGTGGAGCGGAACTGCACTTAAGTGTTGGCGTGAAATTTCCCCGGGGTTAACAAATACTTAGTCTATGACTGCGTGGGCAAGTATTTTAAGTCTATTGGCATAAACTACTTTGACAGTGCACACAACCTGAAAGAAGATAGGCAAAAAGAAAAGGACGTCTGAAATACAGGAGCTGTTTCGGTCTGATCTTACTAGTAGTCAGTGGGATGCCTAAAAACCTGCCAAAGGCTGAGAGAGCTAACAAAGGCCAAAGCGCATCCCTCGGAGGCATCCCAGTGCTGTTCTGAAGTTAAGCTGTGGCATAAAGAAACCCCAGAGAAAGTCAAGACCCCAACTAGAGCTTATCAGGGAAAAGGCACAGAATGAGTTGTTGGACCACAGTTTCCTTCAAAAGACCTCTGCCAAGAAGCCCTGAGCTTCTTGCTGAAGAGATAGGCAAGATCTGACAGATTGTTAGAAACTTTAGAGGTAACCCGTGTCCGTGGTCTTTGCCAATATTGCAGTGCTCCAGTCAATGGCCGATGAGAATCCTGCTTATTCATCTTGCGTGTCACAGTGTCTGAGCATCAGTATTGTCTGTCTCATTAATGCTTTTTATTTAATAGCTGGCATCTCATTAGAAGTTTTCTATATACATACTGCGTTTCCTGGCAGATTTTGCTAAAGTAGAATTCAGTTTTGTCCATTCTTTTCAGTCCTGCATTTTCTTGCTTTCCTCGGCTTCGCAAAGAGGTCCCTATAATGGTGCCCAGGGTCAAAGGTAGATTGTTACAAATGGTTTTGCATTTCATTTTCACTTATTCCTACATCTATGTTGTCCACTTTCTCCAGCGCTCTCCCATGTAGCTTGATTTTCCTTAATCACTCAATCCGTTTGCACAACCATTCTTAGCTTCAAGGAAACGTAACCTTTAAGACAAAACCAATGTATCCAAGACAGGATTACTTTAGAAAGGTGGCAATAAATATGCTTCTAACTCCTTCAGAATATAGAAGTACAACTTGATCATTGCACTGAGCTATTAGATTTTTATAATTTTTGTAAAATTAAACAAAGCACACTGGTTCTTTTAGGAGTTTCATGTTATAGTGCCTGGGAAATATACAGAGTGCTCCGCTTCTGTTAAGGATGGTTTGGTGTATTATATCCATCTCTGCTGTTGAGACTGTATTCCCATCCTCAAGAAGTGAAGTATTGTAAGGAACCTCTAATTAGCTAGGGAAGCTGATTAAGCCTTTTAAACAAAGAAATGTAAGCAAGTTCTTTTGCCTTTGACTATACCTGTATAAGTACATATTCTCAACAGTATTTTACATTAATCGCATCAAAACAGGTTTCAGTTACAGTTTTTCTAGATCTAAAAAGCAGCCAGGCTGTTTGATTTCTTACATCTTCTCTAGTATTCTCCTTTTCTCTTATTCTCAGATATTTATTGCTTTTCATTACTAACTATTAAGTGCCTCCAGAATAATTTTCATGCTCATGTCTTCTGTTAGTAATCTCTTATCAAATCTTCAGCTCCATAATTCTATAAAATGCCTTCTTTTTCATAACAATATGCTAATTCATGTTCACCCTGCAATCCATTTCATAGTTCCCCATAAGCATTTTCTATTGATTCAATCAACTTATTTTTCATCACCTAGCAACCTCCAAATTCAGAAAACAGAAATGAATCTCTGCAACAGATATTTTATTAATTTTCAGCTCATTGTCATAGACATTTTATAGTGTCCTCAGCTGAGATTAGAAAGTTATGTTTTGACTTTGAATAATATATTTATCAAGGAAGATTTTATTCCATTGGGGTTATGGTGCATCAAATGAATCTGTTTGCAGTTCAGCAGCCACCTGAGATATTCATTGAAAGTTCAGAACATCTGTGTTTCTCATCAGATTTAGCTGATAACACATTTGGATTCATTCAGAACAACCTGAAGAACAACAATATATTCATTGTTAATCGGGCTACACATTTAAGGGAAACTTGAATTCATAATGTTCATACTCAGAATTCACATAGTATATAAAGGAAAGATGAAAAAGAAGAAAAAGATCTTGGAAAAGAGAACAAAAATTCCTTTATTACACAGCACCAGCTTTATGTAGGGTCTTTTGTGGAATTATATTTCAAGTTTAAAGGCAATAAGGCAAGTTTATAAGGTAGACGCTGAAAGTTATGAAGCTGGTTGCAGAATTGTGACCTTCATACGGCATTTTAAAATTCCCAGTAGAATTTTATGGTAGGGAAAGAACTCTTTAATCAAGGCCATGGTTCCATTTTCATTTTAAAGTACCAAGTTTTGTAGATTTTGTACACTTTGGTAATTACATAGCTGTCAGATAAATTCTGGAGGGGCTATTTTAATACAGCCACACTGATCTTCTGCAGCAGAATTCACAAGATTACAACATCTAATTTCCTGTAATACATACATGTGGGAAGAGCAGACACTTATGAATAGGGGTTGTGAGAACAGTACACCAAAAGTAGGGATTTCTAAGACATGCTAGAAGGAACAGATCTGAAATTCCACCTCTTTCACAAATCTGAGTGTGCATAAGATTTGAATTGGCAGATTGTAACAGCTGCAGTTGTGTAGGTGACCCTGTGGATTTGGTTGCCTTTCTTAACTTTCTCTTAAAAAATATCTGTTTTAAAGCCCTATCACTCAGGCAGAGGAAAGTCTAGTTTTATATTCCCGTTAGCCTTTAAGTGGTCCAAATCTACACCTCCTATCTGTCTCTACCCCATCCTTGGTTTGATGGGCTACATTAGAAGGGAAATTTCTTTTATCTGCATTTTGAGAGCGTGATGCTAAGGTGGAAAAATACTTCTAACTGGTCCCCATCTCAGGAATGATGAAGCTTTTTTCACTTTTCTGCCATTGGACCAAACAAAAGAGGGAGAGAAAGAAGGGCGCGGGGGTTGGGCGTGGGGTGGAGGTTGGAGAAAGCAATACAGAAATCAGCAGAAAATTACAAGATAATATAAATATTTATATTATATTTATATAATATAATATAAATTAATATATCACTATATTAATAAATATAAATATTAATATAATAATAAATATAATATTTAATATTATTTATTATATAAATATTTAACTTTAATTTAAGGTTTTAGGTACGTATTTCTGTTTAAGTATTTCTTGCAAGCTCCTAGTTCTTCAGTCACCCCACCTGTGTTGGCTTTTACAAGAGCAAAACTTTACGGGGCTGAAATATTCAGACCTGGGGAGAGGATGTGGTCAAATGTACGGTTGCAGCTGAGTCAGGTGAAGGGATTCTGTCTGTCAGGCTAAGGGATTCTGTCCGTCAGGCTGCCCATCCTCTCCCCAGCCCACATCCCTGGTCTGCTGGCAGACTTCCAGGTCTTCCAGTCCCTCTGTAGCTCAGCTCTACGAAATCCGGTTTTAACAAAAACCAACCCAAAGACTACTATCGGCAGCCCGTACGCTCACCCGCAGTGTTTTGAGAGGAGCGGGTGAGGCAGTGACCGCATGGCGAGCTCCGGCCGTTCTGGGACGGTGGTTTCCGCCGGAGCGCGGGGGTGGCCGGGGGACAGCAGCACGGCACCCGACTCGGCAGCCGCCAGGCCAGCGTGCCTAGCTGCCAGCAATGACTTTTCTATGGGTTTTTTTCAGCTTTTTGAGCTTTAACGGTGTGCGTAACGATTGCGTCTCAAGCAGCCGTCATAGCGATTTCTGACGCGAATCAAAATATCTGTCGTCGTGCCTGCCAATTTGGGTGGGCTCTGAAATCTTGAATAGAAGGCAGCGTTTTTGAAAGGTCAGTTCCATGCTGAGGAAAGAAGGTGGTTCATAAGATGGAAGTGGCTGGCTTTGTATGTTTGCTGTATGATGTTAATCAGCACTCCGGAATTTATTAATTTCTACTTTAAAAATCAATTACTTTAAAAAAATGCTCTCAGTAATGTGTCTGTCTGCCACTGTTTTATTTAGTATTTGGATGGAATAGGATTCTAGCACAATCAAATGTCTTCTTCCTCCTTTTTCACTCGTTTGACAGAATGAAAAAGTTGTAGTCACTGACAGCAACTTTATTTCACCCAGAGAATGCATTTTATGAAGGTGACACCTAATTCTAGCAAAAATAAGCAACCATCACCAGTCATAAAACTGAAAAAAATTTGATTCTTCATCTGTTTGGTTTTGTTTGTTTTTCATATTCCCAGCCTGTCAGTTAGTGGTGATAGGACTAAACAGAGGCAAGCAAGGAAAGCAAATTTAGCTGTGAAGCTCTGTTAGTGAACTTTCTTCTTTTTCATCAGAATAATATATGTGCTGTCACGCATCTGCAGTTTCACTGTTAATTCAACCTTTTTTGCCTGACTGAATTCATTGCATAATTCAAAAAAAAAGATGGACGGGTCATATAGGTGAACCGATAAACACAGTTCATATATGGATTATAATGTATAAAGCATAAATTACAGAATCAGTAAGCTACCTTAGAAATTGTTTTAACCTTTCCAAATAAGATCACACTGTGGAACTTCTGTGGGCATTCAAAAATCAGAAAGGACAATATTTGGACAATTTCAGTCAGCTTCTACTATTTTCCAGATTTTTTAAATATTACTTACTAAAAAGTCACCTACGGTAGCTCCACAAGCAAACAATTCTCTATGCTTTTAGAGGAGAAGTTGCCAGTATTTTTCATCCTTACTTGTTGCATTGTGGGAAATGCGGTCTTTTAAAGTAAATTCTTTGAAGAAAGATGTGTGGATATTTCAGGGCCCCATCATTCACTCTTAAGGCACATCAAATTTTGGTGATATGGAAACAGAAAGAAGAAATAAACTTTTTTTTTTTTTTTTTTTTCCCCTCTCCTAGAACTATAGTGAATAATAAGGGGAACATTAGGCTATATCCCATTTTCCTAAGAAGACCCATCTGTTCTTAGAGTTGGGTGGTTTGCATCACTGGCCTCTTTTGTGACAAGCTGCTAGCTGATCTAACTAAAGTCAGATTTTGGGTAAAGTCCACCAAGATTGTTTGAGAATGATATTTCCTAAGAAAAGATTCAACCAGGTACTTTCATTTTGTTCATAATCCCAGTAAGTGCCTAATCACAGAAAACAGCTGAATTACTAGTACTACTAGATCAGAGACAATGTCTTAGCTCCATGTCCAGACCTTTTTGTGTCAATGGGTTGACTGATGTGCTGCTTTTCACATTGACCTCTTAGCTTGCGTTTGGTTTTTGTCTCCACCAAGAATATTTCCTTTTCTTCAGTAATATGCATTAAGTCTCTTCAGATGGCCGCTTTCACTTCTCAAAAACTTGCATTTTTACCTTCTGAATGTTTATTTCCCAGACGTCTCGAGAAAATTTTTTTCTTACTGTTTGGGTGAGGAATTTTGAAGGGAAAATGTGTTTGCTCTACTGACTCAGATTCCTGAAATATGCTGTTCTTCCTCAGCTCCTGGCTCTGCAAATACACGCACATAATCTTCAGTGCACTGGTTCTGCCGCTCTTCTTGCTAGAAGTGTTACGTGTACATTTATGTCCACGCTTGAGCTCAGGCAGAAGCAAAGACTCCTCTCCCTCCCCTCTGACCTGAGACAATGTCATCGCGTGGTGACAACAGAAGTGGGGCTTCTGAAATTTGTCAGCTTCTGGACAAAGCAGAAATCTTGCTCTTGGCAATCTTTACAGATTCTCTGTTACCTTTCAACAAATATTGGCTAAATCTGCAAGTTCTGTAGTATGAAATGCTGCCTAAATTAGCCTGGCAGGTACAACAGATGTGTTCATCAGAAGTTCTTTATTTTCTGTAGTAAATTATGACATGCTAGTGTGAGATGCCAAAGAGAAATATGCCTATTTGATGACTAAGAATTCAAATTTACACAAGATGGATTAAATCTTTGATTCTACCAGCAAGTAGAAGAATGTAGTTAATAACCTTCTGCAGGTCATTTCTTCAACTGCCTAACTTGTTCTAAGTATTTTACCTCATTTGGTCCTCACAGTGTGTATTTTTGCTGGCACCCATATGTTGCATGGAACTTCTCCATGGAACCCAAAAATCTGGATTAATTTTATTTGCTGTTCACCATGCAGTAGTTTAACACAAAACTAGTAAAACCTTGTTAAATGTTCATAAAAATAACAATTTCTGATTAACTGCAAAATTCCCCTTGGTCTCAATAGTAGAATATGGTGTCACTATTCTGTTCAATAATAAATAGCTACTCACCTCTCCTAAAATTGCATAGATAATGATAGGTAAACTGAACTTTAATCTGTAGGGTGAAATTCTATTGCTTTTGAATATTTCCCTTATTTTTGTTATGATGACTATTATTAAAATGAATGTTTAAACCAGAATTTCAATGAAATATTTTCAGAGTTGTGAAAAAACAGTGAAGAGACATATTATTATGTGGAAATCTTACTTTTGAGACAAAATGGAATAATGGCTAGGATTATAATTGGGCTTTTAACAGTCATCCGGTTGATTGTGGCCAAACCCATTTTGTAGCTACGCAGAGCACGGCAGATGGTCCTTTCTGATTTCACAGCATCTCACAAAGTACAGTATAACCTTCTTAACTGACGCTGTGCTAATCTCCATTCTTTATGAATCTGCACAAAAAAAAAAATTGGCAGTGTTTTCGCTTCCACTGAGCTAAGATTTAAGATTAGGAAAAAGTGCTGAGACAATGATTCACGTATTGCTGGAATGTTATTATTTTTAGAGTATGTACTTAGCAGGATAAAGTACAATATTAGGTAGCTGACATGTGTGACATATGTCCTTATTTTCTGTTCTGCTTTCATGCCTGATAAATTTCTAAGCTTGGTACAATATATAGACAACTCAGTAGGTACTGAAAGTATACAACTTTACCACTGAGAATTCTTCCTTATTGCAGAACCTATACATAAACTGGTCAACAAGCTTTGGGGGTTCTATAGCTTTGTGTGTAGTTGTGGTGCATGAGCTACACAATGCATCTGCTTAATCATAAATTAGTGTTAAAATTACTTGTGAAATTCTTCTTTTTTACTCTTATAGTAGAAAATATTTCTAGGCAATCGCCAGTGAAAGATGGCTCTTTGATTAGGGATGTCTGCTTACAGGGATTTTTACTGAGAGTGATTTTACAGATATGATCTTTTTTTCCCCACATACTTTTTTGGATATTTGAGCTTGATGTGTTTAGGACTTCTAAACTCCATTTCAGGATGGGATTAATCTGGAATTCTGAGAATTTGATAGGGATTTCATTTAAAATTAAAAGGCACAGCTGAGTACTGCTTAGATTGAAATTACTGGTCCATTTCAATTTAGAAAACAGTCCCTTACTATAGGGATATATATATATACTAAAACATGACATCAGATCAAAACTTTCATAGATCCTGTCTGGTTCACCTACCTTCATAGACCCTCTGGTCAACCTACTGCTTCCTGCATTTTTTATTGTACAAATGCACTCAAGAATTGTATCCTGGATTTCAAACACTAAGTAGAACTTTAGCTTAAACCACCCCCAGTTACATGGTTTGGGGGGAAAAAAAAGCAAGGTGCTATGAAGACAGAGTTTTCTAAATGTCAGAAAATATGAGCATTGCTATTTGTTTTAGTCAAAAGCAATTAATACCATTTTGTAAAACCTGTTACCAACTAAAACCACGTATTAGTTGAATATTTACAAAAAAAAAAAAAAAAAAAAAGGCTCCTAGCTGAAATCTCTGCAAAATCATGATTATCCCAACAGATTGCTTTTGTCATTATAGAATCATAGAATTCTATGGATGTGTATGAGAGAGAACTATATATTCCAGCATTCCTGGGTCAGATGAAACAAGCAAGCAAGAACAATCCAGTTACTCTGGCAACTATAACATAGTCATGATGCCATTAGTGAACCTACAGACAGGTCAACACTCAAAGTTGTGGCATTGCAGGGCTCATAAGCGTCTGGGCAGAAGTAGCTTCACATATAGGCAGGTAATCGACAAAAATGTGTTTAATATAGTTTTGGAATTAGGATGGAATACCTCACCACTAAAGATAGAATTGAGAATGGAAATAAAATTGTTTGTGGATGCTTAACAAAATTCCTTTAGGCTGACATACTAGATATAACTGATGTTTAAATGAATTAAATTCTCAGGAAATCATGCAGGTTTATTTTTTAATTATGGTCAGGGATCTGTGGACTGCTTGTGTTCAAACTGTTCCATAAAAGGGTGGATTAGGAGCAAAGGCTGTCATAGTTTACGTCAAAATAATAAATACATTTCCTACAGAAATTATATGTGCAGTTAGCAATGATCATGTGGTCACCCTTAAAATAAATACAGTTCATCATATTTCTCTTTTCAGAACAATTGAAAAATATTTGCAAGTTACACTTTAATTCAGACCTGTCTCATGTGTTGCAAAACTGTTTAGTTAGATTTTTTGTATCAAGTTCATGAACTTCATAAAATTTGCCTTACCAACTCTCCAAGGTAACTACAACAGACTGTACAAAACCCATGTATGGTTGATCAAATCAAAATCTATGTAACATTCATCCAGACTAATTCTACAATATTTTCTGAATGAATCATAAATATTTACTGAGAGAGTACGTGTCTCTGTTCTTACTTTTTACTGTAAAAGTCAGCTTACTAAATGATGAATTATTCTTCCTTTTAGCAACAAGGCATACCTTCCTCTTCCATTTAGAATTCTATAATAAGGGACATGTTAAAAGCAATCCCATGTGAGAATGCTCACATAGCATTTGTTTGGCATTTACATTTCTTTCTAAGGCTCTGGGTAGACATATGACCTTTTTTACCACAATGTCTAGCACTATGCTAACTTTTTGGCATTTGACAATTGTTTTTCCTAGTGTTTAAACAGAATATTTGTGTTGCAGTTTAAGTTAAGCACATTCTATTTTGTTCTTATCCTCACTAAGAAGTCAGAATAATTGATGCCTGTCTTTTTATAACATCCTTATTGTTATTTCCTGCCAATTTTGGCTTCACTGAGTTATCTTTTCTTGAGTCTAAGCATGCACTTTTATCATCAGCTTCACTTTTCTAACTTTTAATCACTCTCTGTCGTTCAAGGTTGTGAACTCTCTACTTTGTTCATTCTCTTTTTGAAGTGTGACAAAAATGTTGAAGCTGTGCCCTTAACAGTGTAAAATAAAGGGAAGTATTCTAATTGCTCATTTTACACATAATGCTCCTAATAATGCCATTCAAATCTGCATTTGTTTTCTTGTTACCTGTTTTGAAGTATAATCTGTTATCAAAGATACTGGAGTTGAGATAGTTATCCTCTATTTTCTACTGTTTCTTCACATCTCATTATTTGTCTCTATTTAAGTGCCTGTATATATCTTTATTCAACTGCATAATTGATGCCAGTCTAATTTTTTCAATTTATCAAGCCCTTATTATTATTCCTTTCCTGAAATATACTTAATGTTTCATTTCCCAACCTTTAAATAATTCATAAATTTGATTAGCTTACTGCCTCCTCTCAGTCCTCCAGTCTAAGCCTTTATTTGAATCCCAAGAATCCCTAACTAGGATTTTCAAGGCCCAAATCAAAACCCAATAGCCCAACGTGGCTTCAGTCATTAATGATATTTCACTTAGACTGATAGATTGAGTGGCTGCACTTTTCCATCAAGTAGCTTAACTAATCTCTGATCTTTACACACTTCCAAAGCCTGTTTCAGGTAATTACTAAAACTTCCTGAGGAGACAACATGGTACGTGTAATCTTCTGCCAGTGTCACACCAGCTAAAAAGAATTAGCAGAATAGCTGCATGTAGTTGGAGGAACAATACGGTCTAATAAATCTCTACTGTGCCTCCTTTGACTGCAGACCATCTGCTGCTCCTTTCCTGCTCAAGGACCTGGAGGAAGACCATCATGGTTGCACTGTGATAGTAAAGTCTGTTTTTTTCTAGTTCCCCATTGCCCAAGCCCCTATGGCACTGGGTTGTGGACTTCATGGGTAGCTGGGGCTGAAGGGGCACCAGGAACCCAGGATGTCTCCATCGTAAGCAGCAATCACTCTTCCATATGTTATTGTCTGTGGTGGCTCCCCAGCACTGTTTTTGGCACTGGATGTTGTTTACTCGGAGGTTCTTGCTTCTCACAAGCTTCTTCCAAGAATTGCTTCAGCTGGCCATTCTGGTTCTGCATCCTTTTTAATGAAGCCCCTGCTTTATATGACAAGATTTGTAGGAGGTGGTGGGTCTAGAGAGCAGCACTGGCTCTTTGTGTTCGGTTCACGTTTTCCACGGTATATGAAAAGGAGGGCAGTCCTCTATGTCCTCTTCTCGGCCTCTTTCAGACAACCCAGGAGTAAAGCAATCGTGTGGGGGTTAGAGGCTAATCTCTATGCATGTTTTCAATGCTTAATTAGCGTATCTCTGAAAAGTAATCTCACTGACAGTGAGAACATCTTAAAGCAACCTTACTTCCCGGAGAGCCCATTCATTACGGCTGCTGAGTACAGCTATCTCCTCCCTGCTCTCTGCTGGAGCTTTGCTGCCAGTGGAAAGAGCTGCCGCTGCCCCAAGGAGAGGCAGGAATGCCGATGGGTCTGCTCCATGAACTGCAGCGCAAGGGCCTCCTTCCATGTCCAGATCATGAAGGAGACCAGGTCAGGCCATAACATCTTATCAGACGTGGTATAGATAATTTGTGTTGGGGTTCTGTTAGTTTTTGGGAGGCGTTTGTGGCATTTTCACACTTTCTTTAATACAGATTTCCTCTCCACCCCACAATGACTGGGAGACTTTGCTGGTCCCTCTTCATAAAGCTTCAGTGCCTCCCCCTCTTTATGATAGTGCTTGCCAATAAAGTCTCTTACTAAAGCTACACAAGTCAATTGTCAAGCACGCTTTGCTTTGTCATCCATTTCTTCTTCCACAGATGATTTATTCTGATTTCTTTAAGGTTTTCCTATTGTTAAGACTATGCTAAATACAGTAGGATGACTCTACCTTGCAGTATGAAACAGGAAAAACACCGGATATTGTCTTGGCAGCTAATTTTTTCCGTTCTGTGTCTGAATCTCCAACTTGCCAATTAAAGTCTGATTTGTGAGGCAGAAGACTTGAGTGAAAGAACGTGCTGTGAGACTCAAGAGCAGCTGGAGGAAGGAGGAAAGCACAGCTTAGTTAAAATACATTTTGTTCAGGTGTCTTTGTTGTTAAACTGAAGTGACAGCTAGTTGGGCTGCTAGTGTGTAAACAGGTTAGGCAGATAGGAGAGAAAAAAAGCTAGGCTAGCAATAAGTTATTCTGGCTTGCAGCCTCTTTGAAGTAAAATAACAACAACAGAATCAGAAGAATAAAAAAGGAGTTGGTAGGTGGGTTTTTTGCCACCAGACATGCTTCCAAGGAAATTTGAACTTAATGGGCAAAACTATTCTTCATATTAAACAGATGGACCAAGAAGTTGACAAGGATTCGCGTATATCCTAAAGAGGTAAAGAAATTTTACCAGAAGCTTTCGTAAGCAAATAAGAAGAGGATTTGAGCATAATACAGTGAAAAACTTTTGCACACAAAATCTGGGCTGGTTGTTTTTTAAATACTATAGTGATGGCTCCAAAAATTTGACAACACCCTTAAGGAAAAATGGAAAAATCAATACAGCTATTGGAAAGAACTCTTTCGAGCTTACAGTAGCATAAAGATTAATTTTGATTTGCTGTACTGCTATAGTTCTTCTTGGCTATTTCCATGCTAACGCCGTAGGACTTTTAGATTTCTGGAAGCTAAGTAAGATTGTTGCTTTATTTCTACTTAGACCAGCAACAATGCAATTTTCAAATGAGCATAAGCTAGTTATAGACCAAACTTCTACTCCATTTCAGTGGGATTTAGGAACATAGCTAAATAAAAAACCCAACCTAATCTGGTTTTAAATTTTTTTTTTCCCTAGTCATTTAATAATCAGCTCTAATCACAACCTAGTTTTTGTGAGTCTTTCTGCTCTCTCCCTGGTGAGAAGCTCTATCAATAACTACCTTGTATCGATTACGAATATAATTCTTGGTATAATAGCTAGAGGTGTTGCCAAACTACTAGCATCGCTGGAACATTTTGAAAAGGATATAACTCACAGATAGTAGGGAGTGTTCTTACTCATCTTTCTTACAGTATGCACAAAAAGAGCATCAGCATTATTTCAGATTTTGAGCTTGAATAACATCTGGGAAGAGGAATATCTTTGCAGCCCTGCTTTCTGCCTACAGTTTTGGAATATTAATATTTCCCATCACTTACCTAAGTTTTCTATTAACTTTATTGGAAGAAGTGACCTGGGCCTTTAATCAATAATGTAAGAAGTTCTTACATTAGTAAAGAACCAAGTAAGCATTTTCCGTCACTTCTGTATGTGCCACAGGTATGCCAGCAGATCAAATGAAGTAGGAGTATTACTGAGTTAAATGTTAGTAATATATTTAAGAAATGTCCTTACTAATGTTTCTAATTGGTTATGGACCAACTCAGACCTTTCTGCAAAGAAAGCAGTTAAATAGCAGGGTAGGGGGGCTTTTTTATAGCCCTAATTAGCAGCTTAAGCAGCAATGCTTTCTTGCTCTATTTCATCTTTTCTAAAACATTTTTTTCAGCTTTTTGTGTATTACAATGAAATATGCTTACTGGAAATTTTTCTAGAAATAAAATTTCACCCTTCTAATATTTGCAAGAACCAAGCATATGAAATGAATATAAACAAGCTGGAGCAAACACGTCACCAGCAAGCATTTATACCCACGATAGTTTGTGGTATAATCACATTTTTAGATGATACTAGAACAGTGAGGTTGAGTTTAATCAGGTACATTCTTTTAATATGATAACTTTGTTTGAGCCCATATATTCTTCTGCAGCTGGATCCAAAAAAGAATGATACTGTCAGGACACTGATTGGCCTTAATAGCCCTGACCAGCTTCACCTGGGACTCCCAGCCACACCTACTGCCCCAGGGCTCCATTTAAGCCCCGGGCTGGGACCTGTTTCTTCCCTAAACTATATCATAGGAGTGCTGGTTTCTGGCCTTGCCTCTGGATGGACCTCAGACCCATGCCCTAAATAGCTCCTTTCCTGGATAGGCCCTTTAGATGTCTGTAGTAGCCTTATACTCAGCCTTACCTCTGGCTCAGTCCCCTTTTGTTCTTGGCTGGACCTTGGCCATAGATCATCCTCTTGCTGTGCCTGGGGCTGGCAATGGAACTTGCTACCAGTGCCCGACTCTGCCCACCTGGCTCAGGTACTGGGATACCATCGGCAGGGCACACCCTTAACTGGAGTCATCTTCCCCTTGAGAGCAGCCTGTCCTTGCTGTTCCCTGAGAGACAGCAATTATCTGACCGGTGCTCAAGGAAAAGTTTCCATAATTATATTCAGAGAAAAGATGAGAAGAGCTTTAGAGAGAAGGAGCTTGTCAAATAAGTTCGTTGAACAGGTCTGTGCCCTGGTAAGTCTTCTGGGTTTCTTAATTGCAAGAGGAGTAGGTTCTATCGGTGCAACTCAAAAGATTGGGTTTAGCAGTTAACTAGCAAGCTGCATCTTTTAAAGTAATGCTGACAACTTAAGAGACAAAAACACTTAAATTATTTCAGTTACCACCATTTTTAATCTCATCATCTAGCCTGCGTCAAAGTAATAGAGTAAATTCTGTGAATGGGATCTGATGCCAAAGTCTTTGTTTAATTAGAAACACAATGCTTCTAGAATTTGTGACCAGCTGATTTAGCTTGTGGATATAGATTTGGAGCTTGTAACAGGAATATTAGTATGACACGAGTACAAGAAAATTGAGTTCTCTTTTTGTATGTGATGCACCTCAGTGGGAGATGCTTGTCTGCATATATCTGGGGCAGAATCTGGCTGTAAAGCTATCCCAGAACATTATCCAGCAACTACACTGATACATGTTGTTGACTAAGTTGTAGCTGTAGTTAATCACTCTACAGAGTATAAGGAACAGAACTACAGCAGGGATATAGAAGCATTGGATCTCTCTCCTTTGTGATTGATTTTACTTGTGATTTGTTCCTGTCCAGTGGCTAGTGGAATTGCATTAGAGATCTAAGACTTCAGTAATAAATGTACAGTCTTGTAAAAACAGTTTCAATGACTAAATATACTTGTTTGGTTTTGATTAATTGAGAAAAGAAATCTGCCAACCTTACCCGAACAATGTCCCATAGGTCTCTAATCTACCTAGTCAGGTCTGAAATGGGCTATTTAGGAATTATTGAAAAGAACAAAACTGGAAAAAGAATAAGAGATTATTAAAGTCACAAGAAACTATATTCCCTTTATTGAGAGACCTAAATTTACAAAGGCTTGCCTGTAAATTCAGCTTTGGCCCTGTAGTCCTATTGATTTCAACGAAATGTCCCAAAACATGGAGAGTTGCTCATGTAATGTATCTTTGCAGGATCAGGATTTTACTTCAGCCTACAACTCTGCATTTTAAAATAACATCTGAACTCTCTTTTTTAAAGTTTCAGACATATTAAAATGTTGCGTTTCAAGGGAAAACTGTCAAAAACACTTTCATAATTTTTCCCCTTGGTTATCTTTACATTAAGAGAGTCTGACATGACAATTCAGTCTGAAAAACAAAAATACATTTTTAAAATCTGTGGAGGTGATCCATGAGACCTGCTCTGAGACCTCCAAAGACAATAACAATTTTTTGATAGCTCAACTTTTGTGCATTCAAATTTTCACCTCGTGAATTTTTATAACTCTCATCTACAAAGCAGTCAATCTGTAGATCTAATATAGAAAGAAAAAAAGATTAATGCTTGTAAGAACTTGAGTCAGAGAAATGAAACAATTTCACTGTAAGAAAACAGTAAAGGACAGAACTGGGATGAGAAATCAGGTCGTTTGCCCAGTACAACAGGTTGCACCGCAATTTGGATAGTTTTTGTTTTCAGTTGGTACTTGCTTATTTGCTTCATGAATCTTGGTAAGACTTTTCATGGTTTTAGAATTGAGTATATTTTTATTTGCCGAGTTTCTAATATCAGTTAATTCCATATTTATACGTGTATTAGACAAAAAATACTTCTAAGAATGTAGTAGATGCCAACTGGCATGCTCCACTTGGACCTAAAACCCCTTGTTTGCAGTAGGGTATTTCAGTAAGTTGAGAGTCTATGAATAACCTGTTCTGGGCAGCCCTAGAAGAGTAATTTCATTATTCCCTTCTCCCAAGATCTCCAGGTGCACTTGTGTATCCCGGAAAAAAAAGCATGTTTCCCCCATGAACGGTAGTTTTTTCTTTGACAGCATGGTTCCACTGATTTCAAATGAGTTGCTTTGGTTTCAGAATGTAGTGGAATTATACTTACCATTTGGGAGAGCTAGCTCATTGAAAATAAAGCTGTTTAATGTCCTTTTACTGCTGTTCATGAAATATGTTGTGCTTATTAAACATTTAACTATTAATAAGGTGTATTGAAGGATTGTGGAGCAACGTAAAGACAAAAAGTTGCAAAATAATGGCTGCAGTAATTTTCTTCTTTGTATAATTCCTGGCTTCAAACAACTCCTGAGATAAGAAGCTCACATGGTCTTTAATCAGGAATATTATATTTATGATTGTTTTCAAGTGTTCTGAAAATGCTGTACTTTAACGGTTAGAACTTGTTCAAAGCTGGCCTAAACATATCCTGAAACAGAAATGAGAGAAGCCTAAATTACCTTGTATGATAAATTTTTGTTGGAAATAATGAAGATGTTTCTATCTTGCCTTGCAGGCATTTAAATGTATGAGAACCTGAATCAAAACATTCTTTCTACCCACGAGCATTGTCTAAGGTAAATCGTGTTATCAGTTGTATGTCTAGTGAAAGACTGGTTTCAAATAACTAAAGAGAAAAACAAATTATTTTACTATCAAAATGCTGAGGTGCAGTATAATAGAATTTTGTTGCACAAGAGCAATTCCTACTAACCTTGCTGATGATTAAAGCTGACAATTGTTTTGGTTTTTTTTCCAAACCCTATTAGATCTTTTTTGTCCCTGAAAGAGGTAAATTCTCCAGGAAGCTTAGAAATGAGGCTATTTCTGCACTGCACTACTATTATTTAGACTTTTTGCAAAGTTTTTTTTTTTTGAAGAAAAATCAAAAGGAATCCTTTCTTTTACAAAATATAAAGACTTGAAGTGAGACTGGGCTCTGATACCTCACCCTCCATCTCCTTTTATTAAAGAGTTTGGCTTCCTTCAAAAACAACATATGAAAAAATATGAAAATTATAGTTACATTGGGAAGCTTTCCCTGTAAAAAACAGATTATTTATCATTTTCCTTTTAAACTGCCCTTTCCCCACCAAAGTGTCAAAGGCAAATATCCAGTGCAGCTCAAATGTGTTCAAATGGCTTGCCTCATGAGGCATGTCGGAGGATGAGACATTACATTATAGCTTGTGGAAAGACATATTTTTCTTAAAAAATAGTCTGGGGTATGCCTTCAGTCTCCCTCACACCTGGCAGTGAGGGAGGTGTTTTATAGGGGATGAAGAACGCATCGTAAGCTTTACTTCTGCTGCACTGTTTGAGCTCATCAGTGAATGGCAGTGGAAATGAAGGTCTAGAGGCATGCTCACAGCGGTACAAAAAAAGCCAGGCTGTTTCTTCAGGCCGTCAAATCTTTTGAGGGCTTTAATATGTTGGCGAGGCCAGTGAGAAGACTCACTGTGCCTGTGGAAGAGTCCCAGCCAGTATGTCCCACCCAATCCTGGCATCACGTAATGTGTTCACACGTGGGAACTGGTGCATCCACCAGGCTTTCTGCCTCCTTGTCTCTGCAGGCCCTTGGTCTCCTCATGAACCCTGGTGGCCTGTAGGCTTCTGTCACCAGAGGCCAAAGGAAGGGAAAGGGCAACAACACAGTGGATTTCCTTCAATGTGTAGCAAAAATACTAGGGGGGGAGAACGTCACTAAGCGTTTACAGCAAGGTAGACCTTACAAAGAGGCCTTTTGCAAAAGCCTACTATTTCTATAAACACTTGGCACTTGGGTGATGCCCCTTCTTGAGCACAGATGAAAAATAAATTGTTTTACAAAGATCCAGACTTATTGGACAAGCAGTTCAATAGATATGATTACATTTCAGTAATGCATGTGAATGCAGTTTTCAGTAGCTACGTACTTTGCCCGTTTCTATTCCCCTGACACCTCAAGCAGAAGTTACTTTGGCTGGCCAAGGGTGGTTAGTGTGAGTCAATGACACCTGATCTGCAAATCTCTCATGACACTTTATAGCAGAATCTGTATTCTGTCCCAGAGCCAGTGCTCAGTAGGTTGGTGGCTAAAGATGAAAACGTACGTGAGTTTTCTATACCAAGACCAATGGGAGTGTAAATATGGAAGTATCTTTGGTCTATAGTTCAAAGGAAAGTAAAAAGGCAAAACATGTTTGAAGAGGAAGATGCAGGTTTAAACTACGACTTGAAGGATTAATGCAAAAGACTTGAGTGTACTTGCTTAGGATTTCTCATTGTGTTAACAATCAGATGTGCTTTTAATTCAGCCATCTCTTAAAAATAGAGTTTATCTTTTTCAGATTTTTCATCTCCATCTTCCATGCTTTTCTGGCTACCTCTGATGGGCTAGCTGGTTGATGATTACAGATCCATTACTCATTGTTGATCTTATTTTCCTGAGGGATGACTCTTTACCAGACTACTATCACTTCAGCTGAAGGCTTTCTCTGGATTTCCTTTTCTAAAGAAGATAGCAAAAGCATGGCTGAGGTTGATCTCAGATGTTTATGAACCTTCCTAGTCTTAGTGCGTATCAAACTATTAAAAAAGGTCTCAAGAGAGGATAAGGAGTAGAGAAGGACAAATGAAGAACAAAGGCACAAGTAATCATAAAACAATTTATATTTGTCAGGCTTTCCTGCTAAGTTACTTTAAATAAATCTCCCATATTACATTTCAAAGGTCTCTGTTACATTTTATACTTTATCACTACTCCCAGTTATGTCTTGGATGAAACAGTTTTCTGCAGGTTAATGGTGATCAGCAATTAATGGTTACTCTCCATCTCTCCATTCCCTCCCCCCCGCTTTTTTTTTTCATGAAACCAACTGCAAAATAAAACTTTGTGCTTACCAGAAGTAGATACAAATGAGAATACCTTGTTATTGCAATGTCAGGCATCTAGGAGGAAGGCCAAGTCAGATGATATGAGACACTTTGACATAGGAGAGGACTATTCCGCCACTTTGCAAATACTTCAATACTAGACAACAGCTATAAGTAAAATAAAAATTCATGACTGTAGATATTAACGTGAATTTGAATTTGTACTGACACAAGCAAGAAAAAGGAACTTTGTGTACTACACAAACTGCATTTCTTTTCAGGCTCAGGTTAGATTTTTGTGGGTGATTTGCAGAGTCACCTGCTAAAATTAATGACTAAAATAATTTCAAGTGATAAGTATACTAGAGAAAGTGTGATCTCCTTTGGGGACTTTCTGCAGTCAGAGAGAAAAAGAGCAATTTGTCCAGTTACACACCTTCCTCTAACATTGGCTAACGGTGTAGTCGGTGTCGGAGGAAAGGAACTAAGGTTCTCCATCTGTTTGTAGCTGGAAGCGTCTGCGGCGCGGATATCTGCACTTCACTTGATGGCAGCCTCACCAGACAAGCTGGACGGCATGGTCTTATAGACCTGAAAACTGTTTCCTACCTGATGGGGACCCCCTTGAAATAACAACATGGCACATAGAAGTAGAAACACCAAGATTAAATTTGCTTACTAGAAAATCTTGTAAGAAAAATGTGGAAACCTCTTCTAAATGCTATGTGATAACCAAGGAAACGTCATAATGCTACACTGGAAAAATCACTTGGCTGCCTTTTCTTAATACTTCTTTCTGCCTTCCCTAGGGAGCACCACACCAGTAGGATACCACACTTTTGAAATCTAAACTGTTTTTTAATCTAAGTTAAATTATTGCTTATATCCCCTCTTTATCTACTTGTCTTTAAGATCATTATTCTAAACCAAAACTCTCCCAACATTTCACACAACAGATCATATCCCTCATTGATTTACTGGCACCAGTAGTAGCTGCTGAACTCTGTCTAGACCACTATCATCAGAGACTGGGTCTCCATGGAAGCTCTAAAAAGCATGCCAGTTGTCACGAGCACTTTTTAAACTTACAATAATATAAAAAAAAATCTTGACAAATCTGAATGACCTGTCCAGGTTGTTTTGTTTCTTCCCTGGTTTTCTTCCTTATTTTCTGCAAAGAGGTCTTAATACTTGACAAGAGCTCATATAGAGGTATTGGTAATAGAAATAAATAAGCATTAAGATGGCATTGTAGTTGCCAGAACATGCAAGAAGTCTAACAACTGATTGACATGCACAATATATCAAAAATAGCATAGAGAAATTGAGATTATTCTTATCATACATAATTTGCATGACCTTTTTTTTTTTTCCACGTTGAGTAAATTTTGATAGATGATAGAAAATCCTAATAGTTTCTCCTATTACAGATATCACAGGCAACCCTCTGGTGATGTAAGTCTCTAAAATAGTTATAATTATTGATAATTAAAATAATTTGCTAGCAATCTGCCTGTCAATTCCTATCAGTCAGCAATTGATTACTTCCTAAAAAAGCCTGTTGTAGTTGCTTTATTTTTTCCTTTTGTGTGCCATTCTGAAATAATTAGAAATCATAAATTAAAACAAAATGTCATCATAAATATTAAAGTAAAACCATTTCAAAGATCAACAATATCATGTCACCAAATTCAATGGAAAAAGGATTTCTTTAATAACAAACTCCAACCAGAAATCTGGAAATACCCTAATCTTAGTTCTTACTCATCTCTGGCTGTCAAATATTAACCTCCATTTGTATTTGCTTCTATGCTTGAATACTGGTGCTGCATTTTAATAAATACTAACCCTTTTCTATGCCTTTAAAAATGTATTTCTTATGTGCTAGCATCACAGTCTTTCTGTAAACATAATTTTTCAATGTGACTGTTTAGCTTCATTAATTTTACATGAATAAATCAAACCATAAAAGCATTCTTTTTAATGATACATCAAGACATGAAAAATACCTTGTAAGGTAAGATAAGACTCAGAGATAGTCATCTTAATGAGTTGTCGTTTGCTAAGTGGAGTAATAAAAGGTGAGGTGACATTCCAAAGAAACTATAGACTGTTGATTTTAACCTCATTGATCTAAAGATTCATTGAGAACTCAATATTCTAAATTCAGTATGATCTATCACTTCTAGGATTTTGTAGTTCAGAATCTTCCATGAGTACTGATTCCTTTTTATGTTCCTTTCATGTTGAGAACTGTTCCTTGGCAATTTGCTGTTTGCAAATGAAGTGTTAAATGGCAAACATTCTGCAGAAATCTGAACCGAAGTCATGGTAAGCAAACTCCAAGACAACTGCAAGCCCACATTTCTTAGAATTTAATTGAATTCTACAGAATGGATTTTGACAAATTTTTGAAGGTGGTCAATGACCAAAAAATTTTGGAAGCACTACTTAAAGCTGCCACAGCAGTTGCCACCTGTGGCAATTCAAAAGCCAGTGTCAAAAAATGATCATCCACATGCAAAGAAAATTGTAATTGCCAGGCTGCAATGTTGTCTCTGACAGGAAAAGCAGGATAAGAATGTGTGTACATATATTCTTTTATTGCTGCTTCTCAGAATATTCTCCAACATCAAGAAACCTGTGATCAAGAACTTCCTGAGCAAGAAGTGATATTTTTTTATTTAATGTCTCTGTAACAAAGGTTTTACATAGGTCTATACGAATATGACAACACATAAGAAAGTGTAAAGTGGGATTTAAAAGCTTGAACCATTTCTGGTATTTTAAATGCTTTGAAGCCACAGCTGTGTGCATCTAATTGTGAGGCAACTTCTTTAATGGTCTAATTAATGGTAGAGAGGAGTGGGGCAATTACAAAAATAGAATTCTAATTTAGGCAGAGTCACAGCCTTTTTGCCAGGTTCTCTATCAAGGTTGTTATTTTCCCCTTTTTCAGTGAAACAGTATCAATCCTCAACCCAAGAGACTGTACTGAGGCAGGTGCTTGCAGATTTGTACCACCTGTCTCCATAATTTCTCTCAAGCAACCTCATCGTGCGTTACCACCTGCGAGGGTGTTTCAAAATGTCTTCAACTTATATATTGCTATTCGCCCTAATGGAATATAAAGCATTTTACAAATTACATCACTTTCTTTGCAACTGAAATACAGCTGTCTCTGGAGATGTAAAACAGTTTTTTTGACAGCAGGTAGCAGAACTTGGACAAAAAGTAGGGACTGCGTTCAGTCTACAACAAGACACACAGAAGATGCACTAGGAAGTAAATTTGGCCAGGGCATTTGGAGTAATGTACTACTAATAACAAAAACATTTTGAATTTTTCTGGAACGGAGTGGATAATAGCACTTGTTTACAAGTACTTTCCAGATATACTGCAGTAGAAAAGACAAACATACTTTCTTGTCAGTCATTTTTTCGTGCAAGAGAAGATACTGAAGTCATACTTGGATCACTTTTGCTGGCTTGAGTAAAATTCTAACAAGAGATTAAGTTTGATTTGGTTGTTTGGGTTTTTTTTAATAATACTATATAATAAAGTATGCAATCTAGAATTGATAAAGGCAAGTTTGTATATGTGTGAAATACATTTTTATTATTCTCACTTTTGGTTGACGCCAAGAGTTGGTGAAAATCTTTGAGAATTCTTGTTTTCAGTAAAAAATGTGGAACCTAAACCAGACTGGTGGACTACTTGGTTGAAAAAATACTAAGAGGGAAGAAAATGTAATGCTATACACTTGAAACTGGTCAAGGAACATTTTTAGAGCTTTTATCTATAGCACAAATGTGTGTAGTTCAATTAATAGTTGATTTTAAAAGTTCTGTAGTGACTCAAAATAAAAAAGTTATTCTAAAGTCACTATAGTCTCTTAACTTGTCACTACGTTAACACGGCTTCATATTACCAACATTAAATATTCTGATTAAACCTTATAAATGTACTTGAATAAAAATATTTTGTAATGCTAGCTTCTTGCATTTTTTTTTTTTTACTTTTCTATCTTTTGAGGCCAAACTAAGACAAAATCAAATAAAAATCAGCATTTTTGGCAGAACAGAAAGCTGTACATTTGATGTGTCCTATTGCATAACTTTCTGCTGATAGACTACAGCTTGATGTAGGATCTAAACAACACAAGTGGGATTTGTTTTTAAGTAGACTTCGGTTTCCATCCATTTTCCACTGAATTTTGATTGCATTTGGGTCCTCACTCCTTATCTATCATGGCAGTTCCCTCCTCATGCCTCACTTCTGCAGGCAAGTAGCAGAAGCACTACACAGCTTTCGCTTACCACTGTTTTTCTGTGGTTTAAACTCAAGGAGCAAAATAATAGATCAGTTTTTATAGAACAGGTCCCTTTGCAGTGGATTGGCAAATCACCATTTTTCTTGTCCCTGTCAGAGAAAGAAAGCTTTTTAAGGGGGTATGGTGGCAAATCTGACTCTGGGGTTCAGTTCCTGTTTAGGTATTGAGACCAGTATCCAAATAACCCAACTGTACCAATTTGTACCACTTGAGTTCCCCTGAATCTTCTTCTATCTGCTATCATTAAGTTTCTAAGAAGTTAAGTTTGAAGGAAAACTTATACAGCTATTGAAAAATAAGAACTTTATGCATAAAAAACTTGAGAATCAGTCCCACTGAGCAATGTGTCATTACTGAATTCTCATAAAGATACATGCTGAGCTATTTACAGGATGAACCGAAGTAATTAGCTATATCTGTTGTAATTAGGAGTCAGACAGTATGTCATCTGAGATAATTATATTGCAATACAGATAATTTTCTTGAATAGCAGATATTGCATGGAATTATTTGTCTACTAGTGTGATGATACTTTTGCAGATAAAAATTTCAGTGATGACTAGAAAACTAAGATATTGCAATGATTGAGAAAAACTTTAACAAATTGAGTTAATTTTGACATTTTTTCTATTGTTCATATGATTGTAATAATTCTACCTTTGTTTTATGTTTTTCATGGTTTTGTTATGGAAAAGTAGACTCTGTGTTTAAAGAAGAAGAATCAAAATTCATCTCTTGGTAGAACTTCACTGAAGTCAGCAGAGGTACTGTACGCTTGACTATTTTGAAGTCTCTTCTTCCAGGTATGTAATTCCAGATATACTTTGTTTATTGCAGGACTAGTGAAAATTATTCAGGAAATATCCTTTGGAAAATGCAAATTGTTTACATATCAATAAACACATAAAAGAATTCATGGGTTCTAACTGGAGGACTTAATTCAGTTCTTGCATGTAATCTGACTTGATGAGATCTCTCTTCCACTAAAGCATTTATTTGAATGAAAATTAGCTAAACGATTGTCAAAATCACAACTATTTTGTCTCAAAATTTCTGGGTTTGCACTCGGGCCCAGCCCAGTAGGGTTGGGGTTGGGACACAGGCAAGTGCTTGAGCTGCAGTGGGAGTGGGGCTAGAAAGGGGTTGCATGAGGACAGTGTGGGCTGGAAAAAGGATCGTCCCCTGAGAAATTTCTCATCTGTAGAGTCCCTCGTGGTCTTTGACTGAGATTCAGCCTACTAACAGAGTTTATGCCGAAATAGTTCTGCTTTTGTTTATTTGGGCTTTTGTCATTCTGGCTGACGGTGGCAGTTTAATTTGGAACATGGTTTATTTTCATGGAGGCTCTCTCCAGCTACTCTGAATTAAGAGTTCCTGGTTCCAAAGTCGAAGGGCTCCATTTTCCTGCCAGCAGTCAATGCCTTAAATTAAACATCTCTGGGTCAGTTTCCAGCTGGTGAAGACAGACACCTGTGGTAGACTTCAACATTTAAAAATAAGACAACCGTTACAGCAGCAGGGTGCCACAGACCAGCTGAATTAGATGCCAAAGTCTGTGGCAAAAAATGAGGCAGGGTAAGAGAGGAAGCTTAAGGTCTGGACTAGGTCTACTGTTCATACATAGTGAGTCCATGAAGCACAAAGCCGAAAATTAAGTACCCTTGTGCATTCCTGGGTGATGAGGTCTGCAGGCAGGTGCTTAGCAAAGGAGGAGGCAGCAATTGGTACCTCTTGTTTCAATAGTCAAGCAATGGCCAGCATATGGTGGCACATAATGGGAGACACTGGTTCTGAACTGGCTTTCAATTAGGAAAGTGTGAGTCTTGACCCCAGCTCCTATATCGCAAGTAGGTAGCATAACTCTCTGGCTGTGACAGGGCACAAACAAGCAAGAATGCAAGAGCCAAAAGGCTGGAAGAACCCAGACAAGGAGATGGACATCTCTGCCTTTTGGGCAGGGCTTTGAAAAGGAAGGAAGATGGACTTTTTTTCTGACTCCATTTGTCTCTACGTATTTTTATCCATTTTCAGTATCATTTTAAATGTCCTTCCCTTATAGCTTGGACATTGTGGCACTCTTCTATGATAAGAGAAGTTTGAATCCAAAGTTATAGGGTACCGAAGACTTCTCCATTAGGCTATTGTGAAAAAGGTGAGAAACCTCCTCCATTTTGGTAGTCATGGTTTGAGAAAAAAATATTATACTGTACTTCCTATGGGCAATTAGTATTTAGGTGTGTCTCTGCACAAGACCGAATTGCCACAAAGCTTAGAACCAGAGCAAGCTGCTGCTGGACATTCCTAAACCCTGTGATGTGCCCACTGAGCACGGCGCTGCCAGCGATATGGGGTTGGTTTTCAGCAAGGAAGAACTTACTAACTATTAAAGGTCAAAAGCTGGCCTAAGAACTGCGTGCTACACAAAGTACGCCAGCATTAGCATTTCTGTAATCCCATCTGATGGTAGACACCTGATGTCCATTGCCAGGCTAGAGGACTAAGGCCAATCGTGACACACACAGCCTTGAAAGCAGCATTCTAGGAAGGCTACGTAAAGGAAAGATAGGTTGACCTTTTCTAAAGCTATTACATTATTTTAGTTAAACGTGCTCACTTTGTCTGCGCCTTAAATAGTAATAGCAGTCATATAATATGATTTTTGGTAAGAGCGTTAACGGATAAATCAAACTTGAAAAATTCTATACAACTGAACCAAGCTCTAATAAACAATATTTATGATAGTAGTGACTGATGAACTCAGCCAGGAGTAGTGGAGCATTAATAAGGATGCTAAGTATCTAATATAAAGGTATCTTCTGTCTAAGGGGAAGTCTTTTAGTAGGAGGAAAAAACTTTTAAAAATCTTTTCTATTAACAAAAAGGCATGTAAGGTGGAGAATTTCTTCTGTGTCTTCTAGAAAGGGATTTTTGCAATGCAGTGTAAATGTACAGGAAAGCATATAACCCACAGGCCTGCTTTTAGCTCTTAAACACATTGTTGTAAGAGCATGGAGAAACCAAATTATGTTCGAAGACTAGAGTAGGTTATAAATCACATAGTATCCTTATTATACTGCTTAGCTAATTGACTTTATGAATAAGCTGCTATCAGTTTGGTCTTAAAAAAAGGGTGATAGAAGTATTGGGGGGGGGGGGGGGGGGGGGGGAACGGCCGG
>JAVJGG010000055.1:18784829-18825232 GCA_035590195.1 Aviceda cuculoides
CTAATCAAAGACAAAGAGTTAGCAAAAGATATGAAAAAGGAAGACAGACTGAGGAAAAGAAGATCTTGCATGCTCTAAGCACATACAAACGCTTGCATTTCTTTTTGAGATGCACATACAAGGACATTAGTGGAAACTATTTAGAAGAATGAACTGTAGAACCAAATAACCAAGAAATTATTTTTTTCTAGAAATCACTGCAATAACAGAGTTCACCTGTTGCGACAGAAGAGATATAGGTATCTGTGATGAGCAACGGACACCTTTCTGAAGGCTTCAGAGAAGACTCCATAGTATTGAAAACTCCAAATAGTGATCCAAATTATCTGTATTCCTAACACTGCAAATGTGTGTTAATTTGAAATTACATCAGGGCCAAGTCTAGGTACGCTATATTTCACCACAAGATTTTAAGGCTTGATGCAGATGGCTCTAATCAAACCTAGAACTTTTCTGACTATTTTCACTTCCAATTCCCAATCACTGAGGAACATAACGTTGCAGAGAAAGATGAACTTAACACAATTCATTAAAAACTCAAAGAAGGTTTTGTTGCGGACAGGAACGAGGAAAAAAAAAGAGGCTTAAATAGGTTCTAATAATGGAGTGGAGGCACTGAACATTTGTTTCCTTGCAGTACAGTATCTGTGTGTGGAAGACACTGAGAATGACTGCCAAAGAGCCTAATAGCTGAAATAACTGTTAAAGAACAGTGATATTGTTAACGACTCAGGATTTTACAGGCCAAGAAGTAAGTTCAGACAGGATCAGGTGCAGAGATGAACTACAAGAAAGGTTCAAGGAATGGAGACTATTTTATAAGAGGAGCCCAGGAGAGCCAGGCTTGGGCAGCTGAGCACATCACTGGCAGAGGAGATGTCAGCTCTCCAAGGATGCACAAGGAGGGAAAGCAACAGAGAGAAAAAAACCCAAACCTGAACCATGGTACGATGTTGGCGTGAAGCCAAAAGTGTGTAAAGCACCCAGGAATACAGCAAGACTGGAAAATACAGACTCTGTTCATTACCCAACCAGTGGAGCTGGAAATTGGACTTTGCTCTTTCGTGTTTCTATCACAAAGCAAGAGCAAGGAATGGGTCTAATCCTTCCAGCCAGTTCCTTCCTTCTATGCATGTTTGCTAGCATTTAGTAACTAAAATCCTCACCCCCACACCTTTTTTTTTTAGTATGTTGACGTACCCACTTTTTATTTAAATGGCACAGTGTGGGCAATTAAGCCCTCTTTGTCCAGTTTACACTGCAGTCCCCAGCAGACAATAGGAATACAAAATTGTTGTTCTGCTGTACCATACCATCATTAAGTCATTGCAAACCTGAAAGACCCAATGAAGAACCGCACTCCAATGCATATAATGATTCAGGGTATTTTAGTCCAGCACGAGACTCAAGTTACAGCCACAGAAACACGGTGAGCAGCTAGAAGATAAGTACAGTACCAGGTGATGCCACTACCAGCGAACCTCTTGAGGGAAAACATTGTCTTCGGTATCATTCTAAATAGTGCCCTGCACTTCTTTGGAAAAAAAAAAAAAAAAAAAAGTCAGAGTGGATATATCATACACATCAGACTGACCCACTGCCTAGACTACTAAAGCACCAAGAATGATGTCTTCATTTTTTACGCCATTAGTCTCAACAGTAAATCTGCAGGATATTTCTTAATTAGAAGTAATATATTTCAGATAGATATTTTGAAAACATTTAAGGCTTTCATTATACATGTACAAGAAGCTGGGGTTTTTTTGTCAACAATGATAAGCCAAACAGCTTACAGTGAAGCAGCATGGTAACAACACAGAGCTGTACAAAACATTTTGCTGCATGGAAATTGTAACACTTTATAAGCAAAAAATAATGGGACTACTTACAAAAAAAAGACTCAAATCCTGGATTGATGAGACAGCACAAAGGGAAAAACAAAATGCTATGGAGGAAGCACATGGTGTGAAAAATGAAATTGTATTCTCTGAAGAGAGTGAGAGTGTTTGTGTGTGCACGCACCCGTTTCTGAGTGATAGACTTTTTAAATGGTCCATCTCTGTCTTGCAGAATAAACTAAATATATTTTACCTCACTGTGAATTTCTGGACTTAACACTCTTAGTACAGGAGAAAAAGATATGCAGGGTGTTCTTTCTCTTAAAAAAAAAAAAAAAAAATATATATATATATATCCCTTCTGCCATGATGAATGGAAATCTAACATGAAGGAGTTCTTAACATCTGTTTATCAGAATACATTGTTGACATTATTACTTAGAAATGAAGCATTCATTATTATTTCTGTTCATCTCTTTCCTGACTGTATTCATCTCTTTCTCAACTACTTGGAGTGCAAGGTCTTTGGGGCAGGAACTTGAGTTTCTTTATTAGACTGCTGCCAAACTCAGCAAGACTCTGGGCTCTGAAAACATTACAGCTGCACAAAACATACTGTTACCACTAAGTTCTTTCCACATCTTAGGTGATTCATATCTCCATCAGGCCTTCTGCTTTAATATAAAAAGTATTCTCATAAGTATTATTTTTTTCCCAGCACCTCGGACCAACCATGAACTATTTTAACTTAGCTCTTCACATTTTTCCCCACAACTGACAGCCTCACCAACCAGCATTAGCATCTTACATGGAATGAAGCCAGTAACCTACATGTTTGGTAAAAGGAAAATTTGCTCTTCAGCTCATTAAAGTAATTCAGTTTGGATCTACACCAGAATTAGTCTGATCAGAATTTAGCCTGACATACTTAGTTGTCAAGGGTATTGTACGTTTGGGGACAGGCTATTACAATGCAAAAACAACACAACAAGTACCATTTAGTTTACTTGGCGTTTTACCAGTTGTTAGCATCAATTTCCATGCAGCAGAGGCCAGCTGAAATTGCTGATGCAAGAAGTGATAATTTTCTTGATGTGAGATGAATAGGACATTTTAAATTTAGTACTAAAGTAGAGAATAATTTAGTCTCTGTTATAGAAGAAAATGCTAAAACAAAAAAACGGTTAATGCAGAATTAACTTGTCAGAGCTGTAACTGCCTGTGAATCATGAAAAGGGAATATAATCAATTAATATCAATTAATATTATATGTCATGAGTAGCTGAAGCAATGGAGAAAATAACATTGCTGCAAACGCCTGTGGCAAACTTCCAAAATAGTCCTCTTCCCTTCTGGTGCCTTTGCCCAGGTATGTTTTACATTTTTCTTCTTAATTTAATAGTGCTTATCCTGAATTTGGAAGTCACGATTCAAATACACCCCTTGCCCGAGTTGTTAGTTGGTTTATCTCTAAGTTTGTCTATCCAAAACTGAAGTAATCGGGACCAAATGATAGTTTCTGCAGGGAGATGTTGTCATGTCCCCATCTCATCTAACCATCATCTTGTCTTGCCCTGGCACCAGAGCTCTACTTTACAGATATTTCATTTCTCACTTTAAACCATTCATCTCTAACCCTACGCAGTGTGTCCCCTTAATTTAATTTTGTCGCTAACGCATGTGAGAGATCGTTTGAGTTTCTATTTCCTATGCTGGTCTTTCTGGCCCTGCTGAGCTCCTTGCCCATTAACCACAACTCGTGGTCAGGGGGTGACAGCGAGACCCCCACCGAACGTTACCGAAGTCAGCACGTGCTCTGCTCTCTGCACCTTCTCCGGGTTGCAGGCGCTCTCCGAAACTCAGCCTTTCACTGAGTCTTGCCTTTTCACTGCCAAGAACCTGCTCTTTTCTCCCTAACTCTCTCAAGGCTCAAAGCTTCTTCTCAATAATATCTCTGCCTTCTTGAAATATTGCCATACGACCATCCCTGGTCAAACTACAGTGTCAGCTTAGGGGCGCAGTGATTGCAACCTTTACTGGTTTTTAAATCCTCTACGTCCTATATGTATTAAATCATCCATACTAATCTAAATGCAGTTTGCAGAGCTGTACACACACAAACTGCACGCAGAGCATGAAAACAAGAAATTTTATGCAAATAATCTGTAAATAACAACTCTGCAATTATTTTCTAGCTCTCGTGTGGCGAGAAGGAGTATTTGTCTTCATTTTGTGAGTCTCCTGGATTGTCTTCAAACCTCATTTGTTAGCCTATTTAGTTTTTCTGCTTATGTAACAATTTTCACTCCTTGGTTGCATTCCTGTTGGCCAGGTGCCAGGTTAATAATTTAACCCTTTTAATCCTTCCTCTCAGCCATGCCTTTTATTTTGAGGAGTGAAGAACGTGCAGTTTTAACATCAAACACTTATTTATTTAATTAATTTCCAGGCAGAAGGATCAATGCAATAGTTGAGATCATCTGGTATGTGATGATCTATCACAAAATCCAGCTATTCCACCTTGGAACTCATCCAGTCAAAGAAACCCGACTTACAAACCAGGCAAAGCAGTCTGACATCAGATGGTAATGTATACTTTTCATTATTTCACTAGCAGTTGCAGCTGCTTCTGAAGGTACGTGAAAGGATCTTTTAGCAGAGTTCCTTCTCCAAACTCTCACGGCTCAAAAAAAATAGTAAAAAGGATGCAGATGACAGAATATTTCAGACTTCTGTATAAAAGGCAAAGGTTGCTCTGGGGATCTACTATTTCAGACTGAATTCTTCAGCTACTTTCCACAGGTCAGATAAACTCTCTGTGCCTTAGTTTCCCCATCTGCAATAACAGTACATACCTTTCTCACTAGGGAACTGTGCAGTTTAATTAATCAACAGTTGTAGATTGCTATATAGAGCGGAGCAAACAATCTGGAGTGAACGGTTTATTCAATGAACTTAGCCTGCTTGCAGAAAATCCTCGAGCAGATGGTGGTGTTATCAACTACAGAGGAAAAAAGCAAAAATCACCGCAGTCTGAACATTTCTGCTTTGTTTTATATCACTTACAGAATCTTCAGCCCCAGGGAAATATTTCTCAAGGATGAGGAACCCTTTCTTTACAGCAGTCTAAGAACCACCTTCAAAACCCCGACGCCCATGGGACCACTGGAGCTCCCTCTGCATGATTCCCAAGGAGGTAGGTGGAGGGGCCTTCCATATGCGGTTTGACTGATTGAAGACCGTGGGGGACTGCCCACACTTTGGGGAAGATTTTACCGTACCCAGAAAGCCTTTTTAACCATCTTGTCTTGGCTAAAGGCTTCTGATAATTGGATAGCCTTTCTTTGACATCAGGAACTGAAACATATATTTTCAAGGGTAACAGAAAGATAGCCAATCCGGAACGCTTTTTACTTTGAAATACTAAAAAATTCTATCTAGCATGCAATTTAACCCTGATGTATCACACAAATTCACTGCTTGCTATTCAAGAGAAAAGGTGTTTTGTTGTCATAGAAGTTAACTTATTTCAAAGCACTGTGCTTCATTTTATTTTGCTTTATTTTTTCATTTGTATTCCCCTGAAGACTAACTTAAGGTTTATATGAATTTTCAGAAAGATATTTTATAAAACACGATGTTGTGCTAGTCACTGCATAGCAGCCAACACATCAAAATAATGACTGTGTACTAGATTATATGCATTATATCTTGAACTGCAATTAATAGCCTTGCAAGGGCCCAGTCACAGAGTATTTGACAGGTAATGCTTAGTGTGATGATGTGGACTGTTACAAACAAGCATTCAACCTCTGCTCTGACACAGAAAATACACAAGATGTTAGCTTACAGCTAGATGATATAAAGGATTTTGCTGCTGAGTTAGAACTTCGATGGGCTTTAGTTTCTTAAGTCTGAAACTGGATTACCTTTCTCTACCTTTATTTCTTCTGTCTACACTGAACCATCTAGCCCTAGAAGTGCCTAAAACCCACAGAAGTCCTTATCCTTGACATAGGAAGCCTAGGCAACCACTGCCCTTGGGTCCTGCTTTTCCTTCAGCAGCAAGGAACTCCGAATGTCCAATCTCAAATCTTTCATTAAAGTAAGTCCTGAGCCTCTCTCTGTGTCAACTCCTGATAGTAAATGTAGAAATTTCCTTCTCTTTTCAGGCTTGTTGTGAAGTTACGCTAGAGATTATGACATGCTCAGTGCCTATGGTGATACACCATATACTGAGATATAACTGAGATTAAAACTGAATATTCCTAATCAAATGACAAAGCAAACGTGCTTATTTGAGTTGCAGATGGGAGAAAGAGTTTGTTAAGCACTCATCCATAAGGACTTGGAAATGTATTTTGACCTGAAGTTCTTCCTCACAAGCCATCTGCAAAGGAAAAGTTAATTAGTAATAAACATAATTAGCAATGATGAATGAAACTAAACGTATGTTTTGTTTCACAGATTGCTTGAAAAAAGGCCTCATAGCCAAACACCATTGGTAAGATTAGCATTGTCAGTGTTTATTTTAAGAAAGCTTGATGAAGGCAAATATGACTGTCTTTTCTGGTCAATGCAACATATCTCACTGACTGATAGCTTTGTTTCATGCAAGTACAAAACACAATCTGATAAAAAAACCAAGGAGATGTGGCCTTCAGGAAGTGAATTCCAAGAACAGAAGAGAAGGATGGGGCAGTAATCCCAACCCATGTTTCATTGCTGTTCCTCCAAGCATCATGAAATGTATGAGTTACTGCACCCAAAATTACCAGCTACTGTATGAATTCATACCTCATTAATAGCAGAAAGTGTCATTCTTGGACTCAGCAGAGCCACTGTTTGGGAAAGCAAACTCTGGGAGTGGCCAGGTATAGAGTTTTCTGCTTTCACTGCATACTTGAAGTAAAGCCAGTCAGTACTTGACTTGGGTTGTTAAACTCAGCATGGAAAGGTGGAAAAAAACTTCCCAGGGAAGGTAACCCATGCTATCATCTCTCTGACCAGTCCAAACTTCTCTTTTTTAGGCTCTAAAATGTCTTTGGATTCATCTTTTAAAACTCCTGATGAAGTGCATTTGTTTAGTCTAATCAAAGCGAAATGAAACCTTTTTCTTCATTGATTTTGGAAAGATTTAGCTTAACAGCGTTGCCTCTAGAAAGAAGACAACACAACACATTAGGAAATCTTTGGTTTTCTGCCTAGTCATACTAGACAAAGTAAAAGTTAACTTCTCATAACCAGAGTCAACCATCTCCAAGAAACAGACTGTCATTCGTTTTACTATTTCATACACCGTAGTGCTGTCTTAAAATGCTCTGACAGCTTCAAATCAAGCTATTAAAATAATGTCAATGTATTTTAAGACTGCTCAGTTACGTGGGTTTTGTTGAATTAAATTGTTTGTATTAAAAGTTATTTCAAAAATTCATTATGAACTTCTGTGAAAAGCTCCTGGTAGGCTTTGAAAGTAAAACTACCTGAGTAGCTTTAGAAAAGAGGGCTGGTTTTATACCTGCACCTGTGATCTTCAGCATTTTCCCTTTCACGCTGCTGGCAACAATGGCAAATATACTGGACACAGAGGGGGAAGCTGATTTTACAGGAAACCCTGCACAAAACCCATTTGTTAGTTCCCGTCCATGAGAAACAGAGAAAACAATCTTTGATCAGGGCTTCCAGCACAACCCATAATAGATGAAGCTCTGCTTTCCTGAAGGAAAAGTCATGACACGATCCTGAAGCTGACAACAGTCATCAACGAGATTCTTCACCGAGGTGCAGTTATTTTTTTTTTCCTTCTCCCTCAGCCTCTCTTTTTATCCCTGTTTTTTACCATAGAAGTTGACAAGATGTAACTTTCATCTTTACTCAGTCTTAGACCGTTTTATTTGCATTTTAAGACACTCAGAGAAAAAAAACGTTCTGTATCACAATGGGAAAAGCTAAAAAAAAAAAAAAGGTAATGGGGGCATGCATCTGCTAATGAAATGGACATTTTTTAAATTGCTAAATATACAAATATCAAATAGACAATGACTCTTCATACATCTTAATTAAGATAATTATTCCTTGGATTCCAGATGTTAAAAAAAAAAAAAAAGACTCCAGGCAAAATTCTGGTTTTGGTAACATTGAAATAAGTTTAAAACTTTGTTTAAATCAGTGATTTAGTCATATTTACATAATTAAATTCAAGTGCAGAAACCCAGCTGTCATTCTTTGACAGCATATGTCATGTTAGATAAGCTGGACATAGGTATAGAATGTGTGCCATGTTAGACATATAGCTGAGGAAAGTCTTAAATTTATGATTTTTCTAACAACCTTTTCTGGTTGATTCTATTTTAAAGTGAGCCTAAGCTTTATTAAGGGAACAGCTCGTGTTAATTTAGTTATAATTTAAGGTCTGGAGAAAAGAGGATATGATGAAGATGATGAAGAACTAGACAGTGTGAGCCAATGTGATCAGCAGTTATATGTCAAAAGCCAGTTTCCCCAAAACGCCTTTTAGTCCCCATCCAGTTTAGAAAACAAAAGAGCTTGTCCATTGACACGGCTAATTGTGGTGCGGTTGCCACAGCTGAACTAGCTTTGGTGATGGAAGAAGTCTAGTTGAGTTGACTAATCTACCACAGCACCACTGACAACACTTCAAGGATCCTGTGGTACCATGCCTCGACTTTCGGAGGCAGCCACCTCGGCTCTACGTGACAGATTCATTTCCTTAACGAATTTATCTTCTGCTTGCTGTATAGAGTATTTCTACGGTGTGGAGATGTGTCATTTCTTATACTTGAGTCAAAGCCTAAACCGGCTGTGGTTACAAGCACTGGATAGTTCTGGAATATAGGCTATTTCCTCAGGGACTTCCTCACCACTGGGTGATGTCTTCTGCTTCATGTAGACCAAAGCTTGAAAGTACTACCTTGTTCTCCTTCTGTCTCTGTAAATAGTTATTGTTTTATTCATCTGTTGACCTATGCATTGACCATATGACAGACTGCACAGTCTCAGAAAAGCCTTTGTCTTGCTCACCCACATAAAGCCCTTGCAACTGAGCACTGTTCCGGAGCCCAGCAGTCCTTGGAAGTTTCTGCAATGAATGTAATAAAGCTACTTTGGTTTTCTTTAGAAAGATATTGAAACTTAACATGGATGAAAAAATGCATAGCAATTGCATAAAAATCCACATTCTCAGCATTAGACTTCAGTATAGCTGATTTTTAGCAATAAGGTACATACAAGAGGTCTTAACCACTGTAAATTTCTATTAAAACAGCTGAAATATGCTGCGCCTAATTTTGTCACCAGTTTGGTTTTGTAAGAAGTCTTGAAATAACTTAGACTATACACAGAAAAATAAAAATTCTCCATATTAAGGTCCCCTGTTTAATGTCTTTAAACTTAGCACTAAACTTACACTTATGGGACCAAACAATGTTACTTCTTATGGAGGATTTTCAGAAGGACAGTCCAAAAGGTCTGTGTTTGTATATATCTGGGAGTCTGGAGACACAACAGGGGATCAAAGCAAGTGGTAAATAACAGATGAAAACCTCTGCTGTCCTCACAACCTATAAATTCCAGGCAAAAGTCTATTAAAAATGACAAGTGCAGTTCAGTGCATACTGCACTGTGATCCTAAACGTTCCTGGTAGGGCTGCACAGTTTTTACTAGTATAATACATTACAGGTTAGGCTATATTATTTTCAGAAGATACGTTACATATTTTGTTTCTCTTTTGGATATTCTTCTATGAGTTTATATTCCTGTTTGGAGAACCTCCTGAATGACAAAATAAAGTAGGTTGCACTGCTTTCAAGGCCCAGCTCGACTTATACACCCTTGCTGGTTTATGCTGCCCTGGGGATGAAAAGCAGCCTTTAGGCTGGCATTGTACAATCAGTCTGGTGTAGTGGAGTCATGCAAAATATGTATAAGCTACATCTAAATGAAAGCTCATATAGGAGGTCTCTTACATCATCATGTAATCCAGTGTTAAATTTTACCAAAGCTTCATATGGAATTAAATTTAGAGATCCACTGGTGTCAGTTTGCCATGCTAATTTACTCCGGTTAAAACTGTATTTCTAAGTTTGAGCTTTCAAGCAACCTTACGTGACTGCCAGTGCATCAGCTTCAGTGGAGTGATACTTATTTTATATTGACTGAACTGAAAAAATGGGAATCTGAGACGTCGTAGAGACAGTGCCTTCTTCACTGAGCCTCAAATCAAAATGTAACTAATTTTAACCTCTGTGTTTCTATGTAAACTTTTTTTTACAGATTTTCTTTTCTGGTTTCTAGGGGCCTGGCTCTGGAATAGCTCCTAACCCGTTATTCCAAAAGCAGCAGCATCTGCATGCCTTTGTTGCCAGAATCTTCTCCCCAGATTTCATTAAAATCAGTCGCACGATTTCTTTTAAGCATTCACAGCTCCATTGTGACATTTATTTAATGGATTGCAGATATTTCTATATAACTTCTGAAACTTAACAACTGTGTTCCTTCCTATGACTTCCTATCCATCTGCTAAGAAATCCTGTGGCACCTCTGTGTAAGGATTCTTGTGTATTGTATATTCTTGAAAAGCTAGGACTTGGTATTCACACGGTCTTTGTGGCATTACAGATAAATGGAAATCTGTAAAATCACAACTGGAACAAAGGAAGCACAAATTAGAAAAGCATTAGCACAATCTGCAGCAGCTATCGAAATGGTACCCAAAAAAGGCCTGCACAGAAATCAGATCGAGTCACAAAGCAGGAAACTCAGGCAGTAAGAACAATTTACAACAGTGGAGACCCCAGAGAGCACACTAAACTCACAGTATAGTTAGAGAAGAATAAGGAAGTACTAGAAACATTTCCGAAAAAAGCAAGTCTCTGCTGTGGTTGATGCACTTGGAAACACAAAATAATTTACATAGTGTTTAGGTACGTGATCAAATTCTATTATTATTTCTGTTCCAATTTTCCTTCATTTGGAAATTTACTTATATCAGTAAGATGCTGTTAAGCTTATTTTTAAAAAAGTTACTAGTATTTTATATTGAAAATGATACTATAGTAAGCCATAGCATCCCAAACTCAGGCCCTTTTCTGCAGAAGCTCATAGAATGTTCCCAAGATTCTGAGTGGCTATGAATCCATTGAAATGGTTTCTTCTTGTGAACATAAAACACTTGCAAATGCAAAATAGTATCGTCCACAAAATTGCAGGGATATTTTTAAATTTCAATATGTACCTAAACTATGCTAGATTTGGCTATAGAAGGGCTTACTTGACACACATTTGCATGTGCAAGAATTGGAAATGGAACTTAGCAAATGAACATGGCAACTGAACTTTGCAAAATATTCGCTTGCAGCATAGAAGTCATCTTTTGCTTTCACTTTGATTTTTACCTTTTCAAATAATATGGAATATTCTTCTTTCAAGTGAGTATTATCAAAGCTACATAAAACACCTCTCTGCAGGTTTCTTCTGCGTGCCTCTAACATTTCATAGATAGATAAATAAGAACAAAGAAGGTACCTTTTGCAAATCTTGTTCTATGATGAGATTGTATGTCACATGACAAGACATTTAGTACTTTTATGTTGAATGTAGTTTTGTCTGGATTAGTATAATTTTATGAATCATGACTTGTTTTGTTTTCTTTAAACTTAAAAAAAAAAGAAAACATTTTGCACAGTGTTTTTGGAAGACATAGATCTATTTTAGAGCCTGTTGTCATATATTTGGAGGTTTTAATAGTTAAAATGTTCATTCTGAAAAATTAAGTGATTAAAAATTTCTGAATTGAGTCTAAAATAGAAACCTGTGAAGACCCTTCTCTACAAGATGTTCTTAGCAACTTTTAATTGCAGAAGCAATTTCCTTTTTTTCTTACTCATATATTTGTAAACATTTAGTGTGAAGACAACTAAAGGTGCTGTGAAGGGAGATGGGAAATAGCAGCCAGCCAGTAATTTTCTCATGATGAGTTTTGGAAACAAGAGCATAAAAGCCCATAGTTGTAATTGTGGTCCATGAAGGGTTATTGTTGTGGGAAACTATTCACCCTGAAAGTCTCTCACAGCTTCAGGCATGCATTCTGCAAGAAACAAGCTAACAGAAGACCTTTAAAGCATGAATAAAATTGGCAGGGAAAAAATGTTTATCAGCAATCTATGATATTTACTTTGCCCTGAGATTTGAAGGTAAAGGAGCTATTGTTCAAACAATGCCCAGATTTTTTTTTTCCAATTTCTGTTCTGCTCAGTTTGATAAACAACATTTCCTAGTCCTCAGTGCAGCAATAGCTCAGCTTCTCAAGATAGGTAATTGGGCTCAGTTTCAGTAAAATAAAATGCTGGATTTTTATCTTTAATTAAAAGGAGGTAACAGAATATATCCTGACAGATTTCAGTGTGCTTATCAGCAAAAACCAAAAGTATATCTATATTGCTAACAGGCAACTGGCATGAGGATTGTTGATTTAGTGCTGTCAAGGAGTTTCCGCTAGCATTATGTTTTCTATAAGCAAGTTTCTTATTTAAAGAGGCATCAGAGAAAGAACAGCTCATTCCTGAAGGAAAGCAGGACTTTGCCTTCTGTCTCACTAGGGCTGCTTGAGGAGGATGCCAGCCTGCCCTCTTCCATAACTTCAAAGAGGAGAAAGTCTATTACAGACTAAAGAACCACCTAAAACAAGCAAGTTTACAGCTTTCTTAGATGTCTCTGTCCTACACGAGAAGATTAACACAGTGCAAATATGTTCTTTCTTCATAAATAGTGTCTTTCAAGTACTCAGTTCAATTTAAACTTTGATTGTTTCATTTTGCTTCTGCTGCTTTAACTCAAAAGATAAATACAGACATGCAGTACCCAAACAAGTGTCAAGCTATACTGAAGAGCGTGTCGAGAGCTGCACTTGGAATATCATTAAAAACTCACTACTTCTTTACAAATTGCTTCCGCTTATCTTCTGAGAAAAGTAGTATCTGTAATAAGAAAGTGGTATGGAAACCAATGTTAGCAGAATTGTATTTTCATTATTATCTGATATAAAAATGCTCTCACAGTATCAACAGTTTCCCTCTGTATTTAGCCCCATCAATTTTATATTACTAGGGTTTGTACGGGTGTTATTTGCAAATAGGCATGTGTATAGGCATGTAAGTTTTGCTCCCTTTGCTAACCATGCCCATACACCTGAAAATCATGTCTGTGGAATGACAGTGACTATTTAGACTCATGGCTGTGCTTAAAAAAAAAATTGCATGAATCTCAAAGTTCCCCCAAATCCCCATCTGCTGAGACTTTGCAGCAAATAAACACCAAGATATTTCAGTTGTTTATAAAGAGACATGTAGAAGGGCCATGGTACATTGCAAAGATCAGTAGGGTGCACTGAGCATCATTAGCATATATGAAGAATGGAAAACACCCATGAGAAGTAACAGAACTCTTAAATGTAGATAAAGGAGATAAATGTACATAAATGTAGATAAATGTTGACTTATTTGTTGGGCAGGAGTCAGTGTATGTTACAAATGTGATGTTAGAAATGGCAAAATTAAGACCAAAATCGTGTCTCGAATTGTTTCAATTTGCAAGCTGCTTTTCGTTGCTGTTTTCTGACCTTGCTCGCTAAATACTAATACGTGTCCCAGGCTTTCTCTCTCTGATCAGCACGCACTTAAAACTGTTACCTATTGTATTATTTCTCTCATCAATATTGAACAAATTCTGTGTTGTCTGTGGCCTCTGTGCCAGTTCCCAGGGGGGCAGTTAAGCCAACACCAGCCCTGCGACACTTCAGGCCCAAGGAGTTGTAGCAGAAGCATGAACTGCCGCGTTGGTTAGCACCATCCTTCCCACACTTCTCCTCGTGAGGAATTCCGCTTTGCTTCCAGCTGGAGGTTAGCCTGGAAATCCAGTGCAAGACCTTTAAAAGAGGAGCAGATAAATAATAAAAGAGGTTACAGTTCTGCTCCCGCCTGCCACGGCTCTGGCGTAGGTAACAACCAGTACGAATTTCATGCTAGTAGAGGCGGATGATGGCCACATCCCTTGCAGTGAATCGCTGTGGACGCTCGGAGAGAAGGAATCTGAAGACTCTTCCCAACCTGTCTGTAACATCTCAGCCAGCTCTGATAGGCTCAGTTTAAAACTGAGCTACAGTGCCAGTACGGACTGGAACGTGTCTGGCGCTTGCCAAGCGTAATACTCAAAAGTCTTATGTTCCTGGTTCTCCCATTTCGGTACCTTTAAACAAGCCTTCCACTCACCAAATGAATAAATAAGTTGAAATATCCCCTAAGAGGTCTCTTGCAGAGATTGAGAGACAGAAGCGCTGATGTTTTGGTAAGCAGTAAATCAAAGGAATGTACACCTGATTACTAAAAGCACACTGGGAAATTGAAATGTGTGATCTGCACCGAGGTGAGAGACTGATGATACTAAAAGCTAAATTGGAGGAAGATTAAGCAGTTTGTGTATCAGTGAGCACTGAATATCTGAAAGCATGCACAGAAATTAGGACAGCAGAGTGAAGTGGCATAAGGGAGTCAGCAATATGGCCAGCAAAGGCAGCTTAAGGGCCAAATTCTGGCCTTATCTCTAGGCACCCATAGTAAATGGGTGCTGGCTTCCAATCCACTACAAAAGGGATAGTGTCTCTGTGAGGACCAGTGAGCGTATTTATGGGTAACTTATAGTTTGCTCATTGGATGGGTTGCGAAGGGGATTCTGTCCCTTCCTGGCATTGGCATTTATGTGAGCCACACGAATTAATCCGCTCAATGGCTAGGGATGCCAATTAACTTTTGGACCAAACCCCAGCGAAGTCCACACCACATCCACTGAAGTGCGTGCCAAAATTCCCGTTGATTTCAGTGGTGACAGGTGTTTCTCTTAGCAGGCATCTCTGTGCTGCGGAGGGATCGTGCTGGACTGCCTGCACCGAGGAAAATGTCTCCTGATGTCCTCCGCTCCCTTCGCATGGAAGCGAGCAATGTGGGAGAGCTTCATCCATTCACTTGACTAATAAAGGTGGGTACGCAGTACGGACTCCAAAAAATGAAGCCAGATAATGAAAGATGTTACATGGATAAGTGAGAAAGACTCCAGAGCTCAGCAGGACCTGTGTCCTGTATTCAACAGAAAACATGGTGAAATAAGTGACACCAAATACTTCCTGAGGAAAGCAGGATAAAGCAGGCATCTGTGTTGTGGGAAAGTTGCGTGATATGGTAGGCCATGCTAAAACTAATAATGAGGTGTGGAGAAGTTACAAAACAGAGAAGCTCCTGGTCTTGATGTCCTGTAACCCAGAACTTTGCAATAAAAGACAGCTCCTCATCCGGCTCTGAGTTAATAACGCGTTTCAGTTGCATCTCTCCTCATCTGCCATAGAAAAAAAATTGGTGGCAATATGTCAGAAAGTGTCAGTAATGATGCAACTCGAAGGTGATAGCAAGGATACGTGTGCTGGGGTAGGTGAGTGACCACAGCACTGGAACACGTGAGCTCCTGAGACCTGTTGCTATAGAAATTAGAAATTGGAGGGCAGGGTGACATCCACTGTTTATCTAATTATAGCTGGCAAGTGAAGGGACACAGGGGCTATGCTAAATAATATCTAGGAACTTCTGTCCATCTCATACAACGGACAGAACTGTCAATAGAAGTTGGAGAGTCTAAATACCAAATTCCTCATCTTCCTACCCCTTACCCTTACAAAAGAGAGAAAGAGAGAAGGAAAAAAGAAAGAGAAGGAGGAAGGGAGAAACAGAGAGAGAGGGAGGGTGGGTGGGAGGGAGGAGGGAAGGAAACTCATCTCCGAACGCGCGGACCAGTCACTACACCAACACCGAGAAATAGCGGGCGCACGCTGTTTCATTGCTGTCTACAGTCGCTTTTTCCTACCTCTCCGGTTTCTCCCTCCATTCTCCCGTCCCGCTCAGCCGTGAAGAGCTCCCCATTCCTTACGGAGCACCCTCAGCCTGGGTGCCTGCCCTGCTCCCTCGCGATCTGGGGTGGCTTTTAGCCCTGCTACGCTACCTGACATCCTCTCCGCTCTTCCCTCGCGGGTATCGCCAGTTTTGCTCGTTAAATCCCACCGTAAACCCATCGTTTTCCATGTAGGTTGTGATAACCGCCTCCACAATGCCTTTTTGCGAAACCGTCTGGGAAGGCTGGTGTATAGAAATAAAACGTATGGTACCGGTAGCTCAGTGTCATGGAGACTATGGAGTCATGGATTGGAGAAAACAGAGGATGCGCTTGAAGTCTTTCAGGCTTGCCCAAGATCTTAATGATGTTTGAAAGGGACACCAACAAAACTAATAAAAATATTTTCTCACCTATGCACAACTTTGAGCTGATTGGGATTAATCAGCAGAGAAAAGAGCTTGCATTATTCTGTAACATAGTAGCAGAAGTGCTGGCAAAATAATGAACGGAATTTTAAAAAGGAAAACTGTTTAATAAAAAAGATCTTCATTTTGAAAGTTATATAACACCACAATTATTTGGTGTCTTCAGATTATTTTTTTCGTATTTTGATACTAAAAGCTTTTTCAAAATGCACTCTTTCCTTACAATAGCTTCAAATACATCGACTTTGCCCTATGGAAAGGCAATTTTATTCTGGAAAAAAAAGCCGATATTATTCTAGAGAGATGTAAAGAACTTACAGCAATAGGAAGAACATCAAAGATAAGAGAATATAATGGTACTGACTTGTATAGCTAATGTGAATAAAAATAAGGAACAAACAATAGAAAAATCAAGGCAATATGGATATTCATTAATTAAGTGTTAGCATTAGGAAATGAGAATAACTGTCTATATCTACCACTGTAGTAAGGAGAAGGAAAAAAAAAAAGGAATATTCTGTAGTTACAAAATATTGAAGATGGCCTTTCGAAGTATCCCAGGAAGATACAAGCAAAGGACCCTATCCTCTTTGCCATTAAGCATGTGAAGCTCCTAAAATTTAATTAATATTTTGTCTGATTTGTATTCTGGAATGGGTCTTAATCAGATGAAGCTGTTCTGCTTTGTAGGAGAGCTGAGAAGAGGCTCTGGGTGTCCCTAGTGGATGCTCAAACTACAGAATCATCTTCATTTTCTGTCCGACTCTCTAAATATTTGAACAACTTGAGCGAGAATAACAGAGGGATAAACCCCAGAATACTAATTGTCTTTGGGTATTCATTGTAATTGGGCAATTCTTTGGACATTCATTTGGGAAGTATGAGACCTGGGTGTTTAAGTCATCAGTCATGAGGCAAGGGGAGGAAGGAAGGTGGCTTCCCTGCTAGTGAACTTTATCTGTCTTCAGGCTCATGAGAGTCTGAAGACCCAAGGTGGTACCCAAATGCTGGATTTACTGAATTTAACCTAACAAAGCATTCGGGAGTAGCCAAACTGCAAGATAGGACACCCTGGCTCAGGATAAAAAAATTAAATCCTGTGTGGAAGCTGGTATTTGTGAAGGAACACACATATGTCCCATATATTCTCACACACACACACAAACATAACACGAATATATGCCCATCTGAAGGCAGAGGTAGCAGTAGAGAACTTTCCTTAGTCACACTATTTAAGTACACACTTATTCAGAAAATTAAGGCCATATATATAGCTGTAAAGACTAGAATTATATAAAGGAGAAAAAAAAAGCTGTACTGATTTGAGGGGAAGGAGGGATGAATTTTAAGGTGCTCAAATATTAAAACCCATGATTTGGCATTATTCTGAACAGTCTTACCATTCTTTTCCAGACTAATTCAGGGAATCATTTTTGAAGACGGAAGCTGCAGCACAGTCTCAAGTTCCTGCAGCGGTGCTCAATGTAGATGAGCTGCTCTGTTCATATTCTTACCCAGCCAAAAAATTGTTTGAAGTTTTCAGAATTTTATTATTAATCTTTTGCATTCACAGGTTTTCTTAATGCTCCAGCTTCTGAAGCCATTATAAGAAAGCATGGCTTTCATAAAGCAGTGTGTGTTTTGTGCCTTTGATGGAAAGAAATGAAAATTTGACCAAGGAGTATATCAGAACAAGAAATTAGAGGGATTTTTTTTTTTCAGCTGTTCTTTTTAGTGGCTTCAAGTAATGGCTTTTGAATCCAAAGTAGTAGTACCATAAGCAAGAGAAGCATCACATAGATGTTTCATAAAACAACAGACAATCCAAAAAGTTCTGAGGCAGATCACACAGGCCAAATTCAATCCAAATTCAGTTTAAATTCTTTTAAGCTGAAGCAATCCTACAGATGTTTAGTGTTCATCATGCAGCTATTTTTGTTGACATCTTCCTTTTTTTCTCGGATCTCAGCCCTTCTCACCCTGGTCAGCTTAGCCACTACAACGTTTCGCATCCCTGGCTCAACTAAAAAAAAAATAGTTGATAGAGCACTGCTGAAGATGGAGTTAATTCAGTCCTAACAAGCTAGAAAAAAGGTTTGAGAACTTATTCCGGTTACGCAGTAATTCAGAGATCTTCTCTGCCTTCCCGGTGTGCAAACTTTGTGCTGAGAGAGCTTTGGGCAGCTGACGCAGGTACTTTATCATCTGGGCACTCTGAGATTTGAGCACCTGGTGGGTCCCAGTGCAGCACTGGACATCGCCCGCAGCAGCCGGCTTCTGTCGGAGCCTTGGACACCCTCCCAGCGACCAAATTTCCTCTGCTCTCCTTCCATCAGCCACAGGACTTCCCAGCTGGAACCTAGCACGCTTCCAAGCTCTAATAGAAGAGCAGTGGGAGATCATTTCATCGACTACTGAGCGCATTTCAGGATAATCCATCGGATATTCTGGACTCCGAGGTAAAATATAGGAAAATATTAACCACACAAAACACTTTGTGGGAGTTGGAGCCTTGGCAACGAGAGTTTAGGATGCACCCATCTCTATTCCATTTTACTTTACATGTGTACAGCAAATATTGCCCTTTAAAAAATGTATTTCTATTGAGGCTGAGAAGACTTTTATCTTGCATCTTATTGTGGGGTAAGAATTAAAAGGGATCACACATTATTGTAATGGATTTTCTGCTGAACGTTGTATATTGCTGTCCCGCTGAATATTGTGTGTTGTGTATTACAGTCAAATCAATGGTGCCCAACAGAAGTTTTGTTTCAGGATGATGTTACTTTGAACTGAAGAAAACAGAGACTTAGTAGTTTGAAAACAGAAAATGAGAGATCTTCAGATGGTATACTTAAAACTTACATATCAAAGTAGCTGAACAAAATAAGAAGGACCATATTTTGATATCTCACTTCAAATGCAACGGTCAAAAAGATGTACTGAATGGTAAGGCTGGACTCAGAGTAGTGAGACAGACAAGTGCATTACAGGACTTTTCCTTGTTCTGTAAAAGCCATCGCCCCGTCACAGCTGGGGCATTATCAGCAGAATTCTTATTAACAGCTAGATTGGCATTAAATTCATTATTTCATTCAGGCTACTTTAGTATCACCTACTCACATAAACAAAGATCTGCATGATCACTTCATTGATCTATTTGTTTCTCATCCAACTTTGACTGAAATCTGCTAGAACCACATTGATTGCAATGGCAGTTGATATTGCAGAGATTTGTAACAAGACAAGAAGATACATGTTAAAAAACCCAGCTAAACTCCAGAATTTCATACACCAGTGTAGCCTTCCTAAGCTTCACTGCAGAAGCTGCTGGACTTACATGCATCCTTGCAACAAACAGCGACCCTGCAATGCTTCCGTAAATCATCCCATCATCCTGCCTGAGGAATTTAAATCACTTAAAGCACAAAAACCAAGGGAATTTTTGCTGTGCTATAAATCCGTGGCTTCACATTTAGGAAGAGATTAGCGTGTCACAACAATCCCCAGTTGGAATGTGATTTTTTTAAATACTTCTCACTTTGTATGTATGGGGGAAAGACAGGAGGAAAGTCAAAGGGTTTAAATCACAAGGGAAACAAAATCAAAGCACATTTAGCATTAGTAACTACAAACCAAAAATGGCTACTTGTACATCTCTAGAACCAAATGATAACTTCCACAGTGTAATGACATCCAGAGCAGGTATTAAAAACCTGGAGCAGGAGCCAGACGGGTACACAGTGAAGGCTGAGAAAGGTGCCTCAAACAGCTCAGCAAATAAAGAGTTCCAGGTAGGGACATTTTTCCTTTGTTTAATGAAGGGAACTTGAAATTACTTTTAGTTCTCTCGCTCTATTGTACAGAATTAAAAAAAAAAAAAAAAGAAAATAGCCATGGGCTGCATTCTGTTGTCAGCTAACCACAAACTTTAGTTACCCTAGATTTATTAACTCATATTAAATCTCATTTTTCATTCGTCTATTCCTCTGTAATACCAGCAGACGTATTATGGCATGCCTGTAACAAAGTAGTGTGCCTGCTTCGACATCAGGTTACGCTAAGTGCGTGCAGTACTGTACAGAGGCCTGTTCAAGCTGTACACTCTTTTTTCCTGGAAAAATACTCATGCGAAATCTTGTCTAAGTATTCCCTATATTTAGGTCCACTTTTCACGCAGAAGGTTCCAATACTACTAGGTGAAGAGCCATGGCCTGTCCCTTTGAACCTCTTCCACGGACATTAGTGTATCAGTGAGACAGATATTGAAGGACTACCAGCTGGAAGAATTAGACTTTGCTCAAAGTAGCTTTTCCTTTAACACGTTTGTGTGAGATGTGCACAACGAGTGGGAATGCAAGCCATTATTTTTTTGCTTATTTTATTTTAGTCTTATCAAGCGTCTAAGAGTAACCCAGTCATCAGTCTCGTAACTGAGATATTTTTAGTATTAGTTATACAAAAAAATATTTAGTTGTACAAAAAGTATCTAGTGTTTTGGGTTTCCAGGATTGCATGAAGTGCCATCAACTTGATGGGGTATTACTCTGCCAGATGATGTTTGCTTTTAACTTGCATGCCCACATTTTTTTCAGGGAAGAGACAAGTAAAATGAATATAAATCAAGTCATGGTGAGAGACAATCCATTTATTGGAACTTAACCAAAAATCTCATGACAGAGATGAATTTTAGGAAAAAACACTTGTTAGTTCAGGATTTAGCTTGCAAAGATCAAAGAATTTCACTAAATAATACTGAAACTTTTTTTTGCAAATCATCTTTAATTTTTATGATACAATACTTATAAATACCTAAACCACTTTGTAACAGATTAATAATGATGATGATACAATGCTTGTCACAAAAATTTTAACAAAATTTCTTCCAGCAATATATGCTTAGTCAAATGAATTAATGTTTTCAACGTCATGCCTTTCCCACCATCTTTAGGGTATGAGATTACACTAAAAATAACGTTGACAGATGTTGTTTAGAGACATCAGATAATTTTGTACAACTTGTGGTGTTAGTTTTAATGTTTGACAACTTTTAACGCCAACAGTTTATCTGCTGGTGGTACTCAGACATGCATGAACAGGATTCTCTGCAGAAAACACACTGTAATTCAAATCCTTATTTTAGGTTGTCACAAATATGAGTTGTTGTGCATGTCTAGAGGTTTCCTGACTTCTTTTGCCTATTTCATGCCAAAAGGGTGTTAGAGATGCACATCTCCAAACTCAATTATTAGCTGAGAGTTTGGGGGTTGTGTTTTGGTTTGTTTTGGTTTGGGGGTTTTTGGGGGGGTTGGGGGTTTTTTTGTTGTGGTTGTTTGTTTTTTTTTAAATTGGAACAGTTGATAACTTCATTCTGTTTTGTCCTCCTGTAATCCTCCAACAGCTTTACCACCTGAGCATTGAAAAGTGCAATTTAGTCTCTTTTTCTCCATCATCTCCCCCAATCACGCATGCACACACACACACTTTAAACTATTTTATTAAAGCTTATAACCACCTGCGTTGACAGTTTTGGCAGAAGTGCACTGCTGGCAATCAGTCTGATAAGCAATGACTTGTGATTGCAGTAACGGCAGTGGCATGTGAAGGCAGTGACAGCTCTGAAGTCTAAAGTGTTGATTGAAAATATGCATTTAAAAGATGCAAATTTCCAAAAGAAGTGACAGTTGCTGTGTTGAAAGCAATTGATACACCACTCTGCTTACCATTCGAGCTGGTTAAACAGCCGGATTTCCAGTTCATTGGAAATTTATTTTTTTCTAAGCTCCCCAGTAAATGACCCTTTCTTTCCGTTGGGGACATGGAGCATTTGTCCATTTCATTGCTAACAGCAGCGAAATGCATTTTAAAAGTGTACTGAAGCTTGCCAGGGGCTGACAGGGTGGTTTGAGAGATACGGGTCCTTTGGATCCCAGCTGGCCGAGCCATCCTCTGCAAACTGGGCTACTTGTTAGGGCCCAGCAGGATGATACCCACAACACCCTGTTTTCTGCTCCTCACCTTACTCTTTTCTGCCATACGTCTCTTCCTTGACCCTCTTTGCCCTTTGCATTTCCCCATCGGAGTCTCGCTCAAAGTAGAAACCCCACGTTATCAAAGCTACGTGGTACTGCAAGACTCCAGGGACTGTGTTGTGTCTCTCTCAAATTCCACAGCTTCAAGTCTAGTTCCTCCAGTTTCTCAACGACCCAAACTGGTCCTACTCCACAGTACTGGTGCCCGGAGATAGCCAAAGTACCAAATTTCCCAGGTGTCGAGCTGTTTGTCTTGCTCCTTTTCTCCGGGTCATCCTTCCCATCAGAGGGTCTGTCATGTGCAGGCTGTGGAGACAGACCTGCCACTTCTGTGACTTTTCTGACGTGAGAGACCTTCCTGGATTGCACCTCGTATGGGCAGCAGAGATTTTCACACTGTGCCCTCCCCAGCAGTGGGGCTTGCTCCTTTCCGTTGAGGTATCTATCTTTCCTTACAATGTTTTTCCTCTATAAACGCTGAAAGCAGAAGACACTGAAAATCATTGCTGGATGTTGCGTGATGTGTGAAAACAGCTCTGGCACTGCAGGTGACTGAAATGCCACCTTTTAACCCAACTAGAAGGCGCTCAAAGCATCTGCTAGATACTTCACGTAAGATATGCTTTCTTATATCTCTTTGTGCAATCAATCACAGGCAGTAAACGCTGGTCTTTGGAAGGGCAGCCAGTCCCATTAGTCTTCTCACCTATCTTCAGCTGACTTCTGGTCGCGTCGTGATTTCTTTCCCCCAGCGCAGTGCAGAGCCCCTCCTCTGTTGGTGGTAGCCGTCAGTACTGGAATTATCACGCGTGCAGTAGTAGAAATGGAAGTTACGAGACCCACTTTTTTCCCATCAAAAACCACAACCAACGTGTCACCGGCATACTGTAGCTGGTTTCTCGTGGCCTGGGAAAGGCGGCGTCACCGCCGTCGTTAGCGTGTTGGCGAACATGAGGTGCTCACGTAACTGCTCTGACCACTGGCCCCTCCTGCAAATCCCAGTCGATCCCTTTCCCTGTTGTACTTACTCCTCCTCCAGCCTTGGCAGCAGCTGCACTTCTAGCGCACGAGGAACACAAATGGTTGCAGATGCTTTAGTGTGATAAAAAGAAATAGTTGAGGTAATTGGTATAAAAACCATTCTCAGGCACTATTCTGCAGCCATGTCAGAGAAAGTGTTCGTGTAGATGGAAATGTCCCTTTACGTCCTGCACATGTGATGATAACAAGAATGAAATATTGAAGCTGAACATGGGGCTGAGGTCTGTGTCAATTTAGCCTTAGGAAAAACACGGAAAGATGCTAATAATATTCTACCATAAAAAGTTCAAAATATCAAGAAACACCAAAGTTAAGTTACATTCCTGGTATTCTACAGCCAGCTATGGTTCTATATTTTAATAGTCTTTATTCTCAAGATTGCTTCAACACTTGTAAACGCCAGCTGCACTGCATGTTTGAGTCAAAATGCTACTGTCTCTGCAGCCAAGCTTTAAACAAGAACAGTGTTAAATATCAGATCTGAAGTCTTCCTACATGCATTTCACGCCTCTAAGTGAGTTATCTCACCTTGTGCATCTTCATTATTATAGTAAATATGCACGAGAAATTGCCATATAAAATTATATATGGAGGGTTGAGGAAAGAAAACAGGGCCCACAGAGATGTTCATTGCAAAGATTTAAGTTCTCTAGAACAAGGCCGATGTACAGAAATTAACTCTGCAATGAATGACATATATTAGTCCCTCAACCTCGAAATACAGTATTTTACTGTATTTTCCCCAAAACAACAGTTCAAACTTAATGGGGGAGGGGATGGGGAAGAAAAAAACTTGACCTTAAGTAAGTTCCTGAAATTATTCTGGTGTTATGAAAATGAGACGTTGTTTCTAGTACACAGAGCTAACATACTGTGCTTTACATGTTGAAGCCATATTCAAGTATTTCAGATCTCACCGATACATACTAATGCCAACCCTTCTTTTTAAAAAGGATTTTATACAGGGTTTGATATTTTCTGAATGAATGGGAATTTGGAATAGTTAGCGTGCAGGATAGTTATCAACATGAGGAAATTACCCATGCCAGGAGGCACACGTGGGCAATGGATGGAGTTGTGTGGTCCCTGCCACAGTTTTGGTCGGGACATCTAGCATTTTCCCAGACAATAAGCAGACATCATTCAAGAGTTATCAGAGGCCAAGGATGATCCCACATCGGCAATTTGAGGTGGTTATCCTGCTCTAGAGGCTACAAGTTTAATAGCATAAACTCAGGCTATTCCATGATGTTAGCACTCTGCCAGGCAACGGTCCTCAATAAAAGTAGTGTGCTACAATAGACTTAACCCGGGAGTATGTTACTTAACACCTCAGTTTTCTATATCTGAGCCAGTCACTATACAATCGAGTCAAAGAAACATTTAAACCAATGAAAATATACTAGCCTGTTGTGTTGATTGTGGCGCTAGTTTAAATGACACAGAAAAATCAAAGGATTCTCAATTTTGAAGAAAATATTTAAGGTTAGCTATTCCGCTTACTGGTTCAAGAATAGGGATATTTGGGGACAAGCGCATAACTTGTGATAGGGGTTATAATAAGAAATTATAATAACTTGTTAGGAATACTAAGCAACCTAATAACTTGTTAGGAATGCTAAGTAACCGTATGGATAATGTGACCACAAAACAGGCACTTCTGTGCACGCGAAGCATCCTTAGGGGAGCGAAAATCCACTACTGTGAGTTTTGGATCAGGACCACAGTTTAGAAAAGTAAAATTAAGTAAAATAAAGACTCTTGAATCAGCAGTGTGAAGGTCTCTGTGGGGATGAATGAGAGAGGGCAGGCCTGCTGGCAGAAGCAGGAGGTCAAAGGAGCAGAGGTTGGGGCTGAGCTACTTTACAAGGCTGTACCCTGGGCTGAGAGGCAGTATTAATTGAATTCCTCATTAAGAGTTGCTGGTGGACTTTGTCAAGCACCTGTAGTCATCTTTGTAATCATCGGATGATGATACAAAAGCCTTCTCCCTATACAATGCATAACATACTGTATTATCATTTCTAGTAATTACTGAATTTATTAAAAATCCAGTGGTTCTCCCACCATGGTCCAGGCAGCTTTTCTGGTCCATCAGACCTCGAACCGTACATCTTCTTGTTAGTTATGAGAATTTTTGAGCAATTATACCAAAAATAGCAACCCCATTTCTTTACCAAGTAGAAACAAACAAACAGGTGTGTTCTGCTGTTTTAGTATTTACAAAACAACTCCAAAGTGGGAATAGTTGCAAACACAAGGTGAAACCAATCTGACAAGGGAACTTAAAAAAGAATAAGGCCAAAACGATACCTATGGTAGTTGCAGGTTGTGAGCAGGGGTTCATTTGCAGAAAGATGAAAACCCAGGCCTCGAATAGGAAAGCTGTGCAATAAGCTGTTTTTTCATTTCGACACGAACCAAATTTCACCAAAACATGCAGTGCCAGGCAGCACAACTATTTACGTATTCGGATCTAAATTTGCGGGATAGAATAAGCTACAAAGAGGACAAGATTAGGTCACATGTTCTGAGAGTATTTAAGTGTACCACAGTTGGACTGAAAACATATATGTAGACATTGTATGATCTGTGTGTAACATAGGTATATTAAAATAGGTTTGCCTCCTTTTCCTTAGATTATTACTACCATCACATATCTTTATAAGGGATATGTATGTGAACAGAACTTAATCCAATAACTATTAAATATGGTTCAAAAAATATAATCTGCAGTTAGATGCAATTGTGTAAGCATCCATATGTTAACTGTGTGAATCTATGGCTGGTTCCTTGGGACTTGTAGCAATGCATCAGTGAAAAGCACTTTCAGTTTTGTCATTTAATGGTCTCGCAGACTAAACAATACGCAGTTGTTCTCTGTACTGAAGAGGCTTTGAATCACTATATTCAGATCCCAAAAGCGTAGAGTTTGCTTTCAGTCCCAGAAAGGAGTCTCAGGATACGCTGCAGATGTTCTTAGAAAACGCTGGCTAACAGCGTAGACTGTGTCTGTGACTTCCACGTCAAACTCTGCTCTCATTTATATGCATGTGTGCACTTGCAAAGAACAACAGGACGGTATTTTCACAAGTGAATTCGTACATCACATCGTTGTTTTTAAATTGATAAAATGTTCAGTAGTAATTGGTAAAATTCAGTAGTTTCCTTTGAAGGCTGCATATTGCCTGTGAGCTGAAGGAAGAAGTTATCCTATGGAAACACCTTGTCTTTTTTTTTAAAACAATTTATTTACTAGGCAGTTCCAGGATACAATCACAACTTCGTGGTAGTTACCATACAAGTACTTCCAGTTGCATAATCCCAAGTTCCTCTTAATTTTGCTAGTCTGTTTAAGTGCAATAGCACAATGATATGTTCTCGCAGCCTTCTCTGCTGGATTCAGTGCAACGCACTGAAATCTGCAACACGCTGTTGAAAATGAAGCTGTCGTCAAATGTTCTTCTTCAGTACGTATGTGTACATAATTCCGTATCTAGAACATCAGAGGCCATGTATAACCTCACCTTTACTTGGAGACATGAAGGAGAAACGGGGCTGGGACAGACGAACCATTTGGAAGCTGCTGTTTGCAGTCGTGTTTTCACGGTATCTTGTACACCTCCATAACAGGTCGTGATGGAGGTTATTATTCATGTACAGTTATACCTTCTAAGATTTATATGCATGCACAGGCATGTGGCAAGTGCAGCTCAAAGGTCCATGGGCATGTTAAAGTCAGAAGTATGTACCCGCTCAAACATAAGCACACAAATAACGGCTGTTATAGGAGATTACAAAAACAACGCGTATATAAGACGAGTAGATGGTTACGAGTTTCTTCAACGTGTATGAATCCACAGATTAACATCTCATCTTCATTTCTGGTGTTACTTAGAAAGAAAACAGAAATGAGATCCACTGGGCTATCGAACAAATTCAGTTGAAAATGCCTATACTTCCTTTACGTGCTTAGCATCATAAGCAGTGGGCATCCATGAAGTGCAGGCAGTATGTTTATAAAGGAGAGAACTAGTGGAAAGTTTTCCTGATAAAATACTTTTCTTCTGAAAATATGGATTTGACTAAATTAAGTTTTGCAGAAACATGTTGCTTTCAGTGCAATCCAATAAAATTGTCAAAACTTAATTTCAATAGGGTTGAATATATTTCATTTTTACCTCAGATGATATAAAACTTTTCAAGCAAGTTAACGTGGATTCCTACATCCACCCGTGTGACCTAAATGACTCAAGAGAAGACAGTCTCCCTACAATTTCTGCTCCTATTCAGGCCAGGCTCTTTTCACTTGCTACAGCAACCAGCCTCCCCAAACGCTCTGAAGCCTGCTGTACACAGGGAATATATTTTCTGGAAGGCTGGCTTACGAAGGAATACTGTAGGGACTTTAGGAATAAAGTTTTAAGAGGTATTTCAGCAGCTCAGATGATAGCTAAATATTCTGGTTTAGCTGAATCAATATTAAATACGTTATTTCTCACCGTCATCCATGAGTGAAGTCTTTCAAATCACAACCCCTGCAGCGCCATGCATGGAGGGGCATTCCAGCACGTCTGAAACGGCTTCTTAAAATAAAAAAAGCTGGGATACTGAGTTAAAATTAATTTGACAGACCTTGTGTTCTCTTTCCTCTTACAGTGATGAGCTCCTTATGGTGATGAGTAAAATTTTGCTAGGCACTGTGGTGATTTCACTGCAGGGTTTCTCAGAGACATGATCACTGTTAAATGTTTACTAATGCTGTTTAATACAAGGTTGAATATTAAAACCTTTGAAAGTGTTATTCTTTTGTTATAAGCATACCTACGCTTTACGAAATAAAACATGTTTTGCTATATTGTGTGCCTGGTCTGACAAAAGTTTTGCCAGTGTGGGGTTCCAGAAATGTTAGTGGAAACTTGCTATTCCTTTTAAGCAAATCACAATTTTACCCTTCACCCAGAAGGGGCTGATGCAATGTAAATGAAAATATTTCTACTCAATCTGGTGAGGACTGGAGCAGACTCTTAAGGATCTAGACTACTCATGTATTCATATAAGTAGATTTGCCTAACTGCTTTTAAGTCTATAGTCTCCATATAGGTTAAATAGGAAGAAGAGCAAATATATTGCACGAATATGAAATAATTTACCCGTTATACAGAGGCAATATCCTTTTCCTTGTAACAGCTATTGAGAATTATACTTAACCATACTGACGTATTGTACAGCAGTCAGTCTGTGTCTAGCCTCTGTTCATCATCATTAAAGTAAATGTTCTACCTTCTATATATTATTGGTAATGGAGACTGTAATACATGCATCAGTATTTAGGAAGTTTCTGCAGTGTCGACTTTTCATCCCAATGCATTTTATAAGTGGATTTATCTATAATAAATCTATGAAACAAATGCATGCAGAAACACATTTCTGAATTTATTACTTCATTAAGTTAAGCTTCAGTAAGGTTGCTGAGGTAAAGCTAATATCAGAGCATGCTATATTGTACAGGCTTTCTAGATTTTTCTAAGCAATAGAAATAAATCATAGAAACATTCCTTGCTGTGTTGTGAAGGCTTATGGGTAATTACCAATATGGCCATTCTCCCAAACTCCGATGTTTTAGGATTACTTCTATATTTCATTTTTCAGCACTAAAACCCTTTCAGCAGCACTAAAAATGTTGAATCCCAAGAAAAATCTAACAGCCCATAAAAAGAAATTGACATTATCTTTATTTTTTTTGTGAAGCAGTCATATTTACTTACAATTTCTCTTCTCTAAATCTGCCTTTTTCATCACTAAACTTTATAGAGGTGGGCCCAGGCTGCAAGCTTTATAACCTCCAGGGACCTTCTCACAAGATTGTGAATTGGGTTCCAAATATACAAAGTCATAAATCCTAGTTAGAAACCTAACTTGTACTACAATCCTACAAAAAAATTGAGACACCTCTGTGTCATTGTCCTGGACCCAAGTTCTTAATTTTTAAAAGCAGATAGTGCCTTGAGGAGAAAGCTTTCTTTATTCAGATTTGTCAAGTATTTCATGCAATTTTGTGAAAGTAATCTTGCTTTTCCAACCTCTTTGATTCAGTTTTAAACTGTCGAAGTGACTTAAGAGCCTAACTAATTTAAAGTAAGTTCTTCAAATTATTTCTAAAAGCCACTTAAGCCTTTAAGAGTTTCACTGAACATTGGCAAACCCAAGCCCCCTGCCCGTGGCACCTAACCAAAGCAACGAAATCAGTATCTGTGGTTGCTCTAGCCACCTCATATTGGTCATGGGGAGAACCAAGAACCTCTCAAACGGGACTGTACTCCCACCGACAGCAGCTCAGCTACATGGGATGAGGTCAAGACGCAATATCTAAGCCACTTTTGCAAACGGCCCTGAGCCTTGAAGAGAACATCTCTAGAGATGGGTGCCTCCAGGAGGACCAGGGAGGTCCTGCTATATCCTGAGCTGCTGGATAAGCATCAGCTACGGAAGCTGCATGATCATACGACCACGTTGCTGTGGCTGTCCCCATACACCTGGCTCTGCAGTCAGGGTTATCAAGACAGGCCCAATGCCACACCAAATAATTAATTATACGGCTAATGTTCCTGGCATGGATTTACCCAGCTCAGAGCAGCGTGGGTGAAAGGGTGCAGGGCTGCAGTGAAAGGTAGGATATAGGATTGCAATGAAAAGCCCCGAGCTATGTAAAATTCTAAGAGACCTCGGCACTGTGCAACAGCTTCCCCCAGCCCCAACTGCCATAAAGTGCTCTCGCCCATTGCACAGTGGCTACATCGGGCTGTCAGGAATTTACCGTATACTGTATTTTCACAGCTGGAGCTCAGATGGGTTGGAGAGGAGTTGCTTGACCACGAGGCAATTGTAAAAAACAAGCTAAAACCAGCTCAGCCCAAGGCAAGCCCAGTCCTGAGACCCTGCTCTGTCAGGTCAATATACCGACGACCTTTCAGTAATAAAAGGCAAAAAAATCTCATTTCCAGGACTACGTGGACCAAAGTGCTGCACGGAGGGAGCTGTCTTCTCCGGGATGTCCAGTCATGTACTCCTCCGTTCCTGGTGCACCTACAATGGACCCGTCACATCAGCAACACGGACCATCGGGGCGTGATGCAGAGCAGGTCCCACCACACGTTATCTAGGTGGATGACCCCACAATTTTATTCGTGTTGTTCTGTGGGCTTCATGGGCTGATACAGACACCTGCATATGTTTGAATCCCTTTCCCCCCCACCCCCCTTTCCCCCTTTTTCAGATAAAACATAAAGCATTTTTTAAGACTTTTGTAATATTCCAATTTACGGAGTCTTACAACATAGCATGATACACTCAGTTCAAGTTTTAAATATTGTCTGGAAACACATTTGACAGCTACTTGAAGATTTTAGCTCACTGTTAGAGGTTATCTGCATTTCTAATGCTAGATTTGTTTAAAGAGCAATTAATCAGGTTTTTTTTCTGTTTGTGTGCTGCTAAACACCCATCATAATATGTAGTTGCATTTTCAAGATCAAGAAGATTAGAACTATTTAAGGATACCCTATTTATCTTTCTGTCCTTGGAGACAAAGTTATCAGAAGTTATGGATGTTTGTGAATTATCAAAAGAAAAATGCCAGTAACAAAAGTTACAGAAAAGACATGTAATGAGTAAGGAAAAGTAATTTAAATTCAAAAGAATGAAATCAGATTCCATAATGAAAGATGCTGTCATATTATATGACAATACTTTAAGTCATATAACGACAATATATTCTTATTGCAACAGAGTGATCTGAATTGTGCAGAAATAGAAAATATTTAAAGAAAAGAACTGTGCAAATGTGATCATTCATCATGTTTCTTTTTAGATAAAGACATACCTCAGAATTTTGAGTAGGAACTGATGGTTCTCTGCTCATCTTTCAGTGGGTTTTTTTGATAAGCTAATGACAAATTTAACAATTTTAATATCTAGTCTCTAAAAAAAAATCAGAGGACTTCTACAAATGGCTTATCAACCTGCAAGACATTGCTACAATAAGAAATATTTTTTGTTTGTTTTGCATCCTACACTATTACTTGTCTACTCATTAGGAAGACGAATTACATACATTGTTTGCACGGTATCTCAGCACAGTGCTGCATTTGTGGAGGGGTATGTATTTTTGAACACAACATTTGCATCTGAGTGTGTCCCACCTAAGAATCTGTGCACCCACTGAAGCCCAAAAAGCCGTAGAAAGATGTGAGCAGGAAATCAGAAGATTGATAGCAAGTTCTGAACATCGAGTGTTTAGAAAAAGTTCTACTCTTACTAGGGCACAGAATGAACCCTGTGTTAAATACACGCTTCAAATAATACAACTCAAAGCACCATCTGGGATCCACTGGCAACTGGAGCCACTCTTTACTAGGGCAAAGTCACTGTCCATAGAAAATTAATGATTTGGGTAAAAGACATTAGATTTCTGGTAATTCAAGCTTCTCCTGTTTAAAGAGGTTTTTTTTTCTTTAAAAACTGTTCAAAGAAACATTTTATTAGGGCAAGCAAAGATCAAAGAGGTTACTTTTATATTTTATCTCATAGCATCCAGACTCTAGCTGTTTGGGCCAAGCGGAAATCTCCGGCCTTTTGGAGAGAATTCCACTAATATACTTAATTTTATTTAATTAATACATGTAAAATTGTGTCTTTTTAAAGGTATCATTAACATTCCTCAGCAAGAAATTCCTGGTGGCAAATCACCACCATACCTTCAAGTCTAGGTAATGCTGATTATATTAACATACGTCTCAGCTCAAGCTGATGAAAAGCAGACACACGCAGTTATTTGCATGGGGAGAATTAGCACTTCTAGCCACAAAGCTGTGTGTTCGGTATCTCTTTTACCAGTAGAGTACTGGAGTACTGGAACTATCTGGGTTAGAAAAGTTTGTGTGCACAGGCTAAGGAGAAAGCTGAGTCCTCGCAGGTTCCTCAGTTCTGATGGAGCTCCAGATGACTCCGCAGTATGGTTTGGAGGCGAAATGGGGGAAGGAGAACCTGATTTAAATAAATAAATAAATAAATAAATTTATTCCCCCGCAGGGACATTTTAATTAGTGTTTATTCAGTGCCTTGTGATTCAGTAAGAAAGCAGTTCCTTCAGAATACGGTTGTGTTCACCTGTATTTCTTTCCCTCTCTATCCTCTCTCTTGGGGCAGTAGATAACCCAGTCCTAAAGTAGAAAATGAAAGGGAGCAAATGGAGGAGAAGGATTTACTTTCACCATTATTGTAATTGTATTTTAAGTCTTCATCACATTAACTGATATTTTGGATGCGTTCTAAAACATTAATACTATTGACAAGAAAAATACCAATATACCAATATATATGTTCCTAAAGCAATTGGGTTTGCTACAAGCAATGCCATGTGAAACATTACGGCCTGTGTGCTCCAACTTGAAGATCAGCATAAGCCCATGGCCTTAAAAGCAGGATTTTTATGAGTAAACAAGCTATTTTGATGCTAATCACCTGTCTCACTGATCTGCAAATGGCAACTACAGTTTGATCACAGATGTTGCCAGCAATGTTGAAGATAAGTGCTGAGTTTACAGAAACCATTTAAAATGGTTTTGTTTGCTAAGCAAAATAGTCAGCAAATAAATAATTTGAGCCCTGTCTCTAAATATGAGAAGAAGATGTAAAAGGCAAAGTCTGAGCTCTGTTGCCTGCTGTATTTTCTGTTCAGTTAAGGAACAAGCAGTGAACTTTGCCTCAATATTGGTCTCTTTCACTTACTGCTTTTCTATTTCAGTGAAGTGTAGCTATGAAACTAAGATAAATATTTACTAATCTGATATGGAAAAAAGCATCATTATGCTGTGATAATTAGTACTAAGGTGCATATAGTTAAATTTTTTAAAACAAAAAGTTAATTAGTTTATTTCTCATGTAGTTTGAGTCTGATTCTGTACACATGAAGTAAAAGTGAATTTTGCAATTAATTTCAGGGGTTTATGTTGGTAAACTACCTTAAAATTTTGCAGTTCAGTCTCAGTCACTGTTCACATGCAATTTAATTTTCAGCTCGCAGTTCTAAACTGTACTGTACACAGTTTGGTTATGTCCTAGATTTCTTATGTGACCTACTCAGGATGACAAGAATTACTATAGGTAAGACATTTAGTAACTAGATTCTCTATATAAACCATCTCACTGTTACAGCTCGGGGCTTTGTCAAGGACACCGTAAGTACTGGTTTAATCTGAGTATCTGTTTTAAGTTATATTCAGTGCAGGAGACCCATAAGTATCTAAAATAAAAAAATGCATCTTTCTCTTTCTTCACAAGATAACCCTATATAATATTATGGAAGTCTAGATATTCATCCAAAATGACCACCTGAGCAACTTTTGGACCTCCTTCTCTTGCTGACAGTATGTAAAGCATCTGGAAGGGGGTGAGAGAAGACCTCGCTCCCTGTATTTTAATAAAGATGTTAAAGTTTACCCAAGTATAAAAGTCAGCAGTCAGCTGATACAAAGAGCCAACATCCTGAATTAATAAAGGAAAATTTGTGTTCATCAAATCCTTCAGCATTTCTTTGCTAAATAGGACCCGATTCTGCAATTTTTTTAGAGCAGTTCATTTCATGGGATGACATCTTAGCTATCAATATCAATAATTTTTCTCGACATTGATTTAACGAACTATGATTACGGACATAGATGTTTTGTTGGTTTTTAATGTAGTCTGATCAGCTGATCTAAAACAATACGTTGACCTGCAAAAACCTCACTTGGCTTCTTAAATTACTGATCAGTGCTATGTAACTAAAGATTTTGCTTTGTCTCCCACAGCAAAAGGTCTCAGAGTTGCTGAATATAATTTACTAAGACTAAGACGAAGTGTCTTTTAAATTTCACCTCATGATCTAGAGCTAGTGATGAGAAAGAAATATGGAGGCTCCACAATTCTTGAGAACCTATAAAACACTGTGCCGGCTTTAGCATTTATCAATTTTTAACTACTGCTACAAGGCTTCAAGCAATCAATTATTTCCCAGCTCAGTGAGAGACTCAGAGCTATACCAGATAAACCAGAAATCAATTTTACTGCCTTGTGGCTGGTTTCTAAATATGTTTCTCCTTACCACACTTAAAAACAAACAAAGCTAGATTTTTTTTTTCTTTTTTTATTGCAGACATGCCTGAATTTCCTTCATACTTCACTTGATGTTAAAAATTCAGAAAGGAACAAACCTTTTCTTTGTTGGGATATAGATGCATTGTCTTTTTATTATTGCTTCCTAAAGAAACAGAGAAACAAATCTCTTCTTTTTCATTTCCTGAGTCTGGCAATGAATTTGGGAACTATTTTTCATAGTGAAGTGTCTCTTGGCTATTTTTTTATATCACCCTTCTGGAGTTCTCTGCGATAAGGGAAGCATTTGATTGGCATAAAGGGTGTAATATTCTGCTAAGGAACCATGGGAGTTATGACGGTAATTATCAGCCTGTTAATGAAAAACATAGTCTCCTCCAAAGGATGAGCAAAACCTGGCATGAAATTCAAAGAAAATGTTACGCTTTTTAAAGAGACAGCAATATGAAAATAACAGATTTAACTTCCCCCGTGCCAGTCTCCTCCAGTGACTGCCTGGGTCAGACTCCACCTGATATTAGCTGAAGTGCTGGGAGCAGCACCGGGCACAGCAGCCCATGCCTCCACCAGGACCGCGGGCAATTTGACCCAATATTTAGACGAAGCCTTGGACCGGCAAATTTGTACGGTGGCACTGAGGAGAACTGCAGCCCAAGGTACATTACACTGTGTTTTTCAATAAGAAGGGAGCAGACAGTATTTGACCCTGAAAGTAACTCCTGTGGTGTGGCTATTAGGCTTTGCAAACACAGATGCTTTTAAGGCTAGACTGAACGACTCTTTATTTAGGGGGAAGTCCACAGCCCAGAAGGGCTCCATTCCTCCTCTGTTACGCTTACCAGTTCACATGTACCATGTACCTTAGTCTTCATTTGCACTGTAGTTCCATGGAGATTGCTTCTGCATGCAAAACAAAAAGCAAAAAAACAAACACAAAAAAAAAAAAAAAGGAAAAAAGCATTTATTTCTACTTTTGAAAGATTTGAAGCTTATACTACTTCTAAGAGTTATTATTTTTATTCTTTTCCTGTTAAGTAGAGCAGGAAACACTGATAACGCAGCCCAAGATACAGATAGTCGTCTTTGCAGCAAGGGCACCTTGTTGGCTCATCTTCAACTTGGTGTCCACCAGGACCGCCAGGTCTTTTTCTGCCAAGCTGTTTTCCAGCTGGGTGGCCCCCAGCATAAACTGGTGCACGGGGTTGTTCATTCCTAGGTGCAAGACTTTGTACTTCTTGTTGAACTTCATAAGGTTCATAAGGTCAGCCCATCTCACCACCCTGCCAATGTCCCTCTGGATGGCAGCGTGACCTTCTGGTGTATCGGCCACTCCTCCCAGTTTGAGGGTTCTCCTCCTTACTGAGGGTACACTCTGCCCCATCATCCAGATCATTAATGATGATGATAAACAGGATCAGACCCAGTCTTGACCCCTGGGGTACACAGCTAGTCACTGGTCTCCAATTACTTTGTGCCACTGATCATCACCCTCCGGTCCCGGCCATGCAGCCAGTTCTCAGTCCATGTAAATGGTATACAGAAACTTGAAAAAGTAGAACATATTCAGTCTTTTGCAGCATTTTGCAACTTTTTTTTATCAATATTGAAATGAAAATTTCAAAAAATTCACTTACTAGATGCCACCATGTATGACACTTCTCCTTTGCCTAAAAAATATTACTAGTTTACTTTAAATGGTACAAATATCAAACTTCATGAAGCCTGGGAAAAGTACAGATCAGTTTCAAAGCCTGGGAAATGTAAACTGCTGCATATATTTATTTTCCTTCCAAATACTTTCTGGTTCTGACAACTCAACCTGGACAATATCTAAAGGGCAATGACATTTTGACCAGTAGTGAAAGCACAGGAGACCAACAGCGAGGACTGTGTACAACTGTGTGAAATATTTTCATGGGAAACGAGTCACAGGTTCAAAGCAATAGTGCCCTGAACCCATTTCTAATATAAACCAGGACATGCTCAACTGTTTAAGCCTGTCTTATCAGGAGATTCATTGCCACTACAGGGTCATTATCTACTCTAGCAAAGGCATAAAGCACATGTTGTTTGCCTGCAAATATTCCTACAGTACTTTGCAGTGAGAACAATTCTGCTTTTACCATTTTACAAGCTGAGCCATTTGCCTATCAGCAATCATTCTTTTGTATGCTCTTTCTACTCAGCTTATAAATAAACAATCCCCCTCTGGTCTGACTTGTAAAGCTATGTTTTGAGGCTTTGCCATCATACTCCAAAATAAGTTTATTTTCCTGTATAAATTTTTACCTATGAAAACTTTATTAAATAACTAAAACACGGAGACAGAGTAAAGACCTATTTATTTGTACTTTTCCACACGTACAAAGAAGTGGTTTAAAGTGCTTTATACAGTCTGTAGCATATTGGTTTTCATTAAAATTTAAAGTACATGCTGGTGATTTACAATTTCATATATAAAACCTTATTTTTTTTATTTTCTCCCAGAGAACTGTATGTACTCTTCTATCAAATTTCACTCTATGTGGAAAATAAAGTCCTTCAGTACATTGAAACCTCACAGTGCCAGTGGCTACGGCTGCATTGTAGTTAGACTGCACTGTACCGTGCTGCGGCCTGAAAGGGGCCACCAGGGACAGAACTTTCACAAGTTTCAGTATGAGAAAAGATGACAACATCTATGACAGCATTTTGCAACCCAGCTCTTCTCATGAAGTGACTGTGTTCGTGAATACCGGACACAACCTGGAGTATATACAAATAAATGTATATGTGTCAGATCAATAATTTTGCACAAGCTTTAATTCTGTCCAAACAGTTTTAACTCGTATGTGAAATTTATCTGAAGGTTTTTTATTCTCTTCTGAGCAGTTGGCGTGATACACTTGTGGACCGAAGACTTCATTAAAAAGATACAACCTTGGGGGAAAAAAAGAAAGCTTTTACACCAGGAAGCATTAAGGTTGGTAGTGAAGCATATAAAAGGTAAGAAATACTATAGCAGAATTTGTCAATTCAATTTTAAATCCCCTCTACTTTATGTGTATACATTACATATGCACAGTATGAATGGAGATTCAGTTTTAATTACATGCTCATCTGCTATTTCTTTCACAGGACTCAAATCAACTCACGGGACAGAGTATGCTCACTTAATGAGCAGATCCTCACCTCTAGGTTTTATCTCCCTTATTAAATATGTAATCCTATGCCTTCTTCACTTTACATGATTAAAATCCTGTTAAGGAATTATTAATTTCCTCAAGGACTTTCTACTACATTAGTCGCTGTGACCAGTTCATAAATACACACTTGTTTTGCAACACCTGCATGAAGACTGTGCACTAAACACTTTATAGAAACAGTAAAGCACAAAGATGCTACATTAGTTTGGAAAATGGAACTAACCCAACATTCATAAGGCCTGGATTTGGAAAAAAATTAAAATTTTATATTGAAGTGTAAAATACAGGTTTTGTATTTTATTGGCATAGATAAAACTGAATCTATTTTCTGTCATGAATCCTTATCACATCTGCAATTCAGGACCCTGTTGACCATCTAGCCTCACATAAAATGAGCCAGACAGCTTTGGCGTGGCAAAATTGAGTTGCCTCAAGATAGGACCGTACAATCACGGGATAATTCAGGTTGGAAGACCCTTCTGATCTACCCTCCAGCTCAGAGCAGGGTCAGCTCTGCCATCAGACCAAGTTGCTCAGGGCTTTACCCAGTTGTGGCTTGAAAACCAGCATGGATGGAAATGGCACCTCTCTGGGCAGCCGTGATTGTCTTCAGGGTGAAAAAATTTTTCCTTAGATCCGGTCTGAACCTCTCCCGTTTCAATTTATGCGCATCACCTCCTACGTCTGCTCCCCACAGGCGTTAGGGGCTGCTGCTGAGGCCCCAAAACACCCCTTCCCCAAGGGGGGTCCTGGTCTCTGGTCCTGGAGCCTCTCCTCCCAGGGCCTGGCCACCTCGGTGGCTTCCCCTGCACTCTCTCCAGTCCAAGTCATGAAACAAAATACTCGTTTCCTGTATTGGGGACGGAGGGGTGCAGCGAGCACATTGGAGCACGTACTCTACAGTCTGGTGAGTGCTGAGCAGAGGGCACTAATCACTCTTTCACTCTAGTAAGCTCCCTCCCTCGTCATTCCTAGATAAAAGCTCCCCTCAGCAGGTCGGCTAGCCTCTTGGCAAAGATGCTTTTGCTCCGCTTTGTTAGGTGGATCCTGGCTCTCCCCATCAGTCCTTGATATTTAAAAAGGGTCCCTTGATCCTGAAAGTCAACACCACCAGCAAGTAAAGCCACTTGGTGACCCACAGGATCTGTCTGCTCCTCCCTAAGCCTTGTTCCTTCACCAGCAGGAGCAAGGAGAAACCGGCCATGGCTTGCACCCTCACCCCCAGAGCTGTGTAGTCACTCCTGACATGTTCCAGGTCTCCTCTGGAAGTATCAGGATTAGGTACTACTTACCTTTAGGCAAATAAATCCTGCTCTTAGTGATCCCATACAAAAAATGTTGAGTGACTTGCTCAGGATCATATAGCAACATTGTACAAGGGGTATAGTCAACAATCTTGGGCTAACATTTTATTATGTTAACGTCCCTGTGTGAAAGCCTGGTGTATTTACTATACGGGAACCTACAACAATGTAAAAAGTTCTTGGCAATAATACACTGCTTTGATTCAACCCCAGATAAAGACCATCCTCTCCACTGAACAATAGAGATGAAGTGAGGAGGAAAAGTGAGTAACATAAATTCTATTAAGACTATTGTCTATTATTATAATATGCTTTTAACAGCTTTTTAATGTTTAATTTCTTTAGTTTTTACAAAGCTGAATTTCCATTATATTCATTTTCGTATGGTTTTTATATTCTTTTCCATATGGTTTATGAGCAACTTGGGACCTCAACAACCTCTTCACAGAGTTCTGTTTCTTTTCTGACAGTACTTATGGCAAAAATATTGATTTCTGCTATTCAGACTTTTAGAATTATATAGAAAAAAAAGATGGCCAGTAATGAGAGGTAAAATGCTTTAATTGCTATGTTCCTACAATCTCTGTCCCTTTAAACAGGGAGACTGAGACTAAAAATCTTTTTTAAGCTCCCAAAGCCTTTTTAATTGACATTAAAGAATAGCAGCTTTGTTGAGAGCAGTAGCATCCTGTAATCATTCTAGGACACTGAAAAAACTGGACAACCATGAGGAAGGAAGTCTATTTTCCAAGGTGGACAGAGGCATTGGCCTAAAGCCTAAGGGTAAAGATGGCATTGCAATTTACATGTTTTATTTAGAAGCTCTACATTGGGCTAGTTTTTAATCAAGCAGTAAATTCTTTTACCTGACAAGGATGAAATTGGTTCTGTACTGCAGCAACAGCGTCTAGCCAGTGAAGAGAAAAATGCATAAAAAGCAGATTTTTCTAGTGGGGGCAGACTCATCCTTACGCATGTATTATCCTGTAAGCAGGAGAGGAAGGGCAGGGGAGAATGCAAAAAGTCTGAAGGAGATGAACTTTGCCTTGGGAGTTTTCCCTGAAAAAGGAACAAAGGCGAGGTCAAAATATCAACTTACAGAACTGACAACTCCAATAAGAGAGCCAAATCAGAAATATTAACTCCATCGAGAGCACCCTCAGGAATTTTGCCGACAACACCAAGCTGTGTGGTGCGGTTGACACGCTGGAGGGAAGGGATGGCATCCAGAGGGACCTGGAGAGGTTGGAGTGGTGGGCCTGTGCGAACCTGAGGAAGTTCAACAAGGCCAAGCGCAAGGTCCTGCACGTGGGTCAGGACAATCCCAAGCACAAACACAGGCTGGGGGATGAGCGGATTGGGAGCAGCCCTGAGGAGAAGGACTAGGGAGTGTTCATTGATGAGAAGCTCAACATGACCCAGCAACATGCGTTTGCAGCCCAGAAAGCCAACCGTATCCTGGGCTGCATCAAA
>JAVJGG010000055.1:18825321-18837743 GCA_035590195.1 Aviceda cuculoides
CAGGTCCAGAGAAGGGCTACAAAGATGATCAGGGGGCTGGAGCACCTCCCCTGTGAGGGAAGGCTGAGAGAGTTGGGGTTGTTCAACCTGGAGAAGAGAAGGCTGCGGGGAGACCTTAGCAGCCTTCCAGTACCTAAGGGGGGCTACAGGAAAGATGGGGAGAGACTTTTTACAAAGGCGTATAGTGATAGGACAAGGGGTAATGGCTTTAAACTGAAAGAGGGTAGATTTAGATTGGATATTCATGCAAGAGGACTTCAAAAGAGAGTATATAGTCACCTGCATATCTATTTTTAATCTTTCTGTCTACTTGTAACTCTTCTGCTGTTTTAGAGCTCAAAAAGGAACAAGTGCACTCACCGAAGGACAAGATACCTCCTGGGGTTTTAATTACCAATTCATTTGTCTTCCACCAGTCACTGAAGCAATAAGCCTTCCACCATCATTCCCCATGTCCTCAAATGATAGCTGCCCAGCCCCTGTAACACAGGGGTTTTTCTAACTGAGCTGTTCTGATCATCACCAGTGCATGCCCTTGATTCATGACCGTCATATCTCGGTGCTGACAGGAAATAAGAACGTGCAAGAATATTGACAGTTAAAAATACCACATTGTGGAGACTTGTGGGGTTGAAAACATATCAATTTTCTGAAACAAACTTCAAAGAAACTTCCAAAATTCAGTTATATCAGTTTCACTTACTGTGTTTTTTGGGGAGTTTGTGGCAACTAAACTGTTTGCCTAACTAGATTTGTATGAGCTTTTTCTACTCCATGTGTTCAAACATACCCCAAGTCAAGAAATATCTGTATTACTTCATTGCTTTTAATCTCAGTTTTCAAAGAGCCATTGAAAAGGTGCTTTTCTTCAGCCTATAGCATTTGTAAGAGTCAGTGGCTAAACTAAAAGTGAATTTTTGTCACACTGATCAGTTAAACTGTCAGTGAGTTAAAGAACTTGAAGAAAAAAAAAAATAGCAGCAGCAACAGTGTGAGAAAAAATCCATGCTGTTTTGATAGGGAGAGCAAAATGATCCCATGGTATCAACATCCCAGTAAGAGAGCACTAAGAATTCCTTATCTACAGCAGGCCATCCAGTAATATTCAAGCTTACAAAACAGTTTGAGATTGGTCAGTTCTTTGAACAGTAAGAAAGTTTAAACAGTAAGAAGTTTAGCAATAAAACGGATGAAAAAATACAATGCCATGAAAGCCACATATTCTGAATTTAAGTTTCTGGGTTTTAAACAGCATAGAAATAGGCAAAACACAGAAAATGGTGTTCTTTACCGATACAAAAATTGGTATTGCAACAGTATTGTGCACAGTGACACCTAAGCAGTAGCTACCATGTGGATGAGATCCTCAGGTGCTTTCTCCTGTTGAAACCACCATGTTCTGTGAGCAGAAAGAACTAACCAGGGCTGCTGAGGCATCTGGGTTTCTTGGTAGCTATAAGAGACCTGAGCCTACCCTCCATATGGAACTTTTACAGCAAAAATGGGCTCCACATCTATAAAGTAAAGGAAATGGCAAATTAATCTGGTGAATCTCTGCAAGTTTCATCCCTAATGCTCAGAAAATTTGCAGATGGCTTTTACTTGTGCATTCTTTACAGAACAACTTTTCTCACTCTTAGTCCCTGATCAAAATGTCTTGATCCTTTCTAACACATTCCTTGAACCCAAAACTTTATAACAGTGCCACATGGTAAAACCTCCTGAATGCATGGCCCTCCAGGTGTTTTCATATGAAATATAAAGAACAAAGTAATGCTAATTCATACCAACACTCAATGCTTGGACAAATCCCCTGAAAAACCCTCCCCCAAACCCAGAAAATGCATGGAAGGGATCAGTCCTACAGTGCTAGGAAGTAACATCTTGACAGAGTAGATAACTTCAACTGGCTTCTTCCATCTCAAAGATCTACCATTCTGCTTTTTCTTTCCCGAGTGACTGAATAACTCTTCCAAAGACTCGTTAAATACATCTTCACTAGAATTCGTTGAGGAACACATCTGCTTTTCAAAGAACTAATAAATTTAAACTCTTAGGATTTTTCATGGAGTTACCTTGCCCCCACCAAACAACTACTTCACAAGTATCCAGTAACCTGCCAGTGGGACAAATGGACACAATTACAGCACTTTGGTTCTTTCTTCTATTTCTTCACTTTCTCATCAATAACTTCCTCCAAGAACCTCCTCCCAGGAGGTTAGCAAATGCTCCTTTACACATTGTTATATAGATGCTGTACTGGATAAAAGATGCAGGAATCACAGAAGACAAAAAAACCTGAAAACCAGTTTGCAAGGTGATGCTCAGTTTGAGAGGATTAACATGAACTTTGCCTGGTTCAAGAGAGAACGGCAAGCTGGAGATGGTGGTTCTTTCATAACAGCACATCGCCTTGGCAAGAATGATGCTTGAACTTCCTTTTTAAATACATTTTCATTTTAAACATACTTTAGAAAAGCCGTTAAAGAAGAAGTGTAGAGGGCCAAAAGCCTTCTGGGCTGAGCAAAGAGGCTGTGTAAAGAGGGCTTTAATAGATTTAATTCTGTTTGGCTCAAAGGCAAATTCAGAGATGATAGGTCTTATGCACAGTTACCACTCTGAGACAGTCTGCCAATTACAAAAGAACCAACAACTTGAAATCTCAGTTAGATAATTTCAAAAGAGAAATTACATATGCTGGCAATGAAGGTGGTTAACCACTGGAAGAAAAATACTGAAGGAAAAGAGTATCCTCTACCTCCAAACTCTTTTAATAGGAACAAGATGCCTTGTCTGAAGCCTAGACACTGCATAAATATGGGTGTCTGTGTTCAATACAGGAATAACTGGACAAAAATATATGCTGTGCTACAAGAAGGAGACATGACAGCCTGATTTCATAGATTATATGCTTAGTTGTCTTTTCATTTTGTTAAAGAAGATGGGGTTAATGTCACTGGCATAAGTGACTGCTTACATGCCTGCTGCATTCAACTAATGCAGAGTACTTTTAAAGCTACGATTTTCTGGAACATTTTAGTCAGATACTTGGAAGAAAAGCAAATGAGGAAAGGACTAGACTCACAAAGCAAGTGAATAAGGCAGGATGGAGCCCAGTGGTCAGAGGAGACCTAAGAGGGAGATTTTCATCAGTTTCAATTTACTTATCAATATATTCAGAGACCTCCAGCGAGACGGAAAATCCTTAGCTAGTCAAGCAGAGTATTTTAATGCTTACCTTGCTATAAATGTCAATAGATCAATCCATTCTTTGAAATAATCTAGCATTAAACAGTAAAGCAGCTACAAAAACTGCAGAATTATCACAGCCTAAGGACACCAAACAAATGGACAAAATGGCCACATTTAATTGTATTAATCAATCAATCTTCATTCTCTTGATTTGTTTTTGGTACAGTTTATCCATTCTGACTAAATTACCTGCTCAGTTTTCAAAATGTTGCTGTGGTCTCAGTCCAAGTGAGCAGCTGTCCCAAGTAGAGGCTACTACCCAGTTTGGCACGGTGCAGAACAACCGGGGAGGCCTTCTCAAAAGAGCCTCAGGGCTAGGAGAGACGAGGTGCTGCAGGTTAGACCAAATATTACTGGCAATGCTACTTAAAGAGGCTTATTCAGTGTCTGTCACTGGGCTCAATGCTGGTGCTCAGCTAAACACTTCAAAGAGCCTGGTTTATGGTGGTTTATTCCTAATTTCTTTTAAACTAAAGGGATAAACCTTTGCCAGCCCTCACACTACATTTTTTTTTGAGTTGCTCCTAACTGACAAATACAGAAAATATGCACAATTAAAACCCACGTCAGAGAGGAAATGGGAAGCGTTTTGACAGCATTCACCTTTACATCAGCAGGCACAGCTTAGACCCACCACTAAGAGTCGAGGCTGAATCTTATTCTGAGTGTCTCATCATTTTTCTAACATAGATTTATGACCAAGAGAGAAGATAACAGTCAAGGACAATGCAAACCCCTCTAGCATTTTCGACGTGTCTGTGTTTTGGTAGAGCCATATCACAGCACAGTCAGGACTCCGCAACAATGAAAGCACTGGTCAGACTCAGTGCTGTGAGCTGTTTGTAAGATCACTATCACTGAACATCTTCTTGCTTGCAGCCAATACACGCTTCCAAAATAAAAAGAAAGCTTAAAAAATATAAAATCTAGTTCAAATTAGGAAAGCTTTTTTACCCTGTTATTTTGGAATTCAGTTGTTCCACCTATGGCTCAGCTGTGAGTTATTTTGTCCCCCACATTGTTCCACTGATTGCAGCTGTGATAGGAATCGGAGTTTTAATGACATAAAGACTTAGCAGAGAGAAGGACAGCAGATTGAGGACAAATGAAAATGATACTTGTGAGTTACATTCACCAGTCCTTATGAAGCAGTGAAATACTGCTGTCTCAGAGATTTCAATAGTGTCAGAAAACAGCTTATTTTTAGCTTAAGTGGTTTTTGTAAAGTCTAGGAGAACTCCTTCAACAGTCATACTCACACTACGGTTCTGTATCCATTTTTCACACAGGGCTGTATTTTGGGCCTAACTCAATCATCTGTGATATTTAAAGAAAAGACTTTTTGGATAAAGCTGAGTGTTTTTTCACAATGCCTATTTGCTAAGTGAACAAAAGGGAAGTCAAGTTAAAATCAATGATGCTTCCTACTCTCCCAAAAGATAACACGCAGGCAATAAACTACCGTATAAAATGGTACTGTCAACGGAATGTGGGGCTCTAATGTCTTTCAGTCTTTGTCATATATATCACACATCTTTGGAGTTAACAAAGCAGAACCAAGGTCTTGAAATACAGCATTAACCCCCCCCCCCGTCCTCTGCAGATACCATCCTTGGAGACAGAGACAAGGAGAAGTAAATTTGGAATTGACATTAAGCCAATTCTACTCAAGGCTGCATCTAATCCACAACCCACTTCTGTATATTGGAGATTGCTGCTGGGGGACTGGAAAGTAAGAGGGTTTATTATTGGAAATCTTAAGACAAAGAAGTAGAGGCAGAAAGCAAGGAACACTATGTTGTAAGTGTACAACACGAGCATGTACATAACAAATAACTGTTTGACATCAGTATGTAATTCCTAGGGACAGGCTGGTGAGAACCAGTACAGTGCTACAGACATCAGTGTCGCAATGACCATTTGCATAAACTCAAGATACATCAACTAGAAGGTAAAAAGGCATAGGTTGTGGCATGTGCAGAGGTATGATCCTCTCCCATATACAAGAAAACAAGCCTGTATTGCTCTCTGTTTGTACTGGACAGAGTCAAAAAGTAAGCTTGACAGAAAAGTTTCTTGAAATATAGGACCATACCACTAGTACTTCCCATGGACAAATGCATGTAAAGAGCCCTTCAGCTGACAACAAAAACACAGAGGCATTTTCTTAGACTACAAAGTTTTCAGTTAGTAGATGGCCTTTTTGTCCATTTTCTATAGACCATAGGTGTAACAGAGGTCACATTTCTGCTTCTACATGCTGCAGCAACATGTTTAGCACCTGACATCAAGAAGCAATGGGCACAACCTGAAACACCGGAGGGGCTGTCTGATCATAAGGAAACAGTTTTTTCATTGTGAGAGTGACTGACCACTGGCACAGGTTACCCTGAGAGGTTGTGGAGTCTCCCTCCTTGGAGATACTCAAAAGCCATCTGGACATGGTCCTGGGCAACCTGCTCAGGGTGGCCCTGCTTGAGGGGTGTTGGACAAGGTGATCTCCAGAGGTCCTTTCCAACCTCAACCATTCTCTGCGACTCTGGGGCATTATAACAGGAAAAGGAGGGCACGTCTAGATGGAGAACTAGCTGGTGGTTGCTATAACTAGCAGATAAATAGAGCAGGAACAGAAGGCAGAGGAGCCCAACATTGATGTGGTAACTACTTTCAAGTCCTGTTTTGACTTCGCAAAGCCAGATTCCAACTGGCTGCTCACCAGTATCTATCCTTGCTGGGTAAATTGCAACTCCTAGGGCTCTGGCTAAATGCCATTGCTGCTTTCCTGCATGGAACAGGCCAGCAAGAGGCATCGCCTTTTGCAGAAGGATTATTTGCAGCATGAAAATGCACCCGTTCCATTCTGTGGTTCGAGAGTCTGACTGATGCTTTTACCAGTTAGCCCTGCGTTCCCTCCTGTCTGCAACTAAACATGGTGCATCAGGTGCACTTGGCTTGGAGCGCTGCTTCACGCACAGTTGAATTCGTCATGCTTTTTGCATGCACTTGAGGAAGAAATAGCAGGGCTGGAGAACTAACGGGATGCATAAACCCTGAGCCACGTAATTCTCTTCACTTGCTGAGGTTGGTGATACAGGAGAAAAAGCCAGAGCAAAATCCAACAGAAATTGACTGCAAAATAACCATAACATTCCAAACAAAGCAGAATTCTAAGTCTTTCACCCACCCTTTTCCAGCCACAGAGCAGATCTGGGTGCAGGATGTATTCTGCTTTTTTTATCTGATCTGCCAAGTCAGGGTTTCATTTGTGAATGAAATATTTTACACGAAGATAGTACTGGACCATGAACAGTCAGCACTTGTTTATGTTTTGAGTTGAAAATGAGCAGTCTGCTGGAAATTTCAAATAAAGAGGCACTTAGAGTATATATGATTTTATGGAAAGAAAGAGGAAAACCATGCAAGACAAAGGAATTTCATACAAGCATAGTTATTCTGATGCAAAATCTTGAGATGTAACAGTCAGTACGTCTTAAAAAAACCCAAAACCTCAATAATACAAAGCCTGATGGAACTGTTTAGCAAGTAGATTAGTGTGGCTACCTTTCTTTCCACACAACCACATTTCAAATCATTATGTAAATATCTAACAATGCCACAATAAAGGTCACATCACTTACTGTCAAATCTATAGTGAACATTGAAAGAAAAATGTCTTGTCTTCCTTGTCAAACTGAAATAAACTCTTAGCATGTGCCTCTCCTGCTTAGATTACTTACGAAAGTTTTTATAGACAGTAGGGTCAATTCCAGCCTACCTGTCATACGTAATTATGGCTTCTCCCTGAAATTGCACCAAAGAAAAACTGATTATTATTTCAACATCAACCATCTTGACAATTACAAATATTTGCTCCCTAGAGGAAGTGAATGCATCTTGTCATATTTATACATAGCTTCATGCTACTGGAAGTATAAGCTGTTAGCATTCTCTCTAGGTTTCTTGTTTACTCCTCCTGTATGAAAATTTTACTAATTAAAAAAGAGAAGCCTCCCAGATGTAATGTACATTCAACACAAGTTAAGTCTGGAAATGTGGCTGCTAGTTTCTCAACTGTGAAACCACTGCAGTAATATTTCAATGACTTCATTAAAATTATGTTCTGGAAAATTCAGAAATACTATAGCGTCTGACTGCACTAAGGTATGGCAATGTAAAAATTACATCACTCAAAGAACCTTAGCTCTACCCATGGTAAGTAATATTAAAGTATCCAAGTGAGAAAAAAGTGTCCTTACCATTATAATCTAAAATTGCAAACAAAATGTATATTGCTCTAACAAATACTGTATTCATATTATGTAGGGTCAAAGGCAAGGATATATTTGCTAGGTGCTTCAAAAATACATTCCCATCAAGTTACAACATATTTTCCTAGGTTTTTGTAAAGTTTGGTTTGAGAATAATGAAAAATTCCCATAGTTTATTTACCTTATCATAATGGCACTGCATTAGAGACAAGTGTCAGTTGTATTTCACGTTTGCCTATATGAAAATAGTCAAATTAAATGAGTTATCCTTTTAGCCTACTCTGTGAAAATTTCATTTTCCAGCTTCTGAAAGTTCTGATAGCTGAACTTCAGTTTGCCCAAATTCACATTATTTATGAAGCAAAACACAGTGTACAAACCTCGGTATGAATGTAAGATTAGATTGTCTTTCTCAGCCATGTTCCTCTTTAGCAACCCTGCACAAACAGCTTACCCAAATCTAGTGTAGAGCTGAATTTTAAGCATATTTCCTCTTTGGGGAAGGTGAAAAAAGTAAAACTTTTTAAAGTTTTCATTTTGCTCTAGCAGTCATGCAGGGACTGTAACTCAAGCTCTTCTAGAACTGCTGCAGTCTGGTTTCTTACTGCAACTCCCTCCTCATGGCTCTCCTAGGCTGGTATAGACAAACAAAACCAGGTCATTTGTAATTAATTCCGATCTTCCAGACGATTTGAATGCTTTTTAGACCTGTGAAATACAGTGGATTACAGTTAGAGTTTTGCTATGGCAAAGCCGGGCCTGTGTTTGTCAATTGAGGGACTAAAAGAATGTTAATATGCTCCATCCAGCTGAAACCAAGACATATAATACAACATGCTTTTAACATACCAATGTAACAATTTGGGGGGATGTACCAAGAAAGTGAAAAGGAAGTAACAGGGCATTTATGTATTTAACTGTGAATACTACACAGGCTTTTAATATTTCTAACAAGTGCAGTATCTTACTTCAAACATGTAATATTGAATAGTTTCACGTACTATGCAAAAAACAATATTCATGATAGAATTTCTTCTCCTTCAAAAGGTCCCTTTGAGGCAACTTTAACGAGACAGTGTTCTTGGTAATGTTATCATGTGGAAATATTCCCAAAATACACACAATGCACAAAATCTAAAAATAAACAAGATATTTTAAATTTTATTCTGCAGTTAAGTATTTTAAAACTTACGAAACATCTGTCGAGCTGCTTGTCCAACCCTCCTCCCTGTCCCTGCCTGCTTCATCACATCATCTGGTAGACAGAAACAAAGAGAATATCGACCATCAGATGTGTGATATGAAGTAAAGACATTTAGGCACATCAAGGTGTTTTCTTCCCTTTTGAGAAACTCTCCTCGTAGAAAGCTGCTGGTTGTCCTAAATCTCCAGGTGTCTGAACTGGTATTTCTAAAACACAAGCCAGCCGAAAATTTTAAAAAACCCATTGAGATTGTGTCAGGGATCTCCTATGATAATGCCACTGAATCATTTTTATACCACGGCATCAGTCACAGATGAATCATGAACCCTACATCAGTTTCAGTCTCCACACTAATGCACAGTAAGTCCTATACCTCTTTCGCCAATTTTTTACCTCTTCTTTTATACTAGGGCTTCATCAGATCTGAGATAGGGATATGGGAATGCTACCTGGATTTGTTTCACCTTACCCACACACATGCACAAGCAGAGCCATCCACACGCATATTACTTCTGCATACAGCAAAAGGTAAGCAGCTACACTTAATACATATGTATCTAGCACTTCGCTATCTTTCAGATCAAGCGAAATGTCACAGATAAATCTAGTTAGGCCTTAAACTTCAGAGTTTTCATGTCACCACAGGTATAACAAAACTGGATAGATTCTGCATATTTTTTTACCATTTTTAAAAATTTGCTTTTATTTCAAACTTTACTGAACTGGGGGGTGGGGTTGTGAAAAAAAATACTCAAAATTTTCCAGTTCAATTAATCAATTGAATATGTGAACTCCAGTGAAGCTACTCTTACCATTAGCCAAAAAAAAAAATCACCAAAAATCAACACAGTCTTTTTATTAATTAAACTTCACCGTTTCTGGTGAATGAACCCAGAGCCAAAGGCCAATTAAATATCTGTTGTCACGGAACATGAGTTATGCCAAACAAATGGAAATCTATAATCAAAATGGAAGTAATTAGAGTACATCCACAGTGACATCCAATGTCTAACTTCTTGCCTTCCAGTTGGCACCAACGTTGAAGTCTGCTCAAGTCCTTACTTTGTGCGTTCACCAATCAGGTATACCCCAAGCTCCACCACTCGGGCCTGGGGACAATCTGACCACCTTCTGCCTCTGCACTTGCTAAAATACAGATTAGAGAAGTCAAGTAAAAAAAGGTGAGAAGCCAGAAAGTGTGGGATTGCTGCTGTCAGACTGGTTGTTTTAGAGGCTTCTGCCTTGTGGTTATTCAAAGACGGCATAACGATGCGTGGTAGAGAGGGAAATGGCTTGCTTTGGTTGAGCTCAAGCTCAAACCCAGAAATTCAGCAGGGCTTTGTTACCTGTGGATCAGACAGAGGGGTATACAAAATATATTGTCAATGGGAATAAAATAGTTTGATGAGAAATTTAAAATCAGCCCAAACTGCCAGAAGAACAACAATCTAAAAAGGCTTTAATAATAGGAAAGAAACGGCAGAGCTAAGGAAAGGGAGTATGGGGGAAATAGGAACAGTTCCAGGGACACACAATGATCTGTTATCCTAATTGTTCTGCTTATTATTCTGTAAACACTCCATCAAATGTTCTCCATGGTTATCAAGCATATGTTTTGAATGCATTATGTGAAACAATTAGAAGCACATGTTTCTTTTTCTATTCATCGAAAAATGCCAATATTAATCTTATTCCCACGGTCTAGCCAGAGCTCTCCTTTGGCTAGACACTCCCCGCGCAGCTGTATTGGACCCCAGCCTGTTTGACCTCTTCCTATCAAGTTCCCCTTTGATTTTGCAGTTTATAAGACCGGCGCTTCTTTTAGCCTTCCTTGCCCATTCCCTCTGCACACCTTCTTGCCCGTTACCCTATTCCACAGAAACCCTGACCCTTGTAACTCCAGTACATCATCTATTTCTTCTGCATCTCTGGCAGTGTGCGTAGACTCATCATGTCTACGGAACAGTTGTGTTTGCAGGTCCGGGGCACCACCGGGGACAGTGAGCTCTATCCTCCACCAAAACTTGACCAAGGAAGGATTACCTTAGTAAAATCTTGCCTGAGTTATTTCCCTCTTGCACTAAGCAGGGATGGCAGCAGCGCATATGCCAGCACCAGCCCTGCCACAGCAGAACTTGAATGTCAGAACCAAAAGTACCTCCAGCCTACACAGCAGCACTCCGGGGCAGGGGAAGAGCCCTGCCAGCTAAAAGGCATTAATTAGAGCAGCCACTGTCACAGGTTAACGCTTACACGCAGTGTGGTATGTGGTTAACAAAGCAGGAAGGCAGGAAAAAAACGTATGGACAAAATGGAGTTTACAATTTATTGGGTATTCCACTTAATTTTTCTGTGGACATACACACAACCTGCTAGCAGCAGGTTTTCTCACAGGAAACCTTCTCAAGAAAAGTATATAGGGGAAAATCCTAAACCACACTTTTATCATAATGATTATTAATGTGACCCCAAGTTCAATAAGTACAGAAGGTCTTGATGCTCTAACATTTGCTGTTATGAAGAACTCCTGGATGGAAAGACAACCTGGAACAAATGTTCCTTTTAATACTAACCTGAGGTGGAAATATAAAATGGGCATGTATAGAAAACACACAGTCTTGAAGAGAATTTAAAATAGCTTCTCCAGACCACCACAATCATATTATAACTTGTCCAAAATTCGAATATCTTAGTCACTTTTTTTCCCAAGGGTTTTGAAATGTTGTTGTTTCTGGTGATGAACATGGGAAAAAGAAGTGTTCATGATTTTCACAGGGGAGAAAAAGTCCTTCTTCCCTCTTCCAGTACAGAAACTAATGATTTAGGGAAGAAAACTTCAAAGTAGCTTTAAACTATTTTCCCGGCTTCTGTAACAACCAGTCTTTTGCCAGTCTAATCTGCAACTACAGGAGTGTCTGTCCGACAGCCCAGCGGCTATCAATGGGCAACTGCGCACAAATGGTTGGCAGCAGACGACCATTTTGAAGAGAAGTTGCATGGGACGAGGAGAGGGAAAGGAGACCCTGAGGAGAAAGGACACCCTGAGCGGGGTCATTCTTTTACAACACATTAGACCCAGCTTTTAAGAGAATTGGTGTAACTCGTATTTTTACTTTTGACACTTTTGATTTATGACCTAAAGCACAGAAATTTAGAAGAGAATATAAAATAACTGTAGTATTATTGTAGAATTAATAAAGCCACTTTTTGGAAATGTTACGGCTCGTCTGTGTAATATATGCCTCTAAAAACTAGAGTCAGTGACAGGAAATCAAGGAGCTCTGGACTAACTTATTTCCTTAATGTCTTAATAGCTTTGAAATTCCTCTTTTAGTGCCACCTTTCCTTTTTGAGCAAAAATGATAGGCAGTTCCATTTTAAAAAAAAGGAACACAACCTCAAAGCACAGTAACTTGGGATCTTAGTATAAAATTTTTAAATAAATAAAAGAATATATTGTGCACAAGTCAGCAAGCAAAAAAACTTTATTCTCAATTGAAAAAAATGAGAGTGGCAAAAGCACAGTCGAAAGGCAAATCTGAAATAGCACTCTGATCTCTGAGGTCCTTGCCTTTGTCATGAATTGTCTACAAACAACAAATGTCTTTGCTCAAAAAAAAAAAATACTGTGCTAATATGAATATTATTTAAACTATAACATTTTGGTAACAATGTTAGAAGAGATTTATGAAGTACTT
>JAVJGG010000055.1:18837843-18905003 GCA_035590195.1 Aviceda cuculoides
GAAGTACTTATTTTTAAATTAGTACCTCAAAATCAGATTTTTACTGAAGGGTATGATGTTTATATTTTCCAAATTGTTGGAAGGGTTTAGTAACATAATCAATACTACTTTTATGATTATATCAAACAACGACTGTTAACAAATCTCAAAGATAAAGGATATTTTTTAAATAATATCTGTTTTATTGTTGATGTGCTTTTCCCTTTAAGCCCTATTCAATAAGTTGAACAATAATTTTTGGCAAACCCTTCAGAAAAATCTATTTGACTTTAGACTAGGTCTTGAAGAAATCATCAGCAATTATAGGACAAGAAACTTCTTGAATGATGAAATAGGTTATTACACTGAAGTAGGACAACGGCATATGTCCCAGTTTTTGAGACAACAGGACATGATTTAAAAATTCATCTCTTCCACACATGATACTGTGACAGACCGAAAAAGGTTTGACACAAAGAGGACACACAGAATAATCCCTTCCACCACAGCATGCATATCCTTTTTTTTTTGTTTGTTTTTTGTTTTTTGTCCCCTCCTTTCTCTGGATGGGGACATAAAACCCATGACTACAACAACCCCCACGCTTTGTGGCAGCTAAGCCAGGCACACACCTGGGAGCCTGGCTGATGGTTTTTTACGAGCCTCTCCCAGCCATTAGCACACCTCTCTCCTTCCCAGCACTGCTCGAGGTTCCCACCATAATACAGTGGCTTTACAACCCAGCCGGAAAACAAACACCATAAAATCAAATATTGTAAAACAAACATGATTTCGATATTCATTAGTGGGGAAAACAGTTACAGGGGAAGCAAGATATACTTTCCGGGGTTTTGCTAGCATTTCTCTATATTAAATGCTTATTCCGGCACTGACATTGGAAACAGTTTTAGTGACACCTACACAGATGATCCGCATAACTCACTAATAGCTCTTCTGTTTGCAAAATAAATAAAACAGTAATCCAAACCAGACAAAAATATGTAGATTTTTCTGGAAGCAACAGCTCTTACATTACATTGAAGACAAAGTCACCATTAAATAAAATTTTATATCTCAGATGGAGACAATGGAAGTTAAAGGCACCCAGTACCTTGCAGGATTACAACAAAACATATGATTTTTTTCCATAATTGATATCATACTTTACACTGATGTCAACATCACAAAGTTGCCTGGTTTAAGATGAAAGGTTGTTTCCCTGACACACAGACTGAATATACTCTATGCACATCCTGTCACATCACTACACTGAAATTCTGCTGCTGCTTTGGATCGTTCCAAACCCACATTGAAACACACTGATTTGGTGACAAGATCTGTTTCTGAAAAAGTCCAGAATGAGTACTGCAATTGCAGGGCTCATCCTCCACTGGCAAGGACTTAGCCACCTGCGCTACTGATGTGCAAAACTCATCTCAAAGGAAGAAAAGTTTGCACACACCGGCCTGAATACTTTCATGGGTATTAATCTGGAGCTTCTGCTTCAAGAACTATCAGAGACTATAATTATTTTTTTTTTTTAAATTAGTTTGTCACACTGCAATAATGAAAAAGAAGGACCAAGAGATCAGGTAATTAGAACATTATAGTGATAAAAGCCCTATAAACAATTTACTGTTTTCCAGTTCTGACCCCAAATCACCTGGTTACAAAAAAGGGAAAAGGAACAAAAGAAACAAATACCCCTGCAGCTGGTGGCAGTGAACTTAACACAAGCAGCTACATCAAACAGTATGACCTACTCACAGAAAAGCAGTGAAAAGGGCATCCAAATGCAGTATAAACCATCTGCTAACCCACCAGTTTACTGGAGTATTAACAGAAATGCTTACCACAGATTTTCTAATTCTTTTTTCTTGCAGAGAGAATACAGCCCATGACACTGAATTGTGAATATCCCAGCCATGCAGCGGAATATCGTGGAAGACAAGTTGTCCAATATGCGATATGCAAAACACTACAAGAAGAGTTACCCCTGACCTTAAGCAGAAGAGTATTCAACATGTGCGACCACTGATTTTGCAACTGTACAGCCCTCCAAGCATGACTCCATCTTTACCTTCAATATGACTCCCAAATGCAGACTGATCAGTGTCCATCTGCATACTACAAACTGCCACTGGGGAAAAGAAAAAAAAAAAAAAAAGATGATTAAGCCAATATTTACACCCATAACAGAAAGACATCATTGTACACATTGCTCAGGCAGATATTCTGCAGGCAGATCTCTGAAATAAGTTCAATGCATGGCCCAAAAAATAGAGACTGCATGTCACATACTGTCATGACTCAGGTTTGCTGTAGTTACAATGGGGAGAAATACCCCATTAAGTTGGTTGGAAAGTTGTTTGGAATACAGGAATTGTGATTTTGTAAAATAATCAGTGGATATGGCATTAGCAGAGCCATTCTAGATTTGTGGCATGTAAATGAGATCAAAATGTGCCAGCACTCATTTTCTTGTGGCAGGAGGAGGGGAAGAAGGTGACTTTAAAATACTAACTATAAATAACAGAATATTCAAAGATATGGCCAAGGCCAAAATGTGTCATTTATATAAATGGCTACGACACGACTGACAGAGAGAACAGTTTGTCCTCTCAGTTTGAACTTCTGCGGGAGCCCACCTGGCTGGCCTGTGCTGGGGGGAGGAATCTGAAAGTCACAGGAGCTTATTGAAGACATACCAGTAAGTGCAATGTTTATATCTACAATATTGCACATTTTAAGTGCAATTTCTACATATAGACTCTATAATGTTTTCAAGAGCCCACTATAATCGTGTCATTTAAGTACTTGCAGAGGGAGTCTATAGCATTTAGCAAAGCATGGCACCCTTCAACCTCACAAGTTCCTGGGGTTGAACCTGGAGCATTTAACCCCCTTTGAAACATCCTGCAAAAGTGAGCATTTAGGTAAAAAAGGCAGGCAGCAGCTAGCAACTCCATCACATCCATGTTTATGCTTGTTCCCAGCAGCCAGGGCCAGGCAGCCAGAGGTATTTAAGAACATACTCTCCTCCACTGCTAATGGCTGGTAGTTGCAAAGCATCTTGGAAAAATCTGAGTCTTGGCCCAGTCAACAAAATCTGGACCAGTGCATTGCAGGAATAATTTTTGAAATGCTGCATGTGCGTGCACTTCATTTCCACACCAGCTTATATCCCACCTTCATATCACAAAGCTAAGCTTAATGGTTGCACCCACCAAGCTCTACATTGTGGCCACGAGGACTACGTTACCAAAGTGTGAATAGCAAGTGGTAGCACTGTCTCATGGTTGATACCTCAAATAAAAAGGAAAATGTGAGAAATATTCAAATGACAACCCTTGTGAATTCCAGCTAGGTCTTGTGTTAAAACTGTTTGCAAAATGAATGCAAAAACTAGCCTAGAACAACTATGTAGAGTCCCTAGAAAACATGTAGCCAAAAACCACATCCTATTTGCTGGTTGTCACATTCTAAGAGAAGTTTATCACACATTTAGAAAACGCACATTTTCATCCTAGTAATTAGCAGTCAGCATTCTGCCATTTAAAGCCCTCATGCCCAAAGGCAACTCGGAGCTGATGTCTCCTCATGACTTTAAAACTGCTCCTGGAGCTTCATATGGAAGGGAATACCCCGTGTTGTTTCATGTGTTTTGTAGGTTGTGATCTCAACAAGCTCATAAACATGTCTAAGAATGACTATAATTTATCCTGATTTAGCAAGTCAACTAGTACAAAGTGTTTAAAATAACTGCTAAGTTGTCCTCCAATTTCCAAAGGGCATTTTTGGTGCCAAAAAGTGGTGGAAAGTCTAAAGAAATATTAGCAGAACAGGTTTTTCTCTAGAAATTGTGATTTTTAGCGGTAAAAAAAAATTAAAAAGGTTGTACTGCCTATTGACTTGAACACTGGTATATGTCAGGATTACATGCAGATCGTGGAAAAAAACTTATTTCAAGCACCATTAGCACTCATTTCTGTGTTACTATGCTCTGCTTATACTAAAATTCATTAATATAGTACAGTCTCGAACAGTTCTAAACAATAAACAGTCTGAAGTCAGGCACTAAAAACAATCTTGAACTTTTCTTTATCTAGACTTTTTAAGTTTATATTTTGTTCTGTTAAATTTTCTTTCTGACTTTTGAACCTGAATGGCACACATTTTCCAAAGTTTCTTTTGCAGCCACAAGGGGAGATTTTCAGATGTTTTAAAGTAACAATCGAAAGGCTTTCATATTCACATGACCCCAGGAACTGATGCTTTAACAAACACATCAAATAGCCTGATAGTCATTATGACAATGTAAGTTTGTTATGCAGATCATAAAATACTTGCAAGAAGTGTCTACGTATGCTAATGTCTTGCTTAGATTAAAAAATACAAGTAGATCTGGCAAAATTTTTCTTCTTTCATGTATGTCCAGATATCGTTAAGTCATATAGTGTATGGTGATTAGCAATCGTTTGGCTCTGCAGGGTATCTTCTAGTGTCTTCTCATGGCAGAACGCCTTTCGAGCTGAGTATCACTGAGACAGTAATATCTAGCCTTGCAGGTATGTGAAAAAATATACCTGACAGCAAGACGCCATTAGGCCCCCTTTGTTTAATGTGAAAATTTTAAGAACAAATTACGTGAAGCTTTTTTTTTCTTAAAAAACAGCTAAAATAATAATATTAGTATAGGAAGATAAAGCATGGAACAGTGAAAATGAGTAAGCATTTCTATGTAAATGAAATGCATGCAGAACATCCTAGCTGCATCACTAATCTGGTACATGGCAAAGTTTGCAATATGCTGTTTTCATCCATATTTTTATATATCATTTTTATAGCTTCAAATGCATAACTTATACTGGAACTTCAACCGGACCAAGCAGCTGTCGGATAAAGCCCCTATTAATTATCAGTATCAACTGTCTGAGAAACGTGGGGGGTGGTGTGTGTGCAGAAATGCTCAGTTTCCCTAGATTTCAGGGCTGTCTAGCTTTTAACAACTGTGAGAAAAGAACAAAGAAAACACCCTTCTCTGTAGTTTCAAGAAAAATCTTCATTCGAAGCGATTAAAATCTTCCAGTGGTTTCCAAACAAGGAATGAATTCAGCAAGTGCTTGTATTTTCAAGGCAGGGGCTTGCTGCATCTCTCACCACAAAGAACAGAGAAGACCTAGAATTACAGCCGAAGCTTTCCTGAACTATGGATTTCATTGCCCCTTCCCAGGCTCATTAGTTCAGCTAACAGCTTCTACTCGTTAAGAGGCTCTGTGGGTAGCGGTGGCGGCAGCAGCCAGTGATGCTAAAGCAGAGGTGCCTGCAGAGACCCTGGTTCAGGCTGTCTCTTGGGCTGGAGATGACACTGTAAACCCTGGTTAGGGAATGTTCTGTTTATTTTCGGTTTATTCACATTCCATTATGATTTTGTTTTCACACTCAGGTCGACTTTACACCTCTCGGGCTTTGCCTTTTGTACCTCAAAGGAAACTGAAGAATTATTGGTCATATGCTGCTTTTACTTACATCCCTTTAACCCCCATTCAGGCAGGGTCAGATAGCTGCGAGGGGGAAAAGATGCCCTTCATGTTAGCATCCCTCTGTGGAAGATTTTTCATTTGCTTCTATATTTAGTCATTTTGAGCAATAATAGAAACTGAAATCTCACCTCCTGGAATACAGCGGCTTAACCATTTGAAATGCTTTTGCTGGAGGGTGCTGTTAGCACTTCTGTGCTTTTTTTTCCCCTCTCCCAATCCAGTATCCATTTCTTGCTGTACTGCGTAATGAATATGAAACGTATTTTTGATGGCTATACAGTCAACCAGCAAAATCTCCAGGTTCAATAATGACAGCAACAACAGATCCCTAGCTGTATACACACATGCATTGCCTTCGCTCTTCCACTGAACACAAAATCTGGTTGATTAAAGGGGAGGGCCTTAATGAGGTCCCAGTGTGGTATAAGGTTAAGCTGTGCAGGGAGGATTTGAGGATGTAGCAGAGTCACCTACACACTCTCTACCACAGTAGAAGCTGTCCTTAGAGAATTAAAGAGTCCCAGAAGAAAATCACTAGAGCAAGGGCACTGATGGGTTTTTCCAGACTGGATCAGTTAGCAACTAGAGCAAGCCTCTTCTTCAATGGTGTAAGGGGAGAAAAATTTTACTGTCTTGTCCTGATTTCACCTGGGATAGAGTTAATTTTCTTCCTAGTAGCTGGTATAGTGTTATGTTTTGGGTTCAGTATGAGAAGAATGTTAATAACACACTAACGTTTTTAGTTGTTGCTAAGTAGTTTTTATACTAAGTCAAGGATTTTTCAGCTTCTCATGCCCAGCCAGCGAGAAGGCTGGAGGGACACAAGGACTTGGGAGGGTACACAGCCAGGGCAGCTGACCCAAACTGGCCAAAGGGCTATTCCATACCATGCCCAGTATATAAACTGGAGGGAGTTGGCCTGGGAGGCATCACTGCTCGGGAACTAACAGGGCATCGGTTGGTGGGTGGTAAGCAATTGCATTATGCATCACTTGTTTTGTATATTCCAATTTTTTTATTATATTTCTCATTTTACTATTGTTATTACTATTATTATTAGTTTCTTCCTTTCTGTCCTATTAAACTGTTCTTATCTCAATCCATGAGTTTTATTACTTTTTCCCACTGGGTGGGGGGAAGTCAGTGAGCAGCTGCATGGTGCTTACTTGCTGGTTGGGGTTAAACCACGACATGTCTCCAGACAGTAAAAGCACCAGTCCCTGGGGAATATACTTCTGTAGCAATAGTCCCTGTCCTTCCTTGTGCGTCTGTGTCAGAGACAGAGAGCAAAACTTTCTGTCTTCCTTGAGCTCTTCACAGAAGCCCAGCTAGGAGTTGCAAAGCAGATAAAACATCACCCATTTAAAATAAATAAATAAATAAATAAATAAAATTACTTCCACATACCTTCGTGTTCATGGCACTTGCTGGCATGGAGAAATTTAGGCTGCTCCTCCTCATGGAGGGGTCATTGCAAATACCCTGTACTGCAAGAACTGCATGCTCTTCTCCCCAGGTAGCAGCCTCCAGCTGACAATATGTCACAGTTCAGGGGGCAGTGGCACAGTTTGGTGCCAGTTTGTATCATGTTAAGTAGCTATGCATGGCATCATAGCAAGAAAGGAGACGACAAGTGTACCACTTCGACAAAAAACTTTTCCTGTGAAAACAACAACAGTGGGCAAACCTCAGTTTCTTTTAACAGTACAGTATTTTCTTACCAACTTCTTCCCCCCAAACCAAAACCAGAACAAACGCTGTTGCTCCAGGCTGCATTGTATAATCAGAACTTGTCAGTTTGCTGTCCTGTGCTGTTTGTGGCTATTGCCCGAGAGAAAACGGATGATCCACCAGCCAGATTACCAGGACAAGTCATTCGAGAAACTGGATCCGTTCCTTACGCTGCCAACGGGACCTGGAGCACATCGTGTAGACCAAGCTTGGATGGGTTGATAGGAGCCTAGACATTTCTAAACATCTAATCAGCCATCACTGCATTACTGGGACCTTAACTATATAACTATATATATATAACACTATAAAATATATAACTATAAACAAAAATACCCCTGTGTGCTCCACTGTCCAGTTTGTAACATGGGCATAAAGACATTTCCTACCTCATACATATATTCTGAAATTTAATACATTAAAAACACAAATTATGACATAAGTCCCTACACTAGCTTCATGGTGCAAGCCTGAGATAAAATTGACATCATTTAATTTGATATCTATGCACAAATCCCACAGTGTGTGTAACAAGCAGTATAGCACTGATGACTCAAAAGCTTAATCACCTTCAAGAAGTGGAAAGCAATCTTTACGTTTTTTACATGCTTCTCTCTACAATACCTGAAAATATTGCACATATTCAAACCCAGAAATAAGACTAATAACCTTCTTTTTTTCTCTCACTTTGTACTTCCTTGATCGGCCACAGAAAAAAGCTTATCTGGTTTGTATACTTTGGCTTGTTTGTGTGAGCAGATGTATTGTATGAAAAAATGACATCAAGCCAAAAAACTATAGCTTCACATGCTATTTTCAGAGTGAAAAGGCACATGGCCAGTCTGATATCCCACTGCACTGAATTTCATAGTAATTGTTTACCTCCGAGGTATTTACTATTCACCTGTATGAGCTTTCCTCATGGCTGACAGTTTCAATTTTAAAGCTTAAAATTCCTCTCAGGAAAATCTCCGTGGAGATTTTAAATATCAGGATAAAGATCTTGAATCAGCCTGTATTTTCAATATTTGGAGGAGTGTAAAGAGCAGAACAATGGGGTGATTTTTTTTTTTTTTTTCCAGACCGAAGCGATTTCTATCCTTGAAACTGTTCAGACAATTTTCAGGGTGTGAGACGTTGTTCCTACATGTAAAGAACTCACCTGTTTAGTTCTCAAGGTCAGGGAAGTATGTGTCAGTGTGCCCTACTCTGTGCTAGCAAGGATAACAGACAGGCTTGGGGTCTGTTTTTTTTTTTATTGCTGGTATCGTTGTTTGTGGGATGGGCTCATGATTAGTTTTTTCAGATTTTTCTTCCTGTGATATCAAAGCATCACAGAATCACTTAGGTTGGAAAGGACCTTTAAGATCAGTGAGTCCAACCATTAACCTGGCACCGCGCAGTCCACCACTAAACCACAGCCCTAATTGCCGCATCTACACGCAGCACTGCGGAGTAATGAAGCAAGATGGTGGGAAGACTGCTTCATGGTGGGAGAGAGCATGGTGGAAAACAAGTTTTGCTTTCATGTTTTAATCAGTCCACGTTTGCTAACCATGTGGGTTGAATTAATGTGCAAGGTACATCCATACGGTATGTATGGAAATACCAACTCATGAATTGTATGCCCTAAAATGCTGGCACGTGTACCACTTTCCTCCCAAAATCTGATCACAAAAACTCATTGTCGAGCTCAGCCTACAAACCTAAATGCTTTGTTACTTCAGGATCAGTTGTTCGTGTACACACGTGAACAACCACACGCCAACCATAAGGCAAGTGATCTGCAAATGTGTCGTTAAACTACAGACAGTAAATCCTCATGAGAAAAAGAATATCTTAGAAAGGGCTCTCATATTACACAGATCAAAGCTGGATCCCACTCTTCTAATCCCACCGTGAAGGCAGAAAGCTTGTTTCTTTGCCCAGCATACTATGTACACACAGTCTTAACTGCTTCATGGACACAGTGAATACTATCTGAGGAGATGCGATTCCAAATGATCACTTTTCATTTGAATATAAAGAAAAAATGGTTGATATTTTACTGTAACCAATTTTCTACCAATTGAGCATATTTCATGAAAACAAAGACTGATTTTAACAACGAACAAATACTGTTGTTAGTTAAATGAATAAAAAATGCCTAGAAAATAGGAACTCTATTTTCCAGGAATTTTTGCCATTACAACCACTTGTTTTTTAGGAAAAAAATAGTTTCTAAACTGGGTATGTCTGTGAAAGGTAGCTATCACACATTCACTTTATTGTGTACTTTCACTCTGACAGGCAGATGGTCTATAGTTTGACAGTGACCACGGATACTTACACCACACTCTTAAGCTTTACATCTGCATGGTATCAATTTCAAGATGAAATAACAAAGTAGCAGGCTTAATTAGCTGTTAAAGTATCTAGTGTAAAACTGCCAATTTTTACTTCATAAAGCTACCACCCATCTCAGGAAAAAGAATAGATTGAATTCGCTTTATAAATCCAAATGGTTGTAATTATCATCTTGAACTCCTGCAGTCCTAGTAGGTTATTTACAGTGAGATACAGTTCTTAAAATTTCCTTTTGAATGCCTGAAGTTTGCAAGCAAAGAAATAACTCCCACAAACACATCTCTGCTTTGACAGAACTGCAAGAGCAAATGGGGTCAAATTCTGCCTTAGCCAAAATCTCCTTACCACTCTGTAGATGCTCTGCCTCTATTCATATGGTTGGTGGACAGTGATCCTGGCTTTCAGTATGGAACACCTCTTGCATTTATACCCTCAATACTTTTTAAAGATCACAGGTGTTCTTGATGAATAAACTGAAAAAAAAACCCAAACCCACCCAGAACCAAAGTCATTAAAACTTTGTCTTGGAGGAAAAGAAAGCCAAAACAAAACAAAACACCTATCAGACTACCATATTTACAATGTAAATGTAAAAAAAAAAAAATTCTCACTAAGGGAACATTTTCTTACACTGAATTAGGAATCTCCCACCTTTTAACAACAGATGTAGCGTGCCCATGTCAGCAAATAAATATATAAGCAATTTAAAAAAAAAATCCAGTAAATTGTAAACAGCAATTTAAAAACCTTTACAAAACAAATCTGGAAGTACAAAATATAAAGGCTGCTACCTATAAAGAGAATCTGAAGGGGAACACTGGCCTTGTCGAAGTTTTTATTTGTTTAAAACAATTGTGAGTAATTCTAACAGCTTAAAGGAAAGCAAGACCAAGTGTACATACTAAAAGAGGACTTATTTTTCTATTCAGGTGACTCAGGGTGTGAAACATCTGAGGTTTGGAAGGGAGCAAATGGGTCTTAATCTATATTACAATATTTTAGATGTCCTGCTGTGTAAGCTGCTGATTGGAAATTTAGATTATAACTTGTGCTGGGTGATGCCAGCAGTATAGGTATATGATCGTAGTGGTATTATTTTTAAAAATATCACCATGTATGTTTTACATAGATTATTCATTTAAATTATTTATCCTTTCTGTGGCTCTTTTCCGTTTCCGAAAGGCCAAAAGACTTACACTGAGGTCTAGGAAATTTAAGGACCTGACCATATTTTTTCTAATTGGAGTTTCCTTTTTTACTTCTATAACTTTATGGTTCACTGGGGAATATGCGGCATGGCAAGTTGTTCAAATGTTCCAGCATTTGAAGTAAGCAGATTAGTAAAAGTTTAAACTGTCATGCATGACTACTATTCTTCATAAATAAAATACCTCAGAGTGTTTAAAAGGACTGCTATTCAGGACTCCCAAATTGGCTTGTGAGCACTTATGTCCTGAAGGATCAGTCCCTCAGCACTCAATTAGCTTCAGCACTTTTGCTAAAAATCATATGCTCAGGCTTACCTAAGCAGAGGAGAAACTGCACAGCAGTCCACCGTGTGAATGAGACTGCTACCGTGGTGGGGAACGCTGAGTGAAAATGGGACAAGCTATCTTACTTTTGGTAGCATGAATATTCATCCCAGGGGTTAGTTTGGGGCAGCTTCTGTGCTGTAAATTCACACCCCACCATTCTGCACCTGAACTGCCTCATGCACGGAAGACTTCTGTAGCCCACTGACAATGAGAAATGTAATGCAGAGTTTTCGACCACAGGTATACTGGCCTGTAGCTGGGTATGTTTGTCTTACAAACACAACCCCTTTCACTGAAGGGGTGGCTTATAAAGAGTGGCATCCACAGATGGCAGGCAGCCCGGGCACAGCCAAAGGGACTCAGAAGAAAGAGCCCATGGTGATGAGCATAGTGCGAAAACCTAAATAAAGAGGAAAAACAAAATCAAAAAGTATAAGGGGTGAAAGAAGTCCCAGCTAAGATGTGTACAGCACAGTAATTGCTGAAATGTCTATCTGAAGAAATCGTTCCTCACATGGAAGATATCTAACAGTATAGGCTAACATAGCACTTGCAACCTTATCCCAAAGCACACGGAAGGAATTACTATTTTTCTTTGTCTTACAATGTTCACAGATTTTTATATCGCAAGAACTACTATCATCTCCAAAAAATACCCCCTAGATGGCATAGTGCATAGACACTTTTGAAGACTATTGATGATAGGAGTCTATCATTTGTGCCTACGTATTTGTTTATAGTGAAAGAACATATATTATCATATCTGAAGAGCTGAAACGTTCAGTTGCTTACCATATGCAATGTCATTCCTGACAGAATATAAGGAATTCAAAATTTGCAATGTACTCCATCATTAAGATAATTATATGTAATTTCACTATAGTTGGGATATCAAAATAAAGTGCAAGTCACAGATTTAACTTCAGTCTAGCACCATGGATCATACATACAATACTTAAGCCCCAAATTTCAAGAGGATTAAACATTATTTAAGTCTAAGACTCTGTATCTAAAATTTAGTAAAAAGAATAAATTCTAACATCTACCGTAAATATGGAAACAATATTTCTAACTTTGGTTAAAAACCTGCCTTCTATTTTTTATTAAATTCTGTGTTATCTTACAAATACTTGTTATCTCTAAGTTGCATTTCTGCACATACCATATAAATATTATTGTATCTATAATAAAGTAAAAATTTATATCTTTGCTTAAATTAACTGCATACACTTTGCTGATTCAGAAGCAGCGCACTTGCATACCGAATAAATCATAAAATCCAAGTAGAGCCTTATAATCCCACGTTAGGGAGACTGTATGGTACTTTATTCTTAGAAAAGAGACACACACATGCCCTTTTCTTCAGAGGATCTCTATCTGACTGGCAGGGTCACACAAAAACATGGACAACAAGGAGGAAGCAAAGTAAGCTCCAGATAAGGCCTAACAACCTCTATTTTCCAATTCACTCATTACTTCTTATATGTCAGATGATCCAGGACATTGATTTCAGGATTCTTTTCCCACTCCTGACTATTTAAAAAATGTCTAACTAGATGAAAACATACTTCATTGTGTTAACTGCAGTTTAGCTTTATTAATGTACCCATTCCCTGAGTCATATAATAAACTGAAAAGAGAGAAAGACAGCTTTTCTTACATGCAATCTGCAAAGTCACATTATTGCTGTTAGGTAACAGGATAATATTTCTATAGCATGAATTCTAGATACTGGCAACACCAAGCCTTAGCCTACACCTTCGACAAACTAATTCCTTCTAAAACCAGTATGTTTTTCCACATATAAGGACTGCATAACCACACACTGTGCCTTTACTTACTCCCTTTTGAGTTTTCAGCATCTGCAAAGAGAATTTTGTCTTGACTTTAACCTCTGTGGTGGGAGCAGCAGCTTCAGGGGACCCTAAGGACACTTGAGCTGGTGCTGTGCAGCGCGGCTCTCCGTGGCACAAAGGCAGGACGGGGCAGCACCCTCGCCACCACCCACCCGAGGTCTTGGGGTGGGCGTAAAGGAGGAGCGGTGTCATGACTGGTTACAAATTACTAGGACTTTAAATAATTCACACGATATAGACTGCCTTCAGGCTCTTCCTACTTATTCTAGGGATCAAAGGAGCAGAGTATTGCCCAGGGCTATATTTTAAATGGTATTTAGATGCTATAGGATTCAAGTGGGTGCTTAGTGAGGCTGATAAATGTGCCTAAGCATCTGAAGTCCATTAGCCTTCTGTTTTTCATCTGTAAACCTACACACTTCTGTAAATTTACCTTATAAAGCTATTCGCGTGTGAGGGTGTAAGTGGGTGTATGTATATATTATCCCTCATGTACCTACTCTTCTGAAGCTATGCTGGTCACTGCTCAGCTACTGCTGAAAACCCAAGCCGTTTTTGTCTTTCAAACAAGTAAAATGGTGAGCAACCACAAAAACGAAACTATGTCTATTATGTTCAGTTGAACAGTCAAAAAGTTAACAAGCTAAGAAACACTTGTCAATAGAAAACTGTGAAATTTGTTTGTTTAAGCTGGCAGTTACAATAGACATTTCTAAATCTAAAGCTGAAGGCAACCATCTCGCTGAAATGGGATGTCATACATGACAGGAACGGCGTGATAGACTTGCAGAGGGGAATATTAACCTGCCAGTTTACCACTGGTGGCAAATTTAAGAGAGAAGGAAAATATTAATGTTGAATATTTGTAAAGCATTTGCTTGCTTAACTGTTCCTTCTTTTGAGTGTCATTCTAGAATTAAAGCACAATTTAAGAATGCTTTTCAACTAAAAAAAAAAAAAAAAAAAAGGAAAAGTGCCAGATCTCATTGATAAGACCCTGAGCCACCTAGTCCCTTGTGAGAAGAGATTAAATGAAATGAGTAGGAGACAAAGAACACCATACAATTTCATCTGAGCTTCAGAACCCAGCAGCTCTATTTCGCAATTTCAGGTAAGTACACACAGCACTTTATTTAGTTATAAATTGCTTTTCCACATTGCTTAAACTACACAGGGAGCAGATCTACACTATTCCCCTATGTTCCAATCAAAGTCAGCTTCGGTTCTTTCTTGCTCATTTTGTATTTGCGTGCTGGATTTCTGCAAGTAATGCACAATGTATTCCTGGGTATTTGACTGTATTGTATTTCATTTGTCATATACATTGCTAGGCCAGTCAGCAACAATTACACAAAATGGTGCAGTAACACTTGGTGGAAACAATGTGTCTTTGAATGCAACGGTTACATTGCTGATAACATAAATTACATGCCATATACACAACACTAGGTATTTGTCAAGGCTTTGGTACTTAGGTGCCTCTATTAGGATTAATATGTTTCAAGGCAGCCAGAGCACTGCAGCAATTAATCAAGTTTCCATAATTAAGGTAACCTTGATTTAAGTAAATTATCCTTAAAGCTCTCTCAAGAATCAATGGTTTAGATAAAACTGCTAAGTCAGTAACTCTGTGGTCTGTAACTGGATTCTTAAGAGTTCATTTATGGAATAATACCCATACGTGAATCCTTCCCTCAATACCTTTAAAATTCAAATCTACTTACCAGTCCATACAACTGTGCTGCAGAGGACAGCCCTGAGAGCCACCTACCAGCCTGTAAGGGCCCAAGCTGCAGCACCACTGGCTATAGAACGTGCTCCTCCTCAAATGTTTATTGAAAAAAACACCCATCTATATGTCTGACCCTAAAGTCATGAAACTCAACAGCAAACTTCTAATGGATTTCAATGGGAATAAAATCGGGTCATACAAAAGCATCTCATGGGTTGAATTAGCAAAAGTGTTGTCCATCTCTGGGGCCTCTTATACATGAAGAAGAGCTAGAAATGTTTAAACTTGCCAACCTTTCATCTAAAAAAAAATAGGTAAATATTTTAGGTTATTTAATTAATCATGTGAAATGAGATGAACTAGGAAGCTAACCACCACCAACTTCCAATGGAAAAACAACTGGAAAAAGGAAAACTAGGAAACTGTTTTAATCAGACTATACTGCATTCACGTGGGTAATCTCCAAAAATAAATACAAACCAGGAACACGATGTTGTGGTTTAACCCCAGCTGGCAACAAGCACCATGCAGCCACTCCAGGCTTATAAATGTGTTTACTTTCAAAGCTAGACATTGCTGGCCAAATTGTGAGATAACAGAGGCTGGCCTGTTGCGTTACAATGGCTGGCACCACTTCTCCATTTCACCTAACAGGACTCACAATTGTTATCAAGCAAGTCCCAAATTCCTTAATATTCACACCCACTAAACTCCAAAGAATAGGAAGAAAACAAAATAGAATATAATAGCAGAACTTGTGGAAAGCAGGATGAAGTGTGAAGCACTTCTTTTAACAAGAACAGTGGTATTGCAAAATTACTCTTTCTTTCATAGAGATGTTTATCAAATGAAACCAGAAAGAATACAGTCTTAGGGAAACCTGGACCTAATCCAAAGTCCATTGAAATAGATGCAACATCTCTTATTGATGTCCATGAACATTGTTTTGGGTCCTGTGTATGGAAAGTGGCATTTCCTGTGTGGGAAATCAGCAAGCCGTGTACACTAGCAGTATAGCTAATAATGCTCTCCAAAGGGGGGGTAAAATACTAAAGCTTGCACAAACAGGTTCTGATTCAACAACACTCCTGCTTGTGCATGAAAAGCAACGCTAATTGCAAAGAATGTATGTCACCTTCCTTCAAGCCACACTGGGATTCATTGTTAAGCTCATGGTGAGATGAAGACTGACACAGCTGGATGAAAAATTTCTGAGATAGATGCCATCTATCTATGATAGATGCTGAGATTGAAATGTGTTTGAGAAATACCAAGAAGCTTAAGTAAAAAAAAAAAAAAAAAAAAAAAAAGTATTGTAAGTTTTCCAGAAGATCCTCTGCAACATGTTCAATTTCTTCTCCTGTGGTCCCACAGTACTTCCCTCACATACGTGAGACTGGAAAGTAAAACAGATCAGGACCTCACAAAGAAACAGCATAGCCTGGGGCGAGTCAAACTGGATCTCCTGCCAGCTAATCTGATGGGGGTGTGAGCTGAGGGCCACCCTTTCCACAGAAGCTGTGGATCACGCACATCCTCCTTAATATCTCCAAATGTGAGGTTTGAAATTGTCAGAATCATTCCCCAAAAGCACAAAGCCGTCTACTGTCTGTTGCTGTCTTCAAAGAATTTGAAGACTTTGATTTTGGAATCTCAGGCCTTTCTCGTTCTCGAGCAGAAGCGGCTGGTCCCTTTCTACCCGACTCCTTTTTGCCTCAGATTATACAACATGCCAAGAAGCCATTTTATGTATCATCTCAAGACTGAGACACTGAAGCCTGAGAACAGTTAATGAGATTTTGGTGACATCAAATATAAAAGTGAAGCAAAATTCCCAAGATTTAATCAGAACTCACTACTTAAACTTTATGTGGAATCTAACACCAGCTCCTTACTGTGCCTTTTGGTTTGTATCTAAATGTAATGTTCATGCCAGAAGAGCAAAAAGCAGCTGCCTCCTGAATTCAAGTCAGTTAGAAATGGCTCTGCCACATTTGGTATCTAATGCTGCATAAAGTGTAAAAATAATGTATATGTATTTTTTCAGTTGATTCTAAATGTATCTCAGAGTACTTTCCAGGAAAATCTAAATACAGCAAAACAAACTTAATCCTGAAATAGAATTCACAAGGACAGATCTCGAAGCCTTGGTTTGTCAGAGAACATGAAAAAAACCCACCAAACAGTAACAAGCTTAGCTTCATGATCATAAAGTGTCCCCACACTTCTGACTGGAGTTTATCAATGATTTACAGGAGGCATAAGCAGCCCCTGGCATGCATCTCTACATATTAAAAAAAAAATCAGATTAAGAAAATAAGAAAATGACTGGGCACTGGAAAATAAGACAATACTTACTTTTAGCTGAGCTTTGCTGTAATGGAGTATCAATAAAGCAAAAAGATGCACAATAACCATCTCAGGTAAGAAGAAAGGCTCATTAGCAGAAGAGTGAAATGGCAAAGTGAACAAGAGATCATCAGCTGAAGGTGAGAGGCCAAAGCAGAATGGAAGCAGTCAGGAACATACTCCACAAGGTAAAGCTCAACTACAGCTCTGAGAGTTTAACATATGACTGATTTTATAACTGAATTGAAAAGACTGCTGAAGGCAACCTGAAATAGTAATGCTAAAATGAATGACTGCATTCTATAGAGAGGGAAACCTCTTCAGCATTCGTAACCACACAGGACCATACTTGTCAGTTTAAGAGCAGGTACCATTTTCCCATGTGACAAAACTACTTTTTCCATTTTAAGTTTCACTTCTAAGAAGACATTATCCCATACTGGGATTTGGAAACAATTTAGCACAATTCTGCTTAGCATTAGGTATGTTTGACACATATTTCCTCTTTATTTCACATGCAGAGATAATATCAGGATCATACTGACCGCTCTATTCTTGCTCACATACATAAGAATTTGATTCACTATCTCAGTTATAGTGCTGAAATAAGAGCACATGTTCAATTACTACTGCCGCTATTTTGCAAAACTTCACAGCACCAAACTCTTCCAACAGTTTGTACACTGAGTTTATCTAAATTTCAGGCCACAGGGAACAAAACTCCCAACACCGCAGAGACCAGAATTCATCAATGCTCAGAGATGTAAGGACTTACTTTGGAGCAGCATATAGACACTGTTCACTTGAGCAAGCAGTGAACATGGGAGTCAGGGTATCAGTTTCTTCCTGGAGAGCGAGCAAGAACACCATTTTGACTTAATTATGACCTACTGTAGTAATGGAGAATTTTCCAGTGGGAAGAAAATCTTAATCCCCTGCCTGTCACTTCTCTAGCGTTAGAAAAAAGCCATGTGATACGGCCCAGACGTCCTGTAAAATATTTGCTGATAGGCATGTGGCAGAAAAGCAGAACTCCTGAGATTTTAAGCCAGTCCGTCTAGCCCTTCAGCATTCTGCAACCTTGATATCTACAACCCATTAGTCCTGTCATACCTAGAGGACTCACTATGAATCTGAATTTCTTCATTCACATCAATGGAGTGTCAACCTTTGTAATGTTAATCTAAAGTTAATGCTGTTACCTCCGCTACTGCTAAACAGAATCATTAACAAATGGATGGTCTTATACAGGAAGCTTCAGCATCTTCTTAAGAAATGACCTTGGTTTCCAAGTGATGTTTTATTTTCAGATACAGCCTAGAGTTAACACCTACTACTTTAATTTTTATGCTAAAATGATCCCTGTCATCTGGTTTGCATGATTTGTTCGAGGGCTGTCCTTTTTCTACAGATATATAAACTTCAGGTTTTAGATGCTCTTTGACTTGTAAAAGGAATCCTTAAAAAAAAAAACAAAAAACAAAAAACAAAACAATGCTCTTTTGGAAGTTAGCTATACCATTTCCACACCTTTGATTAAATAAAGAGAAAGAGAAATAAAAGACATTCTACCAAAATTTTCAGCATTTTCTGTCTGCATTCTGCCTGGAAATAAAGCAAGAACATCTTTCTGCATGAGATTCTGGCACTTATTTCTTCAGTTTCAATGACTGCTAAGGAAAACTGAGGTGAGCAAAAATTAGTAAAACGTGGAAAATTATACTTAGAATTTTCCTGATTTCAGAATAAGTTGTGTGCAACTTTTGGCCAAGCATTTCTCCTTCCCTCAATCAAACTAATTCTAGCTTTTATTCCTATTTCTGGATAATGTCCAGAAACTGATTTTTAATTAACAAACAACTAACTGGGAAAAAAAATCCTGAGAAATACTTTTGCAAAAAGGGGTTATATATTTAGACATGAACCTAAGACAAGCAACAGTTTAACATCTCTCAGCTCCTACCCCTGACTAAATAGGTGGTCAACAAATAAGTTCCCATTTAATTTATCATTTGTAAAAATATAGTCCTATGAATTACTTCAAAAAATTCTCATTCAAAGGTAAAAGGAAACATTAAAATGCTCAGGTTTCTGTGTGAAAGCTTTAATTCAGTTCATAGCCTTTTATCAAAGTGAAAATCTATATTAATTAAAGGGAAATGCAAGAAACAGGGCAAAGTTCCAGCACACCAACAGAAGTGACAAATTATAACAGAATTTGTGTCACGGCGTAAGTGGCTGCTTATGTGTATATAGGTTAATGACTAAGCACGAAAATGATTTGTACTTTGAATAATGAAGTATCAGAGCAGAGAACTGAATCTCTTGGGTAACTTTCTTCCCTCCAGAAAAGGCAACTATAATGACAGCTTGTGCTACCTCAGAAATCACGCAGTTCTATGAAAAGCCTCTACAGTAACTGCATAAAGTAAAACAAAATTATTAGATGTACTACTTGATTTTCTTCACAGGCTGTAACATTGAGCAGATGGTGGTCCATCACTAGTCTGAGCCTGAAAGCTTCGTTGGCTTTAAGTAATTTACTGTGACGTACAGCCCAGTGGAGGTCAGCTGGTATGAACACAATTGTTACAACAACTAAAATACAAGCCCTGGAAGAGCTCCTGTGTCACGAGACAACCATGAGAACAAACAGTTGGAAAAAGGCAACTCAAACACTCCTCACGCAGCTCTCTTGTTGCTAGAAAAATTCTAACACAAGCTGTTAGAGCACTCCCCCCTTCGATTCCTTTCCTCGGGGCCGTGTTTGAGGGGCTGGGGCTAAGTGATAAAGCCTAGAGCTTCAGCCGGAGCGTGGCTGCAAAGGGACTGCTAAAGCAGCGGAACAAGTTCTCCTGGGAGGAATCTGTCTGCAGCCTACCTCTTCCAGCTCTAGAATGTCTCTCTCCCAGAACTAATTATAAACCTAACCCTAAAAACAAGCAAGGGCTTGAGCCTAAAGCAAAAGACCTGCCCTACATTAAGAGTTCTTCGGGGGACTCTTTCTCCACCCTAGCCCTCCCCTTGGCAGCCCCTTTGTAACCCATCCCAAGTGGACCTCTCAGCTTTTTCTCCCTCTCAAGCCCAGCCTTAATTCTAACTGGGTTTAGTTTGAGTGAGAGGCATTTTCTAAAGCTCCAGTTGGAGTGGGGCTGAAAAGGAGTTGCCAAAGCAAGGGGTAAGCTGCAATCACATCTCCTCTCTGAGAACTTATTCATTTGGCTTGAGTATAGAGGCTTTTGCTGAGGCTGCCAATGGAAGGCACACCCTGCCAAGAGGAGTTCTCCTTTGAGAAACTCCTCATTAAGGACAGGGATGAAGGGCTTGTGCTGAGGCTTAGCCTGGACATAGAGATACCACTTGTCTCTAATTCGGGTTTGGTTTTGCTTAGAGTTTGGCTTGAGAGAGAGAAAGCCTAGAGCTCTTGTGGGAGTGGAGCTGTAAAGGGGCTTCTAGGGAAGGGGTAGGTTGCAAAAAAATGTGTCCCCTGAGAACCGGTTCATCTAGTAAAGACTGGCAACTAATTGCTATGAACATTCCTCACCTTCTAATTCTTCCTGCAGCACATTTTAAAGTTATCTGTGAGAGTTTATATTGAAGAGAACATTTGTTACAGAATACACAATCAGCTTACCTTGTAGTAGTTTATCATCTTCTCATACTGTTAAATATTCAGATCACTCCTTCCATGTTTTCCTGCGAGCTTTCATTTCCATACACAGTTACAGTATTAAGGGTTGTTTGGATTTCCTTTCTGGAAAAGGCAGATGTGACAACTGATGTTTCCTCATAACAATCACTGAAAACAATTACTTTTTTTAGCCTAGATCTAGACCTCGGCAGCGTGCATTGTTTATCTTGTCAGTGCTGAATAACCTAGGAGGACATACTTAATACACACACCAAGACTGGTCAGAGGTGGAAAGTTGCAAAGCTGTATGAAGGGGAAAGATGCAGCAGGGAAGTGCACCAAGGAGAGAAAGTTGCTGAGGAGGGAACTTCAGTGTGCCAGTAGTTTGTGCTCAGCAAATTTTTCTAGCTTTTTCTTACTAGTAAAAATATGAAGAAAGTTCTTCCTGGCCCTGATGTAGCTGTAATTCACACCTTTCTGCTGCTATCTGCCGTGAAGCAGGCCCCCTAATGAAGTAAAGACTACCAAACCACAGGGAACAAAGGTAACTAACTGTCCTCAAGCTGAAATAGCAGGTTTTCACACAACTGTAGATTTCCCCCAAACAACTGCAAAATTGGTACCTGACTTGTATTTCCTGACATGAAAAACTAGTGCCAAAAGCACAGTTGCCTGTCTGTTTTCTGGAGAGGAAAGGTGTATGAGTCGTATCGGGCAACAAGAAAGGTGCAGCCTACAAGCCTACAGCAAGGAAACAAGACTGGTCCAGGAGCAAACTGGATAGTTCTGATTCTATTGGGATACCCTGGAAAACTGAATTCAGTGCCAGAAGCTGTGCCAGAAAGTCCTCGCAGATGATCCAGTGTGTAATATATTGTTTGACTAGCTTATGAATCAGCAGATGATTGACAAGGAGAACTGCCAAATGGATAATTACATCAAGCTTTGTAATATTAACTAAAAAGCAGGAAAAAATGAAGCCCGACAGTAGTCATTCATAACTTTTATCACTTGTCATGCAGCATCCATTAAATGCAATGCCAGAATGTATATTATTTTGCAATAAAGATGCTATAAAGATCAGTGTAACTGCTGCTGTAGACCAACAACGGTAATTTGTCCTCCACTTAACCTTCTCCTAAGCCCCTGTCAAATAGATTCCAGCCTAATACAAAATATTACCTATACAACAGCTCCTTGAGCATCAGTATGGGAACTGCACTCCTGCTTTGCCACACGGCTTGATGGGATCTGCAGATACTGGTGCATGGGTGCAACAAGTTCTGAATATCAGAAAAACATGAGCTGTGGATGGTAACTTCTAACTGATTCCTTACAGAAACTGTATTGTACTAAAAACCTAGGTTTGTTCAAGATTGCCCTGCTTGCAGCACTATTAACTGAGGAACTGAAGACTTAACAGAGCCTTGGACTAGCAGGCAATGCCTCTACTTGAAAAATAATCAATCACAGATGAACGAGTACAACAAACCCTTTGTTTTCAAACCCAGCGTCTATTCAAGGACTGCAGTCCCTATTGTTGAACTGAAATTAATTATTTTTTTTTTTAAAACCAGACTATACATAAGGCCTTCTAACATCTCTCACGTAGCAAAGGCTAGTAACAAAAAAAATCTCAAGCATGTATTAGTAAATCACATCCAACTGTTCTACTTTTTCTATCATTCATGTCAACATTATAATTCCCTCATCCCACCCTAACATTTGCCTTAGAAACATAGGAAACACCTTAATTCAGCTGCAGTCCATGGTAAAGGCATGAATGTCACATTCTAGAAAAGGACTTCTGATCAGTTTAACTTTCTATTATAGTTAGAAATTTTTGAGCAGACATATGACTTTTGAGGACTGCTTTTCATTGAATTTTACTCGTTAGAAATATGTTTTTACAAAGAAAATAGAAGTAGAATAAGAATAAAATTATAGCATGGAGAAATGGTAGTATGAGTGCAAGAAAACAAAACAAATGCTTAGTGATGCTTACAAGAACATAACTGTTTCTGCTTATAGAGGAACAGAAAAGTGTACCACTAACTGCCTGAATTGTACTAGTTAATATATTTCTATGTCTGTGTGCATTTGTATTTCATGGCCTGCTAAAAATACACTAATTAAAGCTGTTGACCTAGAATGAAGTAAACTGAGCAATAAATAGACCCTATCTAAATCAGAAATTAAAATGCAGAGCTGCTACACAGGGTTTCTCAATTCAGTGAGCATGGTGAAAACCATAATACTACCAAAAAATTCTTTGTAAATCATCAATGTAGTCAGATCCTCACATGTAAACTGTCTCCAGAAGAACAAAAGAACAACAAAGAAACTAAATCTGAACCTGCAGAAGTTTTCTCCCAAGCTGTTATACTCAAATCAGCAAGATCATTCATAAAAACAAAGATTTCATTTTATATCTTGGTTCTCTGAAAGAAAATCTAACTGTGCCTTCACATTTTACGTCATCTACCTTGTAGTAAGCTTACAGGGAAGCAAATGATGATTCTACGACTATGTCCAAAAATGATCAACTGAACAAACTAAAAAATTGCTTTACTGCTGAACATATGCACAGGGAAAAGAAAGTGGGAATAGGGGGTCAATGGCTCACTCTGTGAGCACTGCACAGCCTAGTTTAGATAATTAGGATTAAAATAAGCAGTGTTTTATAGGAATGAAATCTAATTTGTAGCAAGGACAGGAGAAATTGAGTTATGAGTATGTACTACTGGGGAGGCTGATCACTTAAAGGAAGACATGATCGGTCACTAGGATTTGAGCAAACATTCACAGAGCTGTAGTCCTCAAACAGAAGATGTCGATGGTAGGAGGAAAACAAGCCTCAGCGTATGATATGCAACAGTACAAAACATCTTTCTCCATTGGGATGCATGGGAGAGGGGACAAGAATAGGAAGAAGTGGTGGGTCTTCACTGCCTTGAATCAGCTGCAATGCCTGGAAGAAGCTGAAGAAGAAATTCTGTGAGGCACTATACCAGCCAGACCAGGCAAGAGGTGTAAGGGATTAATGGGCAAATTATTGTTGTGGCAGGGAAATACAAAGCAAGGATTGCGGGAGCAGCAAGACTGATCCTTTCTTGTTAGGTCCTCATACCTCAGATTAGGGACAGAACGGCGTGAGTGTCAAGAGCTTGGAAAACAGTATCTTGTTAAGGTGAAGTATTGGAAAAGTTAGATGACCTTCTCCAGTCAAATGAGTCAAAAGAAGTTTTTCCCAATCAAGGGGAGAAGGCAGAACTGACTCTTCTGAGAGAGAAGGTTGTGTAGGAAGGGCTGTAAGTCTGTGACATTTTGTATGGGAGGGAATCTACTTTTATCTGATCAAAGGTGAAAAATAAAATGAAATACACAGTCCAGAAAGTAGTTTTGGGATAGAAGCTACGGTAGCAACAGTAACTGGGGAAAGTAACCATGCCACATCGTACAGCCAAAATTAACACAAATACTAAAGAACTGCCTCTTGAGAAATTTTGCTGGTGAGAAAACAACAACAAAGAAAAACCAAAAAAATTGTTGCGTACTGCATCTTCACCAGCTTTCTTGTACGCATTTATCCCCTTTTGCACCAGGATTGTTTTCTGCCTTGAGCAAAACTGAATGGGTAATCCAATTGATCTTCTTGCCCTCACAAGAGTCTGAAGTGTTGGTAGAATTCTCTGAAACGCAAGCTCAGTGTGCTGCATGATGGGGAGAAGGTATCTGAGCTTATAGCATTTGAATAGCTAAGAAAGCCCTCAAGAACTTAAAAAAGACTATGCTGCATGACTAACTCACATGTAAGAGTTTATTGCTTTCTTTGATAATCGAAAGGAAAATATTCTTGCAAGAAAAAAAAGACTTTACTTCTTTATATATATAAAATTACTTCTTATGTATGAGATTTACTTCTCGATATATATATACACAGTCCTTTCATCAGTCCTTATACATAAAAGTATGAACAACACCATTTTTTTTTAGTATACTAGAAGGGAAGTTTTGTGAAATTTAGATAGATTGACAAAACTAGTGCATTTTCAACAGCCTCAGTGTTTGCACAATAGGCTTTGTCCTTCTTCAGAGGGATATTGTAGTGATTTCTTTTTCTCTGTTTCAATGTCTACAGTGTTACCTCTGGAAAAGTAATACCAGAGCAAGACCAGAGGATTCACTGCTCTGATCCTTTTCATAAAACAGAGAAGCTTTGTCCTTAACAATCTGTTCTGTTGTACAAAGCTGTAGTCAACAAAGAAAAAGTTACAGTCTTTCAGCAAATATTCTTCCTTTATTTTATGCTACTAAAAAAAAAAAAAAAAACCAACCACCCAAAACAAAACAACAAAAAAACACCACAGGATTTTTATAAGTCAAACTCCACAAAGTAGCAAAACCAGATATTACCTGTTCTGGCCAATCTCTAATGACAGCTGGTTTCAGTAGCAGTTGTCTCTGACATACATGGGAGCTGTATGTTTTGACATGTTTTGCCTTGTCTTGAACCACAGCGGCCTATTGAAAAAGAAATAGAGAGCATTAGTGGGATAAATAGGCTTACATACTCAGAGCTTGTGATCTATTTCTGAGTACACTTGAATTACTTAGGTGAATAGACACGTAACTACCCAGTTCTGAGAGTAAGTGGAATGGTGTTTGTGCACCTTCACAGTAATTTTTTTTCCTTTTGTTTAGATGGAATTTTCTGTATTTCAATTCATGCCCATTGCCTCTTGTCCTTAAAAACTGGAGGACCTCATATTTCAAAAGCGTTTTATAATTTCAACCCTAAATATATTTATAGCCAGTTTTATACAAATTTTCTGTGTGCAAACACAGAATTAAATAGCTCTTCTCTCACCCTGGTATTTCCCTTGACATATTTATATATAAAGTAGAATCATATCCCTCCTTCCATCTGTGTTTTGCTAAATCAAACAAGCCAAGCTTGTTTACTCTTTTGCATGATATTCTTTCCTTTCTTTGATCATTCTGCTGTTCTTTGCTGCTCCAGTGTGTATTAACCATTCTTTTGCATGGACAACCAAAATTACATATAATTCTGAATGAATTTGCAGTGCAGGATAGTACTAACATTTCACCTCTTCTAAAAGGCTAGACTTGTGTGTTTACAACTGTGAAATATCAGTAATATCCATATTCCCCATTCCAAAGGCTATACTGACTTTCAACCGTATTGATGGTCAGCAAGTTCTCTTGCACAAAAGAAAATATAGAGAGAAGGCTCATTAATCCTGCTTTTCTGAGAATGTGGAACCGTATTCCATTCTACATTTATCTTTGCATCTTGTTTTCTTTTACCAGTTGTTCCAAAATCAAACAAAATACTGGGATGAGACTGACAGAGCTACAGTTTTTCTAGATTACCCTTTCTCTCCTTATTTTCTTAATCGCACCTGGCCTGTTGCAGATTCCAAAATGGAACAATTTGAAGAGGACTTGTACTTCTATCCAGCATGCCTGTTTCTTTTCAGTGAATGACTTTGACACTGAAGAATAAAGGACTTCCTTTATAATTTTGTTTAATAATATATTCAGAGTCCTAGAACCATCTATGTAAATCCCCAAAACAGTAAACATAAGGCAGCTTGTCCTTATTCCTACAATTCTTTGGACAACCCTACAAAACCATCAGACAGTTGAATGACGCTGACAGTTTCCAAAGGAGAAGAACCTGCTACGTGCTCCCAGTCCCCTCCTGCCCACAGCACTCGCGTGTCACCTTACTCTCCCAGCACGTGAATTCCAGCAGAATATTGCTGAATGCCATGATTCATTCCCTGCTGTGGATGGCTGCTGTGAAACAACATTTTGAATCATGGTTAATCACCACCTGCTTGACCATCACAACTGTGTTATACAGCTACCAGATGGCAGCTACAGAAAGCACACCCAATCTTTTTTCTCTACCTACTTATTCTCCAGAACAACAAAATGGATTTGAATCCTGTCATTTGTTCGCATTATTTTACTTCTAACATGTTAACACACAACAGACTTATAACTGTGCACTTTATTACCTTATTAAGATACTAAAGCATTTTCTTGAGTTTGAGTAGTTGTGCACTTATTTGCAGAGAATATAGTATATCATAAAAATATGTAAGGAGGAAAACATTATTAATCAAATGCAACATATTTTTAATTGAAATATGGTGGGTTTTGGTGTTTTGTTTTGGGGGGTGGTGGTGGGGTGGTGTTGTGGGGTTTTTTTCCCATACCATGGCTGAGAACTTCCCTTATCTGTAGATCAGTTAAGGGGCTAAATGACACTCAAATATATAAATTGTGAACCTTTTCAATGTCTAACCCAAATATGGGAAATAAGACACTGAAGTTGCTTCCAGAAAAGGCAGCAGTGATGCTCTCAAAAGTACAATATTGGTATTATTACTAAATATGCAACTAGCATCAAAGATTCATCCCTGCTCAAATTGCCTTCAGAAGAGACTACTCAGCAATCCACAAGAGCTTTTGAAAATTATGGAGCTGTGATGTTTAATTAGGTCTTTTCTTATCCACGGTCAGGTGGGATACTGTGGCCTTCTCACAGCAAAACAAAATACACCAGAATTATGTCATCTGATTTACAGGTTACTATGTTGCTTTCTACTTGAGGAAATACTTAAAAACAATTGAAATCTAAGCATAATTAGAATTTTGGGTGCCCTTATTTAAAGCAATATTACAGAACACCTTTGACTTCCTGTGAAAACGTATAATGAATGTTTACCATCTTCTGAGAAAATCAAGATGAATCTTTGCCACTAATAGCAACAAAGTACTTAGAAGAGTTTTTCTGAACAAGGCATATGTATCCAGGTACGCTTAGGAACTTTAATTGATGAAATGTAGAACTGGATGATGATTAATCCTGTATTTTTTTTGATCTCCCTCGCTCATTGACCACTTATGCTCCTTACATCAGGCTACTTCTTTTACTAGTTTGAGATCTTTCAAACAGCCATAAGTATTCCATTTCTAATTCTACCTCCATCAGACAGAACTTCCAGGAACAAAGTTAGCTTTGTTAAGCTATACAAATTGTATCAAAAGGGCTGTAAAGAAATATTTATTTAATGCAATCAGTACTTTAAAGCAGAACAAGTACTTGTTAACCGTGCTAGGGACAAAGAAGACTATTCAGGGTTTCCTTCGGTACAATACCAAAAAAAAAGGACATATTCAGTGGTATAAGCAGTAATGAATCCATGAAAGGTTTTTTTTTTTTTTTATTCAAGGTGTACATGACCTGTGTAAGTAACTAACATGAAATCATGGCTCCGCAAGTATTTCATTCATGGGAATATTTAATGGATAAACATTCTGAAAATGAACTGAACATAGGTAGAAGAGCCAGAGATTAAAAGCTTGAAGGATTTGTTTTCTGCTTGTCAGTACCAGGATTATCTTGCCATGGTTTAATAGTGATTTCATATTAATGGTAATAATAATTTTAATTAAAGAGAATAGCTAAAATGTAATTGTTTTATATATATATTTATGAAAATAAATTTCAAGACATGGAGTAAACTTCCACCTATTATACAAATGATTTCTTGCCCATGAATGCCTCAGTGAAAAAAAGTCTATTATTTCACATTATCACTCAAAATCTGTATTGGTGACCCTGGCACAAGAAACATACTAATGGAATGTGTTGATTCCATAGCTATTGGGAGACATTATGAGCACAGGAAAGGGACAATGCTGGCAACAGGAACAACAGAAATGGGATGAAATTTCACTGTACAAAAATTTCACGTTAGTCAAATACTGGTAACACATTTCTCCTAAAAACTTGTACTAATAACTTTGAAATAACAGACAGATGTAGTGACCTTTTCTGGGCAAATACTGATCTAATCTAATACCTAAAATTTTTATATTAGTCAATCTTGTTATTTTATGTCTGATATTTCTTAAACCCAGCATGTTGAGAAATAGGAACTCCGACCTATTCAAAAAGAATAGTTAGTTTATTTTGATTCTTTACGCCTCTTACTTTCAATCAGTGAATACAGTAGTAACAAAACATTATCATCCCAGCACAATCAGCCTTCTTTTGTATCGCAACATCAGCTGCGTATTTCAGAATGGGAGAGAAACATAACTAGATCCTTAAGCCTTCAAAAAATTATGTATGTGGTTTACCTCCAGATATTGTGAATAGAATTGGTGAGGAATTCTTCTTACTGATTTCTTAAAGAATCCTCTGAACCTCTTTCCAACTCTACTTGATTAAACTGAAACATTTGATTACACATTTACCCTGTTTTCTGATTTGAAGGCGGAGGAGTTTCCTTGGCTCACCTTACAGTTTCTGACTAGAAAATTTTGGGCACTTGGTAAAAACAAATTCCTTCACATTTTAAATATAACAGATGAGGACCACAGTTCACATCTAAACAAAACATTTCACCATTTTGTGTTTCTTCCCATCCTCAGAAGGAGCTCTTCATTATGGGCTGAAATAAAGGGCAAAACTCTTATTTGAGCTCCATGCTGCCCAGACAAGTCCCATGGAAAACCCCTGGAAAAGACAGAGTAAAATAAAGCCACACCCATTGAGCACAGATTGAACAAAAGAACTTTAAAACAGCATTCTCTGGTTTGCCCCTTCTGCAGACTTGTGGAATGGTGCTTATTTTAACATTGTGAAAAAGTGATTTTATTGCAACTCCGCATAGTTCATTCATAGCTTTGTAGTAACAGAAATAGTACCCATCTTTCCAGCAAGTTGTCTGAATCTGCACGTGAAACACTCGTAAGTGGAAACGCCTAGCACAGTTAAAATCTGCAATTCCCTGACTACAATGGTTCTACAACACCCCTCCATATAGTAAATGTTAATTGGCTTTTCACATGAAAAAAACCAATCCCCCAAATTAAGAGCACTTTAAGAGTTAACTATTACAGCTTCGTGAATTCCCATGCAATTACAAGGAGTATGTAATTTTTTTTAAATTACAAGTTCCATCATTTCAAACAAAAATAACTTTCCTCAATACCCTTTTTAGAGCTGCAGTGAGGGATAGGCTATATCAGTTTGATTAGAGGAATATTTTCCTTCCCTTGAGATTGACTTCCTACACATCTCTTGCGGAATGATTCACAGCGCTCAGTCATTTAGAATTGCAAATGTCATATGGGACTTCTTGTCAGTTGACAAATGGGTGTAGTCACATTTAAACAAAGAAAGAAAAGACAGAAATTATAACATGGAAGAGATTAAACTTCACTCATTCTAACCATCACAACTCCAGTGCTCCACACTCATTCATTGTTGTGATTACTCTAATTAAGGAACTTCACTGGCTTACTGGGTCTCTTAGTTCATACACGTCATCAAAAGTGTATCTTGTCTATCCATGGTAGCAAAAACTGAGACAGAAGCCATTTTGGCTCATGAAATGCACTAAAGTAGCTGCCAGCATTGCTTCTGCTTGAAATTTTGTGGTACAACATAGTTAGTGCACTTGAGTAATCGACTTGGAACAGCAATGTGGAAATGTCATTCACCTGTCATGCAAGCTGAACTTAATTATACAATAATTGCACATCCGATACACTGAAAGTGAAAGGAAGCAGCATTTCCTTGTACTTACCATGAAACAAACATGTATTATTCATTCAGTTACTACACTGAAGTACTATTACAGGCATTACCATTTTGCTTTAAGGTACGATGAGTAATTTATTAAGTAGTGATGCAGATATTTATAAAAATGCTAAACTGAAGTTCTGAAATGAAGTATTGCAAAGCGTACATGAGACTGACAGTCTAATGCATGGCCAGAGAAAACAGGCAGTTATTAAGGTTGGGTAGGACTGCTCAAAGGGAAGCTTTGCAGTTTTCCAAAACCCAAGTTAAAGATATTCATGAGGTGTCTGTCACTGAAAATGAACAAACAAACAAAGAGTCTCTCAAAAGTTTCAAGAAACAAACAGTCAAGGTTTCGCAATACTTTGGTTCTGTATGTCAGCAGTTGCTGATTTGCTAACGGTGAGCGCTATCTCATGTCTCCTCTTGCCATTTCCCCACCATGGTTTACTCCAGAGCATTCAGAGTGGTTGGTACTGGTACCACTTCTGTAGCGTTTAACAGTGATGCTACTGCCTCTGTATAGTTGCTTCATCTATAACCTCCTAAACAGTTCCCGTGTAGCATACGGTACTGCGATGACTACCTCTCCACAGCTGAATCTTACCCTTAAGCCATTGAATAGACTGTTCTGCAATAGGAGGGACTTCATCGAAATCACAACAGAGGTGACAGGAAGGAAAAATATGCAATTGAAAAGCAAAGATACACACAACTGCTTAGAAAATTTAAAGCATTTGAAATATTGTTTTATACTTGTACTATAAAAATCCACAGCTAGTTCAGCATGCACCTGTCTCAGAAATAAGGCTTACATCATTCGGTTGCCTCAGTTTAATCTAGTCCATCCTGAAACAATCACAGCAGAACAGGGAAGAAATGTTTAAGATCATCATATTAGTAAAAATCAACATCACGAATAGTATTAAACAACTCCCAAAACATTTGCTAACATACCTACTTTCAGCTTACAAGATTCTATTCTGCCTTGTTGACTGGAACAGAAGTGAGCAGCTGTACTCTAAGAGACATGAGTTAATCAGTTGTTTAAATTAGAGAAAACAACCCCTGCATATATACATGTACATCCTTTTTTTAAAGGACCCCATGGCCCTTGAAAGGGCCATAGTATGAAGGTCTAGCCAGTGTGGAAAGAAACTGCTCTTTACAGAAAACTCTTCAGAGAGTAAAGTGAGAAAATAAGAGCTTTGACTAAACATGGACCCTGGACCTCCAGCTAAACAATGAGTTAAATCCAACCGTTGTGGAAACCTGAAACTTGGGTGTGATGTGCAGGGCATTACAGAGGGTTGGTACTCACCACTATGAGTTTAGTGTTGGCAGTTTACCAGGAAATGTAAGCAGCACCCAGTGATTAAATACTCCCTTTTCCGCTGTATCACCCCCCAATGGGGATTTTTCTCTTCCTTCTCATTCAGGAAACTACCTAGCCGTATAAGAAAAAGGGGCCTTGCCTGTTGCCTGGCTCCTCTACTCTAAATCTTACCTATACTTGTGCTGACAGAAGACCTCTTTTAGTCCAGTTTGAGAAAAGTTTCCTGCCAAACTGTAACAAGATTGTCAGACTAAAGTAATCACAAACAGAAGATCGCAGATTTGGCATACAGAAGAAAAAAACTAATACGGAAAGCCTCTTAATTCTTCATCAGCTCACCAAAAAATAATTTCCTTTTAAATTTAGGAGGAAGCATGAGCAGCTTTATTAGTCTGCATGCCAGAGCAAAATGCCCGAGCAAACTGCGACAATGGACACTGCTATACAATTTAAACACTTAGTATTGCAAGTAATTAAATGCTCCTCCACACCTTACTTGCTTCTCTTTTCAGACACATATATAGCAATACACTTCACCATATAAAAACAATTTTTCTACTTATAAGGGGACACAAATAAATATAAGTTCTGTCCAACTTCAAATGGCTGAACAGGCTAGTCACACAGTCAACTTTATTCAGTTAATACACATGCCTGAAACAGTTTTGCCTTCCATATAGTCACTGACACCAATATAGCACTTGAGTGCTTTGTCTCATCCTCTGGAAACTCCACTGACTGATAACTCCATAGGTCACTAACTCAAGCGCCCACTTCTATTGAAGTGTACTGAAAGAATAAGGTTCTTTTCCATGACACTCAAAGAACACTGGGGTTTTGTGTATTGCTAGTTTTCTACCCTAAACCCTGAAGGCTTTTACAGAGACAGAAAATTTTGCAAAACTTCTAACCAGACTTCATGATGTAAGAATCTGTAGTATCCCTTTGGAAAGATGATAAAGTTTTGGGCTCAGAAAACCAGCTGCACCACAAAGCCTATCATTACAGAGCTCAATCACGGTAATTGGAAGATTCACCCAATAATTCACATTCACCAAAACAATCTGTAAGTAGCAATATCCCCGTTTAGTTAGATATGGCTTCATTAGCTAATACTTTTCAATAAAAATGTCTGAATAAGTTACAGGTGGTTAGACTTCGGGAATTCATTGGACTAGTCCTGGGCTAGAAGTAACGCATAGGAGCCTTTCAGAATTCACATGGTATTTCTAAGACCCTGACAATTATTTTCCAGAGTCCTGCGTATGTGAGGTGAATTTTTTTATAAGTCCAGATCTTTTATAAGATCCTTTTTGGATCATCCAGATCTATTTTAATGTCTAAAGGAAATAACTCATTCAGCACAATAACAAGGATTTACTACAGCCTTTGTAGGACCAAACTAAGCAGAGCAAGGAATTGAGTATGGTTTGTTTGGGTTTTTTTCTAATGGCATGATACATACACAAGGTTTCCCAGCGCTCTGCATCGACTAACAAGTGAAGCATCAATTCAAGCACACAGAACACCTTCATGCATTCAACAGCAGCTCACTCAGGGGCATCAGCTTTAGAATTTCTTCTATTCAGAAGGAGTAAATACAATAGACTTGTATATATGACTGATATGTATACAGCCAAATAGAATTTCAGATGAGAGCAAGTAGAGGAATGCTGGACAAGAGAAATGCATTTAGATTTTTCAAAAACAATGAAGAATATTCAATAACAACTTCTAGAGGTGTTGAAAATTAAGAAAATGCAATGCCAGTGTAGCGTCTTATTATTAATTCAGCACAACATGCATACCTCTGCGCCCAGTCCCTTTGCATCAGCAAGGGTGTAGGACAGAGGACAGAAATTCTCTTACCACATTTCTTTAAAACTGTAGGAATTCCAGAAATGCAAATGTGATTGTATTCTTACAGCTGCTAAATAGTCACAGCTGATGTATTCTTTAATGATATCAGCACAGTGAACTACAGCTACTGCCACTCCCTAGTGCTCACTGCTTACTCGACATTCAAGGACAGACTTACAACCAAGGAAAGCACCAGACAGTGGGGGTGTGAGCTGGGAATAGTGCTATATTCAGAATGTTGACCAGTCTTGCAATTTTAGCACACATTTTTTAATAACCTGTACATTTCCCAGCAGTGCAAATGCTTGTAGTGTCATGTAAGTATACATTCATGCAACTACTTGAGATTTGCAGTTTTCATTAAGAAAAACAAGCTTGGTTGTTACCTCAGACCAGCAGGACTAGTAAGAGAGAAGGCCTAATGAGAAACTAAGAAGGTATTTAAAATTACTGTTGCCTTTGGCCTGTCTTACAGTTCCACAGAGGGGTGCTAACCCATTGATTATATGGCAGATACAAGACGAGAAAGACTACCATAGACATGAAACCCCCTTATACAGGTTACTACTCTGACTCTAGGCAAGGGGACTACAGTTGTTAATATTCTGCATCAAGTAACAAGTTCCAAAGTCATTACTTTAAATCAGATTTTGGAAAGAGTAGGAATGACTTACAATGTGATTCAGAACTCTTCCAAAACGCTTTAAGACTTGTTATCATTAGTGCATATCTAGCAAAACTCACAGTTTCTTTCTGACATTGCTCTAGTAGTAGGTAAGTATTGACAGAGTGTTAAAGAAATGCAGCGTCAAGATTTCTCTCACAAGACCATGCAATATATTGAACACCTACCCAAGACACTGATTTTACCTGTTCATAGAGGTATGTATGGGTCATACCATACTATGTAAAAAAGCACGGTTAATTAGTATTAATATTTTCCTGGTAACACCTAGTTCCTTTCACTTGCAGGTCTCCATGTGCTTTACGTGTACAAGGTGTCCACTTAACCAGAAGCAAAGACTGAGGCAGATAGAGGAGTAATATAGCAAGACAGCTCAGTATGCCAGTGGGATACAAAAATCAGATCTTCAGGCCCTAGTGTACTGCTGAAGCCCTTAAACAACAGCTCTTTCTCAGACTGCTAGTTAATTGCCTTCTCATGAATGGTGTAAATGCCTTTTCAAGCAAATCCCATTAGCATTTTCTTAGAACAATGCCCTATCATCAGCAGAATTACTCATTTGACTACATACATGATGTAAAAATCCAGGGCATTTATTACCTGTGGTAATGAAACTTGCTATGATGTTATCTTCTATTCTGAGTATTAGGACTACAGCAAATACTGTAAGCTGGTACATGTTCTTTTTCTTAAAGGGACCTATTCAAAAGACAATGAAAATGACAAAGTTATTTACTGTATTATTTTCACCATGATGGAAAATGCAAGAAAGCCACATAAAAACATAAGCCATTTTTAAACTTCATTATAATTCTTTTTTTCTCCTTTAAAATTCAGTACTCCCTTCAGAAGAGGCTGCATATATACTAGCTATGGCGCCTTCTTTAAATTGGGCTTATAATTTAGAACATAACCTGAGACTACATGCAAACTGCTAAAAGACTCCCCCATCCAGGACATTTAGAAGACCAATATATCTCTATGCCAAAGACAAACTTTCAATAGACTAGTTTTACTTAATATTTGCTGGCTGAGTTGCAAAAGCCTCTTGTTTCTCAATTGTCCACCTTCAGCTGTGCCAGTTTGTCGTGGTTTCAGAACCAACAAAGCACCACGCAACCACCCACCTCAGGCAAGGTGGGATGAGGAGAAAATATAAAGGCAGGCTCGTGGGTCGAGACAAGGACTGGGAGGGATCACTCCCCACTTAATGGTCACGGGCAAAAGACAGGCTCAACTTGGGGAAGAAGCAAAATCAATTTGATTGACTACAAATCAAATCAAAACAAGGATATTAGGAAGCAAAACCAAACCTGAGAACACCTTCCCCCCAGCCCTCCCTCCTTCCCACCTCAACCCCACTCCCGGTTCTCTCCCCCTCCTCCCCAGCGGCGCAGGGGAACAGGGGCTGGGGTCGGTTCCTCACACCTTGTCTCTGCTGCTCCTTCCTCCTCAGGGGGAGGACTCCTCACTCAGCCTCTGCTCTGGCATGGGATCCATCCCATGGGAGACAGTCCTTCCTACAGGGTGCAGCCCTGCAGTCACAGACTGCTCCAAGGCGGGCTTTCCCCAGGAGTCCAGGCCATCGGCACCCCCCACTCCCCTCCATGGGCTGGGAGGGGACAGCCTCCAGTCTCACCACAGGCTGCAGGGGTAGCCACCTCCTTCCCTGCCTTCCTCACTGACCTCAGTATCCACAGAGGAACTCCTCTCACATTCCAACTCACCACACGTTCCCCTTCTTAAATCTGCTCTCCCACAGGTGTTACCACTGCCATTGAGGGGCTCGGCCTGGGCCCCAGGTGGGTCCGGCCTGGAGCCGGGGGAGCTTCCAGCAGCTTCTCACAGGAGCCGGCCCTGCGGCCCCCTCCCCTGCTACCAGGAAAAAAAAAAAAAAAAAGTGCCATACAAACTCATTACACAGTTAAAATATTTTTACTTTGATCCTCCTTACTCAATTAATGACCCCACCTCACAGATGTATCTTCTCCCCGTTGCTTCTTCACATTTGAAAGACCACATAGAAAACACCGTCTCTCAACAAACTTCTTGCTTTCTCTTGTGGTATCTTAAGCATGTCTTTGTTTCTTTAGTTTACAATATTTTATCATCACTGCAGCAAAAATCCCACGGAAGGCCATAGCAACAGACTGATTTTATGTGGAGAGCGATCAGTCAGCCACAGCTGGAAGGAATAGTGAATCCCAATTTCATTTAAAAATCTAATGAAGTTGGCCTCTCAAATCTACTTGATGTATCTACTAATATTAAGCTTAGATTGAAATGTAAGATTTCTTCCTCAAGACCATTCATGATCATTTGAATCAGTTTAGAATAGAGGAAAGGAGGTAAAAAAGGGGAACATGGTAACACTTTCAATGACACAAAAATCTGCTGGAATGAAGAAGGAAATAACCTTGGTCTTCATGTCCACAGCGGACAGGGACAAGAAAAGAGTGTTGCTTAGACAAAAGACACAGGATACAGGAAGGGGGGGTTGATTAAAAAATAAATCAGCTTTCAATGACAGAGATAATGAACTACTGTCACACATTGCCTGGGGAAGTCCCAGAGTCACTGTCTTTGGCAGTTTCTAAGAAAAGGATAGTCATTCATAGCATTAAGAATGGAAAATCCATCAGGAATGATATAGGGAAAATATATCCATGCTGGACTAAATGACCCCATGAAGTTCCTTTCAGTCCTGTGCCTCTATGATTCTGGCAACTTTTACTTATATAGCACATATTACATTATCAATCCAGTCATGTATTTCTCTACAAAATACTCATGGAAAGATGTACCCATAGACAACTACAGATTTCACATAAAGAAAAAAGATCGACTTGGCGTTGTACTGGTATTTGAAAGAAAAACTCTATTAAGTTTAATCAACTTCCCCACAAGTATTGGAGCATTTAGGGTGCTGCTCTTTACTAAAGTCAGCTGTGGACACTGAATTGCTGTGGTAGAAGCACACGTTTATTTTCCTTTGCAGCATTCATTATTTATTTCCATTAAGTTTACTCTACTTCCACAGCACTAAGGCACTTCTGCTTTCTGTGCTGTATTGTCTTGTTACTATTGGGACATCTTACTCACTGACTTCGTTGACTATTTTATCAAGCATCGGATAGAGTCATTGTATATTCTCCACTCAGTTTTACAGTCAAGTATCCCAGGACCTTCGTCAAGCCCCAGTGTCATTACAGCTGCTGAAGAACTACTTCAGCTTCCACACTGCACGAAACAGAAAGAAGCTGGAATAAGAGTGGATATTAGTCACAAAGCTTTGCTGATGTGTTTTTTGCATTTTCTCTTTTGACTATTCTTTCGCTTGTTTCTGATGTCAGAACTGAGTAAGGAGATAATACAGTGCTACTCTGACAGCCCTATGCCAGCTGGAAACACAAGCATGTTCTCTGGAGGTCATTTCTATACCTTACTGTAGGCAAACCTACAGCTGTATGTTCAAGGTGATTTAAAAATAATTATTTTAATGAAACAGTTACTGCTGATGCCTTTGCTAGCTGTTCAGCTTTTATGGGTTGAGAAAGTATTGCATCATTTAGCAAACACAGCAACTAAAGTGAAAAGCAGCTGGTTATGGTAAGGAAACAAACCAACACAAAAAGCAATAATAATTTGGCTTGTGAATGGGAACAACAAAAAAAAAAAAGTAATTGAAGACAATGATTGTGAATAAGCCTGTCATTTCAAGTAGGATATTCAATTGTCTGCTACAGCTAATTATTAGCACATTTCGGCACATACCTTTCTCACTTTTACGGCCATATGGCGCCCTTACATGCACTCTGAGCACGTATGAGTGCTAATTTAAATTACCTCAAGCACTTACATAATGCTTTGTATATTCAGAAATCTGTAAGGTTTTTGGCTGGATATAGCCTGGTCTTTTCAACACCATCACTAGAGAGAGCATTGGGAGCCGGGCAGGACCTCTCTCCCAGCAAATTACAGTTAGTCCTTGCACTGACAGAAGGTGCAGGGGCAGAAGCTCCTTTCCCTAACCCTACTGCTGCGGGTCAGACTCTAGCAGCACCTTAACATCGGATATTTCTCCTTTACCAGGAGTTTTGATTATGAACACTCTATTCATGAGTCCATCTAGTGGATAGTATGAGACAGTATATTTCTACATACACATAGAGTACACATAAGTGTATCTCTAAACTCTTTTCTCCTCCTCTTCTAATCTTTTTAAAAAAACGTAAAAATACGACAGTTTGGCATTGATCTGAATAATTTCCTGAAGATTAAAACCCACCAAAAATACTAAAATACTTGTATCTTGCTTAGAACTTGGCTGTAGAAGCTAAATAAAAGCTCCTTCCTTCCGAAGGGCAGGGAAGTTTCGGAGATGATGTGAACTGCGGAAAACAACTGCTTCCCTTTGTGAACGATACTGATTTTCCCCAAAGGATTTCAGGGAGGCTGGTATTCTCCAAAGCCTTGTGCAATCTTCCACATGCTACCCTTGAAGCCTCCCTCGCTGCCCAAAATGTGCCATATTCGGGGCTACAACTGATCACCAGAATCCAGTGGAAATTCAGTGGAGAGTGCAAATTCACTGGATTCTCCCCCTGACTTCAACACCAGACAAGCCCTCTGCCTCTGTTTCCCTCCTCAGAGCTTCTCTTACTTTTGCAGTTATATAGAGTTGGGCAGCAAGTGTGTTGGAGGATAGCTGCAGGGGAAAGGAGTCCAGTGCTATGCAGGATCCATGGGCTTTCCATGGATTTTACAAGTGCACCTCCCACAAATCTGCGTATGTGCAAGTACAGGGTAACTTCTTGAATAGTTTGTTGTTCAAAATCTAAGATCAGCTGAGCCCTTCAAAACATTTCATGCAAGTTAGGAATGAACCAGCAAGTATGCTGGTCCTTAATACTTTGTTTTGTCCAATTACTATAGCAAGCAACTAGTCTTGCGTAACATTTAAGTTTCCTGCAAATACCTCTGATCACTCTGGTTTCTGAACTACACCACAATTTTGCTGCTGATACAATATGATGGCCATCAAATTTAACAAACCAGCTGCCAGTTCAGAGAAAGCATTGTGCTGAAACATTGGCACCCTGCATCAGTTTGATGCAAACAGCTTTAAACTCTCAAAAAAAGTAAAAAAAAACCCCAACCAACCAAACAAAAACCCAAACCCAGTTCATACATTACTTGACATTTGCAGAAAACTTACTTTTTTCTGCCTTCGAGTAGCAAAATTCTATTGTTAACGTCCAGTAATTTCTCTGTGAATACATTTTAAATCTCTTTTTTTTTTTTTTTTTTTCAGGCTATTCTTTTCAACTGCTGTTCTTGTCCCATGTGTTCTTATTAGTGGAAACAAAAGTCTAGTTACACTGGATGTAAAATAAATATTAGTCATTCACAATACAGGAAAGTGAGTTAAAAGCACCACCAGATGAATAAGGCACCTTGCATCCATTATATACTTTGTTGATCCTTGGGTGAGTGCTCCAAGGAGATGAGTATCATGTATTTAGGAGAGTTTTCCTCTCAAAAATAAAACCACTCATACTACCAATAAGTTTTGAAAGAAATGGCCTTAATATTTCTGTTCTGGGAAAAGCTGAAGAGGAATGAAGCTGTTCCTTCTCTACTCCTGTTCCAGCCCTGTCTCTGAACTGCAAACATTTCCCACAGCACCACCTGCAAACTACCCAGCTGGAGGCTAGAATTATAATACATCAGGGGGGAAGATTAATCATTAAATCTAGTATGTTACTGAAGGACGACAGTAGTGCCATCTCTGCAGACAGATTAACAGCCGCACTTAATGCATGTAGTAATTCATTTATCAGTTTGTGTCCAGGCATATAGACGCTTTGTGTATCATAAGGTGGAAGAAAGACTTAACGCTCTTCCAGGTGTTTGGCTAGAGGTAAGTCTGGGTAAAACTGAAAGCCCTTTATGATATAACAGTATCTTCAGACATTGATTTTTGAAGAAAAACCTTAACTTGGACTTTAGTCTTGCTTCTGTTGAAAAAACTATAAACTGAATGTAACAGTATTTCTAGAATTTCAATGGGAGAGAGGCATCGGATGCCTCTAGTATGGGGAACACAACTTATTTACTATGTTATATGCCATTTTATACGGGTCTCCCATCTGACTTCCAGCAGCTCCTACAGAAGTACGTCCTACAAGACATCCTTTACCTGCCAGCCAAGTTCCTCAGATACTCAAGGACATGTAAGGTGGCACTAGATAGCTGTGTTTAAGAATCTGGATCCGTTCCCAGATTACCTGCTGGGCTTGCTGAAAATAAAAGTATGAGTGTTAGTATCTGAAATCATCATTATTCTTTACTGCTGGTAGAAGCCATTTTAAAATACATTCTCCATCTAAAAGACAGTCTCATCTTTGTAGCTTCATATCAGCAAGAGCAGATTACACCAACTGGTCCCACATTACTGCAAAAAATACTTTTCCATTTCTGCATTCTCATGCTTGTCATTTTCACTTTAGTGCTGAGTTCAATTCATTTCAAATCCTACCAAAATTGCTTCACTTTAAGTAACTAAATTAAATTACTAGCCAAAGTACTTAACTGACCCAGTTAATTGTACTTAATGTTACCCTTACCATACCTCCTCACTGGTCTTAAACATAAGCCCATTGCTAATTTGTTTTACATGCAATACTGTAAATTAGTGTAGATGACAGCTGCATGACAATTTTCAGTACCTGATGAAAGAATCTTATTCTTAATGCAGTGTTTTTTTGGATAGTTCATTTTGTCTTCTAAGAAAGCAAAAGAATATTGCCTGTCAGAGACTAATTAGACTAAACCACTGTTTATTATTTAACTTGAATTAAAACTTTGAATATTTTAAACCGTGATGAACTGTTGGTGAAATTTTTATTCCATATTGCCTTTTGGGGGGTGATTTTTACTTCCATTTCTAATTAGAAATTACACACACACTTAGTTTTCACTGAGGTTTGAACACATTTCATGAAGAATTGCTTCAGGTTTCTTTCAATCACTTCCTCGATGCTATGACTATGAATTCTGGAGCAACGCTAGACGAAGTCAGAAGCGTTGAATGTAAAAGGGAACAGAGACAGATGAGGAAAAGTGGCCATATTTCTGATCCTTGAAATGGTTCCTTCACACCTTCGTCCCTCTCATCTCTGGAGCACCTTCTAGACAAGACTTGCCGAGAACTATTGTCAAGCGGCTGACTTCAGTTCTTCTAATGTATATGCTTCTCTCAGCAATAATGTCTAGGAGCTATAAATCACCAAAAACCTCTGCAATGTCAGGCTTGAATCCTCCTTTGCCTATGGAAAAAGGTGTTACTACTAATAGTATCAATCTTCTGCTCCTGTGGATCTGATCATAAAAAAATTTTGCTGTCACAGCTACAAACTATACCCTTTCATAGAAATAAAATGATGGAATCACTTGGGAAAAGAATATGAGCTTAAAGATTAAGAAAAGGACTAAGAATAAAACAAGCTAACAAGGGGTAGGAATATACTGTGAAATCATTAAACAGTCCCTGCTTATAGAAATCTTCAATTATTTTCACATTCAAAATATCACGCACAATGAGTGAAGGATGATGGAATTTAGGTCATCCAAGGTTTGCACTGCAACTGTATGGATTTGTAAAATTTTAGTCTTTACCAAATCATAGAAAACCTTAGTCTAAATTCACAAATTCTAGAAAACTTTAGCTATTGAATTCCATGAAGCATTTAGGTGAAAAAATCAAGCATCCATTTTTCCCCCAAACATAAGGCAACCATGAATATTTCATGGTTACTTGTGAATATATTTATATTTATGCAAAGATGATGCTTACAAGAACAAGAAAAGACCAAGAACAGCATGTCATAGGTAGTATTCTCATGTCTACTTCACAAGAGGCCTGCTAGTTCTACAGAGGCTTAGGAACTAGAATTTAACTATACGGAACAACAGCAGAGATAAAGCATGGCCTTACCCAGTAAAATAATTGTATTGATTTTTAATAAATATGCTTGTCATCTGATATCATAGATTTTTTTTTTTTTTCTTTAAGAGCTTTCATTACAATTTTCTTATGGTCTCAAATGACTGGAGTTCACAATTGCTTTTATCACTTTCCAGCACAGGATGGACAAGAAGATAGACAAAAATGAAGTAGTAAACTTTATTTGCATGTACTGCCTTCCAATTCCTCCAGCATAGGTTCTCTAATACACACTGCTATTTTTATTTGTGCTTTAAATACAAAAGTAATCAGCACAACGAATCTACATTTGATATCTGTATTACATTTTTAAAAGCTGTAAGTTTTCCTCAAAAAAAAAAAGGGGGAATTTTTACATAAGACAAGTAAAAAGAAATTAACAAATATTTTACACAGAATGGTGTAAACATGCTGGCATTTTCTTTCATATTCAAGAAAATTTACCAAATTTAAACTATTGGCTTTTTAAAGCTAAACTCTGTGTGAGTGTGGGGTTGAGTAAAAACAGTGGTTAGAACCAAGCATGGTACGGCTGGGTAGATGGTTTATCAGGCAACCAGTAGAGTTCTTCTGAATGTGTGCCACAGGTAATTTAGCTGCAAATTAGTATTTCATTTTGCTCGAATGTGTGTGTATTTCTCTGGAAAAGGAGATGGACATTGACTTTGCTCCTCTGCATGGGTATAGGTATGGGAGCAGACAGGGCCCTGCCAGTTTTGCTACGTGCATTAAAATAAAGAGGGGGAAAAAAGGGATTTGCTACCTTTTGTCTGTATTTCACACAATTTAAAAAAGGATGTCACTGACATCCATAAATGTAGAAAAGTATCTGAACTCTTCTTTGAACTGTTCTTAGGAGTACAGGATAGTTTAAACAGACTCTCTGCAATTTCGTTCTCATTTATTTACATGGGTTTTTGCATGCAGAGAGACAACTTTTTGTAGGAGTGGCTTGTCTCAAAATTATTTCAACATGAGGTCCAAGAGCTGCTTCTGAAAATCTAATCCTAGTTGGTTCAAAGTTAATTGTATTAGAAAGGAACAGGAAGGGGATCATAGCATTCTTTGCCTGGCCAACAGCATTATTCTAAGCACCCATTCTTCAAAGAGTTTATTAAGAAACCTCACATACAGGTCAAGCCAAGCAGTGCTGATTTCCAATAAAGGAAAAAAATTATCAATAACTATGCTACTTTGAGTATATGGAATAAGGAAAATGGAAATAAAGATTAAACCTGTAATTTCAATTAAGTGTTTCTACCTGTTTAAAATTTTAAGACAAATGACAAAACATTGCATGAAAAATGAATGATCTGACACATTCTCATGTACAGACACCCTTCTATTCCTTTATCTTTATAAATTGTACTTCATTAGAAATATGCTTTGTTCATGCAAACATATCTTGCTTTGAAGAGGAAAGCGGGTATCATGTACAGATGCATGTGGATGAGACAAGCACAATCATCTTGTGTTGGGCGCTGAAAGCCTTTTAAAGTACCTTAACAATCAATACACAACTCATCACCACTTCACAGATAGCACAAGGTACTTTGAGATAATTATTATCCCTATTTTACCCAGATGTGTTGTACTTCACATCCTTGATCCTAAATATCAAACCTTCCTGTTCCCTCCACTCTCCCTCATCTAAGAGTATATCAAATCAGAAGATACACGATTCATGAGATTTTCAGTTTTTCACAAATGACCAGCGAAGCATATACATGTGAGTAGGATGCTAGGGGAAAACGGGGAATAAATTAAATCACATATATGCATTCATATACATACTATAACTTCAGCCCACATCTCTCAGTTTTACTTACTGTGGAGAACTCTGCAAATAATTGCCACAGCTACCAACACTACTACAGCTTTATCAGTGCTGGCAGCCCTAGTGTAGATGGCACCCCAGCAGCTGTCAGTAGCATCATGTCTATTAAACCAGCTCAGTGCCAATCTAATTAACACAGTGCTGAAACAGCTGCTAGTGCTGGAGAGCTGTGAATATTGCAGCTCCTCATATCACTAATGTCAGTGGAGCTGCAATAGTGGGAATGTTCGGTAAATGTTCCCCAGTGCAGAACAAGCCTATGTTGGCAGTGACCTGGATTTCTGTCCTTGTTGGACATAATACTTAAAGGAAGGTGTCAAATTCAACTCTGTACTTAAAATCTAATTAAAGACTCCCCATCCTACATGTTTTCTTAGAAATTTTGAATTCCTGGGTTTCTGATGACAAACTCCTTCATGTATCTAACTCCAGCACTGCGCATGATCCCCCTGTTATAAAAAGAGCTGTACGGACAATGCAACCCATGCAATCGTTGCTCAGCACTAAAGAAAACACTGTGAAAAAGCCAAAAGTATTCCAGTAATAGGTCCCAAAAGGGCACTATCTGGTTTTATCATTTCTTAATGAGAAGAAGGAGAATTCACTATTTTTAGACTATTACAATGAAGTACAATTGTATATGCCTCAATAGAGGACACAGACAATCTTCAATGTTTGACGCCTCCCCTCTCTAGTCACTTGGATTAACAAATGTGCTACCATATCTTCAGAGAGGCTTTAATGACTTGTCTGAGGAAATCACTATAATCACTTTTGTCTTTTAGAATTGGTAATTATGGAACAATGCTTCAGGATGAGAAAAACAGATGAAATACCAACTAAGTATAATGAACCAGACAAGAGCCTGTTAAAAACCCAAACTGTTGTAAATGTGCTTCCTCCCTGGGGGAATGGCCTCCACCGATCTGCAACTCACCTGTTACACAGAGGGTAGGGTGAAAAGACGGGACAATGAGCTCACTGGAAGAGGCAGGAGAACCTTTTAACTGATATAGTCATTTTCTCCTTGAACAGAAGGGTTTTGGGAAGAAGATCTCCTCTCTGTTTATGGGGCAATACCCTAACATTCTTCCCAAAGACAGGGCTCATAATAAAGACGCAAGTGAACTTTCAGGAGGGAAACAGGATGACATGAAAGACAAGAGTCCAGAAAGCACTTAGGAGAGTTCATATTTTGCAGGATTGAGTTAAAGAGAAGAAAGCTCTGCCTGATGTCTCTAAATTTATCAAAACAACCTTTTCTCTTGGCATACTGCAGAGATATAGCTCAGGTTTAAGTATGATTTATTGCAGTGGAAACACATTCAAGACAAGTGTTGTCTCTTTTCCACACTTGCATAGCATAACGGGACCCTCTCGAGTCCTGCCTCTATATAAACATCTGATGACCCTTTACTGTGGCTGAAAGCTTCGCATTTTCTCCAGCGAACTGCATAACTTAAGTGACCCACTTAAAACATTACTATGAAAATTTTCCTCCAAGTCACTCATTTATTTGGCAGTACTTATATAACACAATAGCAGAACTTTCATTTACTTTTTAAGGATAGGCTCAATATGTGCTGTACCCACCTCCACAACTCAGGAGTAAATGGCCATTTCTCACCCAGTAGCAGTACTAGGGTCTGTGAGATCTATAGCCCTGCCCCATCCCCAAAACACGATGGCTGGAATTTCTGGACACAGAGCAGAATCTCCATTCCAGTACATTAGGAATTAAGAGAGTCTGTCCCCAAACATAGCAGCCAGTGCAGATGGCCACCTTCTAAAGCTCCTGCTGGCATAGAGTAGTGGCAGATTGTTCAAAGAGGGATAGATCTGGGGAGCAACAAAGAAGCCAAGGATAAAAGTTACATCCAGCTTTGTTCCATGTGCAAAAGGAAGTCTATTATGTGCCCCTTTTGTTTCCTCTGTTGCAGGAAGCAAGAGATTTTAAAGGACTCTAGTTTAAAGACAGATGCTATAAAAAAAGTAAACATTATTTTTCTTCTCTTGGCTCCACAGAAATCAGGAGTTGTCATTCCACTGAGATTCCTTGAAGAGAATTTTTAATTTGGGGCTCTGATGGTTATGCTACTTCACAGATATGAATACCTGTAAAGTTTGAACTCTCATTTCAATTTTAATCCCTTAGCAGGCCCATTGTTTCTGAGAAAACAGCAGGTTCTTTAAGCTCTTCTCTGTGGGAATATTTGTCTGAGTTCTTGTCTTTAAATACCTAGAAATTATAGGACCTTTTCTGCTAGCTGTGTATTTTAATCACAGTTATGTCTGTGTATGAATGTATGGATTTATACACACAAATATATTCTGCCTGTTTATGGCCATGCAATATTATTATTATCACCAATAATAACCTCTTGTTATTATACCCACAGAAACAACGAGGCTTATGGTACTTTTTACCTGTGTGACCCACAACACTCCCACCAAACTACACAGCAGACACCGTCTTTCCATTCTGTTCGTACAATGACCAGGGGCCTGAACATACTGGGGATCTAGGTACCACAACAACAGAAACACATATATATTCCAACAACACAGTTTTTTATTCTGATGCTCAAATCAGAATCAATGACAAAGGGACTTGCACACCGTTCCTCTCAGCCTGCTCTTCTGCTATGCCGAGATGTTTTGAAAGTCAAATGAAATTATCATATCACAAAACTGTATCTTTCTATTCCCCTCCAATAACACTCACCTGCTTTTAAAGCAAAGCTAATTGGTTTTGTTTTGTTACACTGACATATTTAAAAAGCAGTAACTTTCCATGCTCTAGCCAAAACCAGACAACTGATACAATATGCCAAGAGCTTTTTTTAAAAAAAATATTCTAAGTTGTATCTTTTGTTGCTGAAGATAAATATTGCTTTAGAGAAGACCACGGTAGCTATTTAACAGCCTAACACAATAATAAATAAGACAGGAATTGAAGCAGAATACATATTAAACTGCATCCGCATCCAACACACCGTACCATGGCTAAGCAAAGGGAGAGCATTGCATCTATAATTTACCTTTCATAAATAAAGTATATCCACATGGTTACTCTGACCAAAGAAAACTACCCTTTATTAAGAAAAAAAGTATAGAAAATTTATAACCAAAATCAGCATTAAAAACCTGATAAATTGTGAAATCTTACATGTCAGGAAAATAGCCATGAAAATCCCTTATTTCTGCAGCAGTCTCATGACTTGTCCTACCCTTTTAGTCTCACATTGATGTCACTTAACCAGGTAATAATTTTTCGCTGTTACCTGCAATTTAATCTAGCTTTATTTTTAAATACCCTTTAAATGCCTGTTATATAACTTTCGTTATTAATTTGATGTACTAGAAAATATAACTGCATTTGTTGCTTGTGTGATATTAAGGTAATTGCACGTCAAATAGATTTACCTATGATATAATTAATAAAACGTAACGAGTATTCTTTTTATATTTGCATTACAGTTAGCTTTTAGACAGCACAGAAATGTCAAAGCAATGAACAGCCTAAAACTAGGTTTTGGCTTTTTTATTGGCAGACCTAAATAGAAATATCCTCCAGTAATGCCAAGAGTTGATTTAAAACTCAATCTGCCGGCTAATCTTTATGATAAGTAAGTCAAGACATGGTAGGAGAACCCTATCTTCAGAAACTTTATCTTGCCATCAGCTTGTATTTTGAATTAATATCCTGAATATAAATGTCATGATTCACCAATAAAGTACAAATGGAGGAAGACATAATGAAAGCCTTTTACTTCTTTAAGCAGAGGAAGGCAACAGCGTTCTAGTAATTTGGTCACCTGTGCTGTCACCATGGATGAAGGTAAAACAGAAGTTTCTTTATTCTTACCTTATGAAAATAAGAGCAAATGTTCTAGATTCCTTGGAAAAAAAGAAACAAGCTAGAAGTGCATTCACAGTAACAAACACTGGATTCTCGCAAAGTTTTTGTTTTACTAGACTATCCAGAAATGTTCCTTGATTGTGAGGGGTTTTTTTATTTATTTACTTGCCCTGTTTCTCCTAGTGATCTCCTTCTACCTGGAATGAATGTTTATGAAAAAATTAAATGACAGGGAAGACGAAAATAAACATGCAGTAACAAAAGGAATATCACATACCTCTTGACTATGCTTGCTACAGGCACTGGACCCAACATCCAAAGCCACCCTAGCTAAAGCAACCAGCAGGCAATCCTGCTGCAGTTGGAGCACTGGAGCAGAAGTGCGGATGATGGGAACTACAAATGAGCCGGTGACAGTGGATACGCACCCTGACATACAATAAACACCAGAGCTTATACAAGGGATTATACACCATCATCGCACTGTACTTCTTTCTATTTGTTCATGTACTCCGGAGCCCAAGTCAAGCTCCTCGTAAAACATCAAGCCAGTTCACAGTTCCTGTAACTTAAGCCCAGAGGAAACGACAGTGAAAGATGGGAATCGCTGACATAGGAGCCAATTCCTTGTGGTCCTGGCCATACATAACCCAACCTGCACATGGGCAGACAAAACACGATTCTGTGAGGTGCCACCTGGGCTCACCCAGGTTCAGCAAGGCAGCGTTTGGCTATGCAAACTATTGCCCAATATGTTGCCACGAAGGCAACCGTATTTAACAGGATATCATGCCAATTCCCAGTGCAGCATCTAAGCAAGAGAACAGATGAAGTAAGTGGACAGGAAGAAATGTGAGCCTGCATAAGAAGCTGATGTATAGAGGCACCAGCAACTGAACCACTTCACCAATCTGATTTCAGCAGGCCTAGCTGGTATTGTCTGCAGTCTTACTCATTGCTTGGTATTGGGATTTTTGTTTACATACTTAAATTTCCTACTCGCTTTGCAGCTTTTTGCTCACAAAAGCTCATTGCCACACTTTTCACTCAGGCTGCAAAATGCATTACTTTTCTTTAGTGTAATTTTCTTCCTTTTCTTTTAAAAATGAATTACAAAATTTATTCTATAAATAAGAACAATGCATTGCACTGAGTCATTTTCTGAATGGAACAATCACTTATTTTTTTGTTCCCACTCAGGGAAGGGTGATGGAGGTTCCCTTTAAGAGACTTCTACGGAATAGACTTATCTTGCTATAAATTGCCTTGTATCTTTATAATTTCCCATTTTAAAAGACAAAGAACTTCCTGTTTAAATCCTTCCTTCATGCTTCAAAATGTGACAGAATGGAAAGAATGCTTTTTGTCTAAATTAGCTGAATGTTGATCAAGGGAAGTGATCTAATTTTGGGAACCTATGCACCTGGCACAAATAAAACATACATGAAAGGATTTTGTACCCATTAATCCATATTTTATGGTATATGAAAGTACTGTTCTGACAACAGAGTAAAGGGACACTCAGAGAAAGGTTTTTAGTTCTGAGGTAGTCCTCCGCAGACTCACCCAAGTTAGCTCTGCCTTGGCTAACCCCCCAAAAATACAGGAACGTGGTGGGTTGGCTGAGGGCCAAGGTGCCTGGACGTGAGTTGCCGAAGATTTGAAAGTTGTTCATGTTCTTGCCGGAGCTTAGTGCATCTCAAGAAGTCCTTTTACATGAATCCCAGGGACCCAAACTGATATATATGCACAGCATGGACATTTTGTGCTTATTGCCTCAGTAAAGAAATTATTTTCCATGCAGTAAACATACCCCAAGAAGCAGTAGCAGAGAAAGGTATAGATAAATCAGATGGCTGGGATCAGACACACAGAGCCGAGACCAATGGGCACGCACATGAACATTCAAACACCTTGACTTTTGCTTGCTAAGCACGAGAGACATTAAATTGCCTTTTGAATCATTAAAATCTGAATTAAAACACAGAAAAACTGAATAGACTCTTGCAAATACCGGATCTTGGGAAAGGAGCAATGATGCAACCTATTAATTGTTAGCAGAAGTAAGTGTTGATTATGAAGAACGGATTTATTACCTACAGAGGACACACCTGAATTAAAATTCAATGTGTGGCTATCACCTGAACCTATTTCACCCAGGCATAACAATCACTAAAGGTGAAATTAAATTAATCACTAAGAACAAGGTGGCCTTGGACATAGGGACAAACTTGCATAACTTTGAAACTGAGAGGCCTGGAGAAATGGAAAAGATAAACTAATAATAAACTGGTTTTAAGCAGAATTGTGGACAGATGGGCCACTCATCAGAGAAAGAACAAATAATGGGATATATTTATCCCATTCTAGCCTATGTCAGAGTAAGCCTATGTAAATTACACTTTTTTCAGTGTTGCAGTCCAAATATGGCAATATCTAGAACCTTGAATTTTACACTTCTCTTTCTGTTGTCTTGCATCTTGGAGCGAGATTGCCAATTTTTGTTGGCCTCACAGAAATCAGGGCAGCCAGTCAGATAAAGATGAGTCAAAGAACAAGGTCCTAGCTTTTACCAAAACTTCTGTAGCTTTAATACCACCCAAAGAAAAATGACAAAGACATCTCAAACCCTCACCTCAACCTATGGCAGTCAAATTGGTATGGGCCAGACCACTCCTCTCTTAGTGTTGTAATCAAAGCTACATGGATACAACAGCATGTGGAAGAACTTCAGGGGAAATCTATTTAATGGAGTATAGATAAAGTACTGAGTTTTGAAAGTTCTGGGTTTGGACTTGTAAAGTATTTCATTTCAAGCTACATTTGTAAATCATTCTTCAGTATGCATATGTAAATTTGAGACTTGTGCCATGAGTCTAAACTCATTTGGCCATAAAAACAAGCAGCACATCTAAGTCAAGAAAATTGCACTGATACAAAAATAAAAGACATTTAACCTTTTTGCACACAGTTTAAAGGCTAAACTCCAGCCTATGTCCTCCTTATCTACAAAATGTCACTACTGGTCCCTCTCATCTCATAAGTGGATCATGTGCTTATTAAATGAGTCATCTCCTTATGAAATTAACTACTTACGTATTAAAGTCCATACTCTGGCTAGCTCTAAACTTTAAAGCAAAACCAATGAAATATTACTACTGCAGCATTCCCAAACAGATCGTGATGGGACGACTGATGAGATGTTAGGGTTTGTTTGGCTATACACACACATTCTCAGGAACAAGCAAGTAGAGGAACCAGGGAAAGGGGTGGAAAAGATTGACTTATCCTAACAGAGGAGAAGGTATGCTACACCTGGTATAAAGATCAAGCAAATTTCTTCCCCTTGGAGAAATGGGGTAACAGGAATTGTGTTACAAATGCTGCAGCATAGCTGCACATGGCTTATTCTGGAGAGATGAACAGACAAATACAATCTAGCACTAACTTAGCAAACTGAAGAGGAAGAAGAGACAAAGAATTCCAGTCTCTTTCAATATTAGCCTTCATCTGAAATGCCTGCTATCTTGTAGCTCATTAGGTGGTATCGTTTTGTCATGACGTTCCTTAATGTCACTGAACATTGCTCCCAAAGGTGGAGAAGGTTGCAGTAACAAGCACGGGCTTCTCTGCTTTAGTTGATGATTAAAATAACCTGTCAGTCTGTAAGAACAAGGCTACAGCCATAAACTTTCTCTTCTGTGATTTCACCTTTTCATTAGAACCAAGAGCTTTGTTCCAGACCTGTGTCAGTGAGCCGGGAAAATAGGACTTCAGCAAAATACTGAACATTCAAAAACACATAACAGAAATCGCAGTGGAATACTTCTCTGCTGCTTTGTGGAAGTAAAATGATGTGAAGTATGTTCTAAAAGACTGCAAAAGATGGTTGTACAGAAAACTAGAATTCAAAAGAAGTAACTTCTTTTGCCTTGCTTTTTTTCAAACTGCTGATGCATCCGGGCAGATTGTTTTTTCAACACAGAATCAGGGGGAACAATTGGTCTCTAACACAGAAGTCCTAACTCGAGTGACGCGGCATGGAAAACTCATAATGGCTGATGGCTACAAGCTATCACCTAACATCAAACCTCCTGCACTGCTGATACAATCACCCTGTGAAGGTACAAAGTCCATCACTACACCCGCATTAAAATATGGCAAGTATAGGTATAGGCAAGTATAGGTAACTCAACCAACTTCCCAGTAACAACCGAAATCTGAAACATTGAATCAGTTATAGACAAGTAAAAGTCCCAAAGAATTTTTCAATCTCATAATTATTTATCAGGATGTAAGTGAACCTTGCAAAGACATAAGCACAAACACATGCTGAAAAAGCTACAAAGGCTTCCAGTTCAGCTAAAAGGGGTCATTTTACTTACATCCACACTCCAAGCTAAAACCTATATTGAAATAAAAAAACCCCAGTAAGATCACTGATCACTGGAAATAAGTGCTCCACGTAAAATTTGGCAAGAATATAGAACTGGAACAATTACTTTAAAAGTGTAAAGATCACAAACAAGTAGTAATGTCATTTACATGATCCCTAACCTAGTAAAAAAAAAACCCAAACCCCCAAAAACAAACTGATTTGATTTTGAAGGTTTCTGTCTGCTTTAATCTGTATTCCTTTGGTCAGAAATTAGTTTAGTATGCCTTCTTTTAGTACAGTTGCTGTTTTCTTCCTTTGAAAAAGGAATACTATGTGTGTTTATTATTGTAGTCAGATCTGCTACATCTTAAAAATTTCTTCTAAAGCCTTGAGTACTATTAAGGTCAGACTAACAGGGCTACAGCTGCCTGCAATCTCTATCCCCCTCCACCCTTCTTTAAAAGACATATTTGCTACATTTGCCATTCTTCAGTCGTGGAAACTCTGGTACTAAAAAACTATTAAAATTATTTTTAAATATTACTGTTAAAATAAAAATTACTATTATGAAACATATAGCTATTCGCATCACTAATTTGGACAAAGAACACTTTTTGTCCTTTGCCTTAATTCTAGGTGTGGCAATACACCGATCCACACACTATTTTCCACCAGCTGCATTACCTCTATATCAGCACCTTTACTAAAAACTAGGGCAAAATTGAACTTTAGTAGGGTTAGTTACATGCTACCAGTTTCGTGTGTAGGTCACTCTTCAAAAGGCTACAGCTTCAATGTGTACTATTTTACCTCTAATTAAATAGCATACTTGGCTAAGTTGTGTCGACAAGGAAACAGCTGATGACAGGGATATAGAAATGGATTCTCTATCACCCATTCTATTTAACTCACAAATGATCATCCTGTTTTTCTTTTTTTTTTCTTAAATGAACCGGTGTAAGACATTAGCTCCATGCTTGTGACCATTCATAATTCAAGCCAAGACAGCATCAAAATACACAGGTATTTCTTCTATTCTCCCAGATGTATAGCTCCCACATAGCCATAATATACATTTTTACTGATTGTTCTACTGAAGTGTTATGCCTAACTTGAACAAAACACTTGAGGTTAACAACTGCAATGTTATTGAGTATAACCCTCTCTCTCACTTGCTGTACTACAAATATTCTGTGTATTGAGTTTAACTGTGTCTTCTAGTGACACATCCAACTAGTCAGCAGTAACATTTACTGTGTTGCAAGCTGAACCTATTTTGGAACACATAAACCAGGTTTATGTCCCTTATTTTAATTGAAATATAGATATGCTACGGTAATGTAACATCTCTTCATAACGCCTTCAGTACTTTTTTTATGCAGCATTTACTATGTAACAGACATTAAATCTTGGGAGAGCTCGTGGATATTGCCAGTGCTTTTTTGGCTTCCCCAGAAATATTCAGAACTCAGACTTGAGACGTTCTTTTTTTTTGTTTCTAAATGACCCTTCCTTGGAGATGAACTGCCTGATCACTAGCTGTGATCTGCTGTGTATTCCTGGGTGAAGTGTGCAGGACCTACGTCCCGGGTTAAGCCCAGCTGGTATCCAGCTGGTGGGTTGGGGAAGAGAAAATATAAAGGCAGGCTCGTGGGTTGAGACAAGGACAGGGAGGGATCACTCCCCAGTTATGGTCATGGGCAAAAGACAGACCTGACTTGGGGAAGAAACAAAATCAATTTAATTTACTACCAATCGAATCAAAGCAAGGATACTGTGAATTAAAACCAAACCTTAAAAGACCGTCCCCCGACCCCTCCCTTCTTCCCAGGTGCAGATTCACTCCCAAATTCTCTACCTCTTTAGTAAGAACTTAATATTATTATTAATAGTATTAATGCTGAACATACTGACAGAAAAACATTATTTTCTGAATAGACAGTTACAAGTATTTCTCAGTTATTCTTCCTTCCTAAAAAAAAAATACACTGTGTAGTTTTTTAAAAGGGTATTCTTAAAAACATTTAATTAGGTTACCAAAACCAGGTATACATCTGCAAACCTAAATTAAATCTGCTTACTTTTGGCACCACAGAGAAAGAACAGATTAGATTCTTTCATCTCTCTCAAGACATTCTTCCCAAGTAGAGCAAGACTCCGGTGTCTGCATTGCAAGTAGACCTTGTCAATACTATTCTGTGAATATATTATTCCGTAAATGTTGCCATTTTTCACTGAATATAATTCAATTTTTTTGCAGTATTCATACTCATATAAATTATTCACATAATAATGGCAATATTTATCAAGTAATTAATCCTTTCTAGTGTTTAAGCAGTCCTAGCTGCAGACAAAGTAGGCAGAATGTATCAGTCTATACAGAACAAGCACAACTTATCATTATGATTAATCAAATGTGGGCATTTCTATTTATTTCTTACGAGCCTATGACCCTGCTCTGATTATGAGTACAATGAAGCTTCCTCCAAAGCTTTTGGCAGTTAGTGGGAATATTTCCACTGATTTTCATGGTCTTTGGATTAGATCCTGGTAATGCTGATAGTACACAGATAGCCCTATTTTTCTGAAAAAAAAGTGAAAACAAACAAAGGAATTCATGTTCAGGTTCAGAAAAGCAGCCCTACTCATGAAAAACACTAAACATGGACCTTGTTTTAAATAGGCATTTCCTAGTAAGAAAAGAGATGGGAATTAAGCTTATTCTAACCTGATAAATATGTACTACATTACATGTGCCACTGTCAAAAATAATCTTTCCTTACAATTAAATGCAAATTGCTGCTTGACCAGTCAGAACACCAATAATTACCAAGACTAACGATACTTATGTTACAGAACAAAACTGACTAACCCAGGTCACTTAATAACAATGATCTGTGTTGTATTGTTCTTTTATCTGAATCAGGCTTGGCAAAAGAAGTCACTTTTTCAGGCTTCCGTTCTCTAACTGATTCAATATCAATACAGAAGAATAACACACTTGAAAAAAATTTTTAATACCATACTTTTCAAATCATATATAAAAACGCAGATATTTGATGAGAAGTAAGCTTCCAGACTCAGATACCTATTACATTGAAGAAAATATATACCAGAAAAGCCCCCGACTCAGAGTCAAATTCCACTCTCCCAACCTCAGTCTGCACCAGCATCCAATCTCACACAATTTGACTTGAAACAGGGACATCGTGCAGACATTCCTGTCTAGGACTTCCTCACACAAACACATTTCAGCCTTCGTATTTTGGTAACTGTTCTTAGCTTCACACACAATTGAAGGACTTTGCTATCTGCATACAATGCGTGATCTCTTGTACAAGAAACCAGTTTGTTTATCCTCTAACTGGAGCGCAGTCAGGTTCCCTTCTGCACTCAGCATGAAAGGCCTTGTGAGATATTTGCCTGTCACAAAGAACCCCAAACATTCATGAAATGCAAATCAGACCCATACCCCCAATCCCACATGTAATGAGGTAACAGATTTTACAATAGCCAATATATTTTCAGCCTGTATCTCAAGATAAGATGATAGCTTTTTCACAGACTTTGAGCAATACAAAAACCAGGACTAAAACACTCTACCAAACACCACAAGATCCAAGATAAAAATCACAGTTTTTGCTGGGTATCATCAACACCTCCTTTTTTCTTTTCTTCTTGAAAGACTTCCATTCTTCTACCGATTTTATTATTTTCCCATGAAACAAAAGTGTTCTAGATGCTTGTCTTATAAAAAGGCTTTAGTGAATGACTCTAGTTTTAAAGATTACAACCAAATGATCTTTTTCTTCTTTCCTGCTGAGATTACTGACTTTTGTAAGCCTCTGGATTTCATCTCTACTGCAGGAGAACAATAAAAAACTTCTTGCTTATGAATTTTTAAAATGTGAAATGCAAGTACAAGATGAATAGAATTTTGAACACACACTATTACACTATGAGCGATTACCCAGAAAAACTAGGGAACACATACAAATACTTAGGCATTTAAGATGATTGCTAACCCTGTCTCACAAAGCCGTTTTTCCCTGCTGCTTTATTCCACATTCCCTTGGTTGTAAGTTAGTTCAATGTGTCCTTCTTTTCACTGTAGTTGTTTTCTTCCTTCAGAAAGGAGGAGAAAAAACCTATGTATGTTATTTCTGTTTATCCATCAGTAACATACCTATAGCTCCTCTGCTATTTTTTTTTAATTTTTTTTTGTCTTGAATTCACTTAAAGTGCATATTCCATATAAACCCCATTTTCCCTTTATAAACTATAAATAACTACTATATCAAATACTGCTGACTGGACATATGGATTTCTGATATTTTGACTTATGAAACAAAAGCAGCCACCTGAAAACTTCACAGTGTTTCACGTCTAATTGTCTGAGTTATTTAACTGTTACCTCACTTCACTTGCTTCAGGAATGCTATGTGAGGATGTACATATTGATTAAAATGACGATTAAGGTAGATTACCATCACATATCTGTATGAAACTTTGAACATTCTGTTTTTCTCAGCTTTTACAAATGCTGCTATATTTACATGCAACATATCTGAAATTTATTTTGACCTTAAAAAAATCTATCCCTTGCACATAACAATACAAAGTATTGAGTGAAGCACATTAAAACAAAGATGTGTTCACCTAATTCTAAGGTCTTTATAGATTAAAAATCACCTACTAAAAAGCTATGAATGTTTTACCTGTGAATACAAGAATTAGCTGCATTTTTTTCCTCAAAAGAAAGCAACAGGCCTGCCTGCCAGTGTCTTGGCAATTGCAGTTGGTATTTGAAGAAGCTTTCTCCTTCTTAATAGAAAAAAACAATTAATTTGAACTCCAGAAGTGAGACTAGAGTAAGGGGGTACACACTCACTACAATCTATTGCAAAGCCATCTGCAAGGTTCCACACGGGATTGTTTTGTACAGAACTAAAATAAATAAACAAAAAAGCACACACAGCATCCACTTCACCTCCAGACTTTTAACTGAAAAGATGTATGTAACCTGGGATGCAGTGAACTATACATGGGAAATTGGGCCTGATAATCAAGCTCTTTCATGTTTCATGCTATTTACTCACAAAAGACTACTGAAAAGTGGTAAGTTACCCTGTACACTGTAGCGCATTGCTTCTACTTCTGAAGACAAAGTCCAAATAAAAGGCAGGAATGCCCTTGATTGCAGAGGAAAAAAATAAAGCTGCCACAATGATTCCTTCTGTTGCTCCTGATGCTGTATATATTAACATCGACATCTGTTGACATTAGCAAAGAGGAACATGGAACTAAACTTGCCATCAAGAAATCATGCTTTTGTGTGATAAACAGGCAGTAGCAGCTGTTTTTACAGCTGGGAGATTTCCTCTAATTGTGGGACCACACACAGTCACTTCTTGGACATTCCAGATTGTCTTGAACAGTGCTAGAATGAATGGAGAACAGAAAGAAATGCTGAAATTGCAATTTTTCTTATGGTAAATTGCAGTATTATTTGCATTCTTCTGAGTCTTCTTCCATGTGCTGCCCAATTCTTTTTTTGTGTGCTGTAGTCTGAGAACGCCTTCAACGCACCTTGATGAAGGACATGCTCAGGACAGCACTTCTCTTAGATTCTGTGCTTGACTGCTTCCTCTGTGTTCCTTACCAGTTAAGTTCTCAAGGTTATACCCAAACTTCATCCCACCGGCCCAGAATAGTAGAACCACAAATTGTGGTAACTTCTCCGGGCATGACGGGAACAGGCAGCCCCATGCTCACCTTGCAGCTGGTCTCCACACATTTTCTTGGCGCGCGTTTCTGACTGCAGCACCGTGAGCACTTGGAAAGTCTCCTGCTTGTTTTGCCTGCTAACAAGCCACTTCAAAGACTTCAGGCCTCTGCTGTCTGCTCACACGCTAACCCTAGGGATGGCCGCATGCTTGTACCTGTAATGCGCTCACACGGAAGAGGATTGAGAGGGCTGTGAAAGTGGTACTGGCTGCAGGTGAAATGACATATGTAAGAGATTTTTCTATTTGGAGAAGATCATAAAACAATAATATTTGGGGCTACCAATAAAAATACAGTTTTGTGATAAAATAGGAAGTTTTAGGATCCCTTCTTCCCTCCAAAAAATGAGCAGAAACCTATATACAGGAGCATGGAATAGTCCTGACCAGAGTGAGCACCGCATCACATGGACCTGGTCTAAAATAGCTCTAACAAAAACCCAGCCTCAGAGAAGAAAGCAGCAGCAACAGAAAAGATAAATCCTGTGATTATAACCAGAATAAGCTTGTAACCTCAGTATCTCTCTTCAGTAAAGTGACCATTAAGACTATGGCTTCAATTTCTGTCCTGGGGCCTTTTCAAGCCGGTTAGGTCACTTTTTTTTGAAGTTTGAGGTTTATTGAGGAAGAGATCGATTCAAGAATGGATCATGTATTTTAGCTGGTCAAGAGATTACCTTCTCATTAGGCCATTCTTCAATGCCCTTCAGATGGTTAAAAATACACAGTTTATCTTCTTAATGCCACCATCCAGGAGAGGATGTTTGTCCCAGCTAGTGTTTCATGGTCTGATAGCTGTCTTTCCGAGGGATGAAGTGTCCAGGGTGAAAGTGGTTTTTTGTCTTAATGAGGCCAGAGCAAAGGTGTGAAGCTGCACAGCCCCTCCCTCTCATGGGGAGGGAGGTCGATATTTGTGTCTGGGTCCAGACCACAATGTTCCCTTTCTCTTGCAGTGTCAAGTGTTGAGGCACAAAGAGCAATGCAAGAAAGCACAAAACACCAAGTTGCCGTTACAAAGTTGGAAACTGCATCTGGACCCTATCAGCATGTTAATCTTCTTTCTCACTGTCCCATGACAAGAGGTAGCCTTCCCAATTTGACCACTGCTTTGGCTAGAGAATAGAGAATTGGCCACACAATTTCTAATCCTCATTGCAGTGGCACAAGATGTGCACGAAGGGTGGGAATTGAACTGATGCTAAATATACAGGCATGAAGAAAGAAGCAGGTGTAGATATGGTGGTGGAATCGGCCACAGGAGAGGTATGTCAGGTCGACAAACACTGACATTTCTCATGTATGAGAGTAGTTTCTGATAGGTCCAAGTAGCTGCTATGCCTCTTCCTGGCATTAGATCTCTTGTGTGGTGGTGGGGTTTTTTCCCATCCTGGAATGATACATAAGAAAAAACAGATAGGTTGTTTCTCATGTGCATTAGGCATGTACTTAATCAAACTAAATACCTACAAGAAGTCAAATACAAAAAGACAGATTTCAAAAGAAAAGCCTCCCACCTCAGAAGGTGGTATTGCTGCCAAATGAATAGCAGCAGAACTATGTCTCGGGAGGGCAGAAGAAACCCCAGCAGAAAGAAGTTGGCAAGCCTCTTCTTGCTCTCCTTTCCCAGCATTTCTCTGAGCTCTATCCTACCCTCGGAGGCCCGAGTCTGTGGTGCCCCAACACATTGATAAGCTCTCCCTTGAGCCTTCTCTTCTCCAGGCTAAACAGTCCCAGCCCTCTCAGCCTTTCTTCACATGAGAGATGCTCCAGTCTCTTCAACATCTTAGTGGCCCTTAGGAGGTGATCCTTTAATACTAAGAAGCTTTCTCGGCCTCCTCTACCCTCCAGGGCTTTCACCCTTTAAATCATCAAAATATTTAAATATTCAAAAGAGGCTTTTAAATCGCCTAGAAATTATCTCTAACTAAAGGAGAGTGTCAACAACAAATCAAAAAGCTAGACAAGCAGATGACTCAAATGGGTACAAAATGTTCTCTCTGGTCTATCTTTTTACTGCATTAAGAACAAACTTGCAAATTTAAACCCCTCATGACTGAGGCAATATTCCTGTTTTAGATTTTTTTTTTTCACTCAAAGCATTTACAAATTCATAAAGGATATTACATGTAAGTCTAGAAAGGTAGGCAAGATGCTACTGTTTCACTACTTGATGGTAATAAATATAAGACATTGTATTTGCCGGGGATGTAAGCTTATTTGTATTAGTAAGAAAACGGAGAAATTCAATGTATTTTCTCCCTGGTACCTCCACTAACATTCCTGTACCTTTCCAAATAACTACATACCAGTAGGCTATATAGGAAAATCACTGACGGGGACTTTGTCATGTCAAGGTAGAGGGGTTGGTTTTTTTTCTGCTGACTGTATCTCAGCACCCTCAGGAAACAAAGGACTGGATCATGCAAGCCTGAACCAAACATGATACTAAAACATCTATCTTGTGACTCAAATGGGAATACAGTGGCATATTTTGACTATTCTTAATTTACAAGAGGGTATCATTTTTTTCACACTAAAGATACCAAGGAGTGAATACAGAATGCGATAATAGGACTGCAAAACCAATTCCTAGTCCCGTTCCTTCAAACTTTTTGCAATGTTCAAACTGGATGGAGGCTTCTCAGTTTCTCATTTATTCTTTCTGTCCCATTAACAGAGATATATTTCTCAAGATCTTGCAACTTGGTATTCTGCAAGATATATATACTTATACATAAGAATTATGCAGCAGCTGCTATAAATGGTTCAGAGATTTGTTTGTATCAGGGTAGTTTGCAGAACTTCCTACAGTAGGTATCTACTTCCTCATGCTCCCAGGAACTCCATCATGTTTACCATCACTGCTACCAGTTACTCTTCTGCTTGCTTCTTTGAGTAACTTTGATTGCAGTCTTTGTTGTGGAAACTTAAAAGATCCATGAAAAACTTACAGGGGTAAAGTGAAGTAGAGTTTACAAAGATTACGCACTAGAAATTTCTAAACAGAGGGTTTCCAAAAGGGGAGAAGAGCATGAAGCTGAAAGTCAATCAGATTCTCTACACAAAACATGCATACCTGAGGTCAAGAAAGAAAAGCTTAAGAAAAAAATGATATTTTATTCCTGCCACCAATGGGACAAGAACAAATTTGGGATTGTAACAGGAGAGCTCTCATTTCTTCAGAGTCCTGGAGCATACAACCTTTAATTTTTTGCCCTTTTGATATGTATCTACCTCCAAGCAAAGCTCAAAAAGCTGGCTGTATCTCTGAAGGCTGAGAATTTGTTTCACTGCTGCTGCTGCTGATTTCCCCTGATGGGGAATGTCATGGTTTAACCCCAGCCAGCAACTAAGCACGACGCAACCACTCACTTACCTCCCCCTGACCCAGGGAGATGAGGGAGAGAATCCAGAAAAAAAAAAAAGTAAAACTTGTGGGTTGAGATAAGAACAGTTTAATAGGACAGAAAGGAAGAAACTAATAATGATAGTAATAATAATAATAATAATAATAATAATAGGATTGGAATATACAAAACAAGTGATGCATAATGCCATTGCTCACCACTTGCTGAGTGATGCCCAGTTAGTTCCTGAGCTGCAATCCCACCCCAGCCAACTCCCCCCAGTTTATATACTGGGCATGACGTCCCATGGTATGCAATACCCCTTTGGCCAGTTGGGGTCAGCTGTCCTGGCTGTGCCCCCTCCCAACTCCTTGTGCCCCTCCAGCCTTCCCGCTGGCTGGGCATGAGAAGCAGAAAAATCCTTGACTTGAGTCTAAACACTACTGAGCAACAACTGAAAACATCAGGGTGTTATCAACATTCTTCTGGGCTTTCGGTGGGGGAAGTGGCAGAGTGCCGGGTTCTGGGTGGTGAGCAGTTGCACTGTGCATCACTTGTTCTGTATATTCTTTTATCAGTACTGTTGTTGTTGTAACTTTTTTTTTTTGTGTGTGTTGTCCCAGTAAATTATCCTTATCTCAAACCACAAGGTTCCAGGTTTTTCTGGGCACCCCCCCAGCCCGCTCCCCATTTATATACTGAGCATGATGTTACATGATATGGAATAGCTCCTTGGCTAGTTCAGGTCAGCTATCCTGGCTGTACCCCCTCCCAGGTTCCTGTGAAAATTAACTCTATCCCAGCTGAACCCAGGACAAAGATCATATGTGCCTGTATTTTTTTATGATTCAGCACTCCTCAGAGCTGAAATTAATCTCCTACTGCGCAGCATTAAACCACCCAAACCAGCAGGAGGTGCAATATTGCATATCAGAATATTGCTAAACTATGATTCAGAGGATGGCCTTAAGTAAGTCTGACTTGGAGAGATTCTGCGTACTCCAACATGCTAGCGTGCTAAAATTTAAAATGTGAATACTTTGGGGTTTGTTTGGTTTTGGGGTTGATTTATTTTGTTTTAAATAAAAACAACCAGCAGCATCATGTTGGCAAAATCAACTCCTCATGGACTGTTCTGGATAGTTTGCTATTTATGCTGCATCGGTCTGGATTTTATCCTTCAGTGTATCCCTTCCCACAGTTGAAAATACAGCAGCTATTTTCAATGAAAAATATTTCCTGTTTTTTTCCTCCAAGTATTCGTTAAAATACTCGAACAATAGAGTTAAGATAAAATGCTAGAAATTTAGAATTAGCTTCCATACCTAAAAAAAGGTGTTCTAATTAACTATTTGACCAAAAATATTAATACATATTTAGCTATTTATTAACAGTCCTTTCAAAATAGCCCTAAGTTGGCAAGGGAAAAAGAGTAAGTACTAATGATTGAACATAAATGGTCAGCTCTCCTCAAAGCAATCTACTCCGAAAATTACACCTGGAATTTACTCATAGAAAAATGGAAAAAAAAAAAAAATATACCACAGGTATGACAGTATGTGATTGTACTGGCTTTGGCTGGGATAGAGTTAAATTTCTTCCTAGGAGCTTGCATGGGGCTATGTTTTGCATTTGCAGGAGAACAGTGTTGCTAACCCAGGGATGCATTAGTTATTCCTGAGCAGTGCCTGCCCAGCATCAAGGGCTTTTCTGCTCCTCTGACTGCCCCACCAGCGAGCAGGCTGGGGGTGCACAAGGCACTGGGAGGGGACACAGCCGGGACAGCTGAGCCCCACTGACCAGAGGGACATCCCACACCAAATCTCCATTCCTGGAGATGGCTGAACACTTGCCTGCTGATGGGAAACAGTGAATGAATTCCTTCATTTGCTTTGCTTATGTGTGAAGCCTTTGCTTTACCTATTAAGCTGTCTTCATCTCAACGCCCGAGTTTTCTCATTTTTACCCTTCTGATTGTCTCCTCCATCCCACCAGAGGAAAGTGAGTGAGTGGCTGCGTGGTGCTTAGCTGCCCACCGCGGTTAAACCACAACACTGATTACGTCTGACCCAAGAGAAGACTCGGATTCATTAAAAGAATTAAACGCAGAGACTGTGATGCTATTGCTTAAACTGAGTAATGCCCTAACTCTCAAACTATCATTTGAGCTACATTTGGCCAAACACCCCCCTCAAAACCCCCAAAACCCAAACCCCAAATCCTACTTCTCGCTTCAGGCACACAGTTATATTAAGCATGACAAACAGAATCCATTCTAAGTATTTCATTTTCAGTTCAGAAAGCCATTCGGTTTTCCATTTAAAGTATATATAAACACCCTCTTGATTGTTTATGGATTTAAACACAGACTGAAGCCATGCTATTTCCCATTGGGCTTGCATACATGATTAAAATACATACTGAACTCCATTTTGAGTAGCACTTCTGCTCTGAATCCAGGCTGTTAGTCTTATTTCAGATGGGAAACATTGCTGAAATATCTGAGGGAAATCTGAGTCAAAACAGTATGACTATATGGGGTCTATTCTTACTGATAAAGAAATTATAAAGGTTATTGTTCATGCCTTTCCTTCAAACAGTATAATCTTTTTTTTGACACGCAAAATACTCTGCTTCTATCACACAGAGAACTCCAAAAGCAGCTTCTAGCTAAAAACCTCAGCTATTTGCAACCAGCTTTATTTTTAACATATCCAAAAACTATACAGAACTGTGAGCAAGAGACATACGGTGTGTTCTATAAAGAGCAAGCAATTGCCTGCCAACAGAGTTGTTATGATTAATTGCCAGTTCAACAGAAGGTAGGAAGTTCTGAAGCAAAGGAGAAGGAAAAAAAAAAAAATGGTCTGGGAAAATTTAAGAGGGTCACGCAATTTAACTGCCTTGAAAATTATTTGGTAAGCAATTAAGGCAAAAGAGAGCATGATAAAGGTGGGTTAATTCACAATGTTGGGTGGATAATTACAAGTAACTGATGTACATTTCAGACTATGAAAGGTTTCTTAAATTTCTCCTCTCTGCAGGTATGAAGGTGAATAAGCAGACCGGGTAAAATCAGACTAATCTAAAAGTAACAAGAATTACCTACATTCACTTATAAAAGTAAATGCAAGAGAATTAATATGAAACTAAAAACAATTTTAAGAAATCAACTGATCTTCAGTTGCTTCAGTTCACACACATGTACATCAAAAGCATATCTAGCCTACAAAGTCAAAATTATAGTCTTAATTCATCCCACCCTTATTCATATGTGCTGTGATCCAGTCTGCCAAAGCATGTTACTTCTTAAGTTCTCTGCTCGTCTTCCCTGCATAAGGTCTGTGATAGCTTTTGAATAATCAGTTAGTCAAGACTTGTTCATTCTCCTCAAAGTAGCTCTAAGGACTTCAAACCATAGAAAAATTTAGGTTGGAAGGGACCTCAAGAAGTCATCTAGTCCAAATCCCTGCTCAAAGCAGGTCTAATTAGATCAGGTTACTCAGGGTCATGGCCAGACAAGTCTTGAACATCTCCAGTGACGGAGATTCCACAACCTCCCAAGGTAACAGGAGTTGTAGACAGCTAGTAAGGTCCCACTGAAGCATTTTCTTCTTAAGGCTGAGCAAGCTCAACTTCTCATTCATCACGTTTCAGGCTCCTGACTATCCTGTTGGCCCACCAGACTCCCTCCAGTATGTCAATATCCTTCTTGTCCAGGGGAGCTTGTCCGCTAGGACCTCCAGATCCATTTCTGCAGAGATGGATTCTTTTCTTAGCCAGATGGACCCCAGACTGTACTGTTACATGGGATTATTTCATCCCAGATGCAAGACTTCACATTGACTTTTATTGAACTTCATAGGTTCCCGTCTGCCCTGTTCTCCAGCCTGCCCTGCTCTCCAGCCTGTTGACTACTCCCCCTCCTCGAATTTGGTGTCATCCTCAACTTGCTGAGAGGGTACGCCCGTCCCATCATTCCAGTCATTAATGAAGAGATTAGCTGCAACTAGTCTCAGAATTTATCAAGGGGGGATACTACTAGTTACTGGCCACTGGCTGGACTTCACACCACTGACCATAACTCTTTGAAGCACCACAGTCTGGTCAACTTGCCAGCCTTATTGCCTATTTATTCAGCCTGCATCTCACCACCTTGGTGATAAGCCTATGGGAGACTGTGTCAAAGGCCTTACTCCAGGTTTAGCATAGAACATCCACTTCTCTACAGCATCAATAACCTCACCACAGAAAGCAAAAGGTTCGTCAGGCATGATTTACCTAATTCACCCTGGTTAACCTAAAGCCATGTTGGCTGCTCCTAGTAACAATCTTATCTTTCATGTGTGTAGAACATCTCTCTAATCTTTCCAGGGACTGAGGTGAGGCTGACAGACCTCAAGAGTATCCTGGGGTCATAGAAGCCAAATTGCTGCTTCAGAACTGGCTGGGCATCAGTCAGCAAGTGGTGAGCAATTACATTGTACATCACTTGTTTTGTATATTCTAATTCTTTTATTATGATTATTATTGGTTTTTATTATTATTTTCCTTTCTGTCCTATTCAACTATCTTTATCTCAGCCCATGAGTTTTACTTTTTATTTTTCCCCCCAATTCTCTCCCCCATCCCACTGGGTGGGAGAACTGAGCGAGTGGCTGCACAGTGCTTAGTTGCTGGCTGGGGTTAAACCATGCCAACAGCCAACAGTGCCTGGATGAGTCCACTTCTGTTTGAGCCTCTCCTACTCAGTGGAAGGATGGAGGCAACCAGCTGGTCCCCCTGTCCTTCACTATAGAGCAATTCTTGATATGCTCCAGGTTACCTCTATCAGTACCACCAGTGCTCACATAGAACAGAAAGTGCTAAAGTCCAAGGGCTGGGCAAGCCTTGACAGCATCTTTGCAAAATCCCAAATCCCAATCCGCTGGCAAGGACCAAATGTCCCAAAACATCAGACAGCATCGGTGCCTCTGTCCTGCACAGCAGTGTGTCTCCTGTAGCTATCACCTGCCTTTTTCCCCCAACGCGGAGACACTCAGGTTGGGCACAGCTGGCTCTGACAAATGCCCCCACGCATCTTGTTCATCCTCACCAGGCACCGCATCTATTCCGCAGCTACAGCTCTGCAGATGCAAGAGGAACCTTCCTCCCTTTGCTGGAAGTCAGAAGCTTCCAGCCCTCCCTACTCTGACAGCCACCCTTCGCTGTTTGACCACGGCCTCGTGCTGAACCACCCTTCTTGCCCAGGCTACTGCACCTGCACATCTTCCACGCAGCTCCCATCGCTCTCCCCTCATTCTCCCTGAGGGAGTGATGCTGGCTCACCTCTCCCACAGGAGAGCTCCCCCAGCCCAGGCACCCTCCCAAGCCCCAGATCGGGGAACCTCCACTCTGCCAAGGCCATCACCACTGGAATACATGGTGCCAGGAGGCTCCGCAACCTCCAGGCAGCCCCACATGGCCCGGGCATGGCGGCTAGGCCCCCGCTGTGGTAACGACTCCCTCCCCGCCCGCCTGCTGCGCTACGGGAGCCCGACTTTCCCTCATCCGCAGCCCGCCTGCCCCCGCAGTAGCCGCCGGGGCCACACGGCCGCGACAGAGCTGGAAAGAAACCACAGGGAGACGGAGACCCACAAGGGCACGGCGGAGCCCCTGCAGCCGCCGCCGCCGCCGGGCGCCCACTGCGGCTGCGCGCAGGCGCCATGGCGGCAGGCCCCGCTCC
>JAVJGG010000055.1:18905059-18944561 GCA_035590195.1 Aviceda cuculoides
CCCCTTTCCCCAACCGCAGCAGTTTTTAAGATTCACAAAGAATTGTGAGTAACGGGTGAACGGCAAATGTGGAGATACCACACTTCGGTAAAACAGCGCGTTGCAGGAATGTGTGTGGGGAGCACACCATGTAAAGGCACAGCAATGTATGCGTGCCCTCAGAAGTGCTGACTGAGGAACTGGCACAAGCTGTGAACGGGAACTAAGCAAATTATTATTTAACGCTAGCCCTCTTCCACGCTCATCCTCATCCACATCGCTGCCGTGATGTGTTTATATTTAACTTTTAACTTGGTGAGAGCTGTGCTTCTCCAGTGGGCTTTCAGGATGATCCTGGCCTGCCAGGTCGGTCTGACATGGGGCCAAGTCCTCCTTCAGCCACAGTGACACTTCATTTTCAGGATCACTTCCAGGCCACAGAACAGTCCTGCTGCTACGTTTCCTGCAAAATTTCCTTGGATAATCCACGTCTGCATGCGGTATAATCTATTTGTCAAAATACAGTACAAAATCCTGGTCCCACTGAGCCTTATGGGACAGAGTTTTGTCAAAAAAATTGTCATTAGGCTTTCCTGTAAGAGGTCCACCTTCAGAAGCTGGTGCAGGTTCTACGGTAGATGCAGAAGGCTGGAGTTTGCCTTGTCTTTCAGGTCCTCGGCTCTCTGAATCCAAAGGTAAAATTTGAAAGAGGAATGTGCTATCCATTGACAAACTAACTGTTATGAAAGATTAAACTGATCATCCTGTCATTTAACCGTGACGTCCCCATAATTTAGACATCTCTTACATAAGAGTACACATTTAGGAGTCGAGGATGAAACTGAACTTTCTCTTCAATTCACTGACGATATTTTCAATTTCTAAAGGCCTTCTCCCCTGTTCAAAAATAGTATTAGTGATTCTGAAGAAATATAACAAGGCAAGGCAAACCAGCTGAGGTGGAGCATGAAATTACATTTCTCAAATATGATTAAGATTGGGTTAATTTTGTACCACTGGCCATTCTTGACTTTAGTCACAAGAGTGGATTCATTTGCCGACTTCTTGGTCAGTGGGTTAAATTTGGTCATGATGACTTTAATCATTACTGTGAAAGGTTGTTATTAGTCAAAGGTGATGGGAGCAGCAAGAATAAATAGCTTATTACTAATTTGTGTCAGTTATATATGAACTCAGTGCTTTCCTTCTTTTTCACCCATGTGAACTCAAATTGCTTTCAGCAGGCATGCCCGTATTTGCCATTTAACATGGCAATTACTCCCTTTTGTCTGCCTTTCTCGCAACTGTGCCTTTCTTTGCAGCTATCTTTTTTCCTCCTTCTCTGCTGTGTGACACCAGAGATGTGTCTATTTTACAGATGAGAAGGTAGGTCTTTGCCAGAAATTCACAATCCTCCTGTCAGTACTTATCCTCCATTTCAAACTTCTCTAATAACTTCCTGTTTTCTACATTAGTCTTCCTTAAAAATACATATAGTAAAAAAACCAACAGCCCCAAAACCAACAACAAAAAGACCACCACAACAACTTAACTATGTAAATTACACATTTTGGAAACTGATTCTTTAAAGCTGAACAGAAATGCTATTATTAGCTTGTCTACCGTATGTCAGGGAAAGGACAGCTGCGTTTTAATGCAATGTGCTGACCCTGACTACCTTTCAAGGACATAATACTGTTAGTAAAGGCAGCACTTAATTACTAGAAGGTTTTACCAGGTTAAGTGGAGGGAGAATTTTTCATTACTTGGAAAATTTAGATCAGTGTGTGCTTTTGTTCAGCCACTAGTTAGTTGAGGAAGTGACCAGCTTACATTATCAAGCCTGTCATTTGCAGAAGGCCAGACACCCTACTAACAGTCATCCTACCTGGCCTGAAAATGTCCACCTCGAAATGAATAAGAGGAATATACTTACATAGTATAAAGCAGGAAGATAACTATTCTTACCACGATTATATGTATGTTAGATTTATGAGTGGTGAGAAGAGCTGCTGGAATTTTTTTCAGTTTTGTTAGGAAGATAAGAAATAACAGCTGAAAAACTTTCCCAAGAGAATTAACATTTTGGAAGAAAAGTGATTTTTTTTTTTTTTTTTTCCCCCTAGCTAAAGAAATCATCAGCTAGTACAGAATGATGGATATTACTTTCTTAGTAAATGTATAGCATTACAAATCTTTGAACTCCAGACCTCTTGTAACAGGGAGCTAAGACAGATTCTCACAATGCTCTATTTTAATTTGTTCTGGATCAATATAAGTGAACACTGAATATTTCTATCCATTTCATCTTAATTAGGAGCAAAAGAAGGACGTAGACATTTCACTCATGAGTCAGATAGGACTAAATTCAAAACTGTTTTCAGATCTGACAAATTTTGGCAAATATTCTCTGTTTCTAATTTTGAATGGGATTAGGTCCAGAAGCACAAGCATGGTACAAGACAACCAACTTTCCTACTCAGCTTAGTCCCCTGAAACTATGGAACACTACAATTTTAAAACAGAAGCTCAAGAACATATCATCAGCCCATTTTTCCCAGTTCTGTTTAAAGAGCTCTTTGAAAATCATAGTTAACTTCTGTTTCATATGTTAATATCGTATTAAATTGCCTTATTGCTTTGTGATGTACAGGAACTTTGATGTTGGCTTCTCTATTTTATTTCAAGAATTCTTTTTACTTGTAAGCTTGAAAAAAGGATCTTCCACTTAAATAAGTTGATTGCAAGCAGTTTCAGTAATTGAATCCCTAGATATTTGTCTTTCTGCTGGGAGGTTTCGTTTAACTTTTAATGGATTTTTAATGCTGAAACAGTTTTATTTAAAACTGTTGCCATAAAACATGTTAGAATTTTCTATTTTTGTTGCAGATTTTTTTCCCCAAAACCTTTTTAAAAGCTGAAGTTTAAGACATATTATTACACTAAAAAAATACTCTGAAACACATTCTGAGAAATGAGAAAGATTTGTGCAAGATAGAACTGTTAAGACTATCATGCTGTCAATCTGTTGCAGAGTGTTCACCAGTACTAAAATGTTTACATTTAAATAATATTATCAATAACCGGAGTGTATTTTCAATGGGAAGACAAATCCTCTGTCACCAAAATGTATAGGCTCTATAAACTGAAGACCTATCTACCACAAAGTTAAGAAGTTAGTGGCTGTAGAGCTGCACAGGAGTCCTGCCATCAGAACCACCTATTAAAGGGGGATAACAAACTTACGCCCCTTACTTGCTTTAGTTGCACTCTCTGTAAAACCGGTCCCATTTCGCCCCCCGCTGTTCCCTGGTGTGGGGTCAGCAGGATGCAGACAGCATCCTTCTGTGCTGTGAATTGAGGGGAGCAATCTGCAGAGGGGCAGGGAGGGTACCAGGGATGACACCCCCTGCCTCGCAAACCCAGGACACACTCGGTCCAAGGACAGGAGGACCCCAAAAGGCAGCGTTCAGGAACCAAAAGATGCTGATGAGGGCTCCCTGCGCAGGGCTGTGCCTGGGGATGGAAGAAGTTTGGTGACTGTAATGTTTATCAAGATGAGTGCTTTATAAATTTGTATACCCAAAAGTACTACCTGAATGCATTTTCTGGGTGCAGAGAGCAGGGATTTAGTCGGTGGTCCTAAACCACAAAGCTAATGCAGCTTAATAAGATATTACCTGTCAGCTGAGCTATGGTAACAACAGGCATGTTCTGATCAGCCTGAGTTGCCAAGCAATTTGGCTAGATAAATATCTTCTGACAAAAAAAGTTTTAAGAATAGGACAAGCCTTCCCTGACTGTCTCTTGTAATTAATCATTCACAAAGATCACACTTAGACAAACTTCTGAAGTGTTCCAAAGATACAGGACAAGTGACTGGATCGTAAGAGCACAGACAGTTCAGATCCAGGTAGGTAAGTACTGGAACTACCTCAGGTAACAGAACTGAAGTTCTGTTCCTCACAAATCAATCACAGAAATTAAAAGCTACCATTATTACAGTACGACAACAGGGGAGCCAGTGGCTTTGTTACTTACTCACATAATCTGGCCCTTAAAAATATCTCCTGTTCTCATCATTGTTGCATTGAAATTAATTGTTCTCTTTACACATCTTTCAAACTCTCATACATCAATGAATATAAGATCAGATATCTTCAAGGAAGAGTTGGTAGCTCACTCTTATGCAAAGCTGAAAAATGACCAAATCAGGACTTATACACACATACTGACAGGGATTTTTTCTGATTTCTTTTTTTTTTTTTAAAGAAGTCATTCCTAGAGAACTCTTAGCTCTTCCCAAACTCATTTCCTCTGTAATCAATCCAAGTTAAGACATCCAACATCACACAGAATGTGTGCTTAAGTTCCTCTATTCTGTTCACCCATTATCCTGTCTTGCTTTTGAGCCATGGGAAAGCTGTTGAGAGGAAGAAAAACCTGTTTTAGCTCTTGCTCATACCATTCAGCTAATCCTGTGATCATGCTCAGGAAAGTCCTCCACTGAAGTCAGAGCAGGTAGAACGGAATCAGAATTCTGGATTTGGCTTCATTGTACACATTCAAACACAGTGTCTGAAAGATGAATAAGCCAGACTGATACTTACAATGATGCATAGCCATTCTCAGACAGTTTAGCATAATACATTATTCCAAAATCTTTTGAAAATACCAGCTTTTGCAGACTCATAAGGTTTTTAACAAAGAACTCTCTAAATGCATTTTAAAACATTTTAAGCCTTATATCACTAAAAAGGAGACCTGAAGAATTAAGTCACTGTGACTTTGCATTAGTAGCCATGACAGCATACATTTATTTCTGACATTTACTGTTATTCCCATGAAACCCAGAAATGTTGCAGACAACTAGCTGGTTGATCAAACATTGCATAGCTTAACTTCTTCTTAATTTAGGGCTTTTTAAGCCAGGATTTGAAAAATAATTTTTTTTAACATTTCATATTTATTACTTTGCAGTCTTCAAAAGGAAAATCATGCACCGCCCCACCCTGTTCTGCTCCATCCAGTGAACAGTTTCTCAAAGAGCAATGATTCCTATTGTGGCTAATCGGTTCTAGAATATTATAGATTAATGTGGAATATCTTTTTCTCACTCCTATTTATGTCCTTGACCATATGATTTCCTTCACCCTGTTTTGGGATGCATCATTTAATCATTCAAGGCCGTCATAGACATTTTGCCTCCTGCAGCAACAAATCCCACAGTTTACTTATACATGTCAAATATATTTCCCAATAATTCTAAAACATACCTCTTCTTTCCTCTTTCTCTCCATTCACACTGCTAAATACTACAGTAAAAGGACCTCTAAACCTTATTTTTCCTGCTACCATTTTAGCTAATCTCTGTATCTTAAAATCAATGAAGACATTTAGCAAAGCACATCAAATGCAACAATAGCACTGAAGAATATAAAGACATCATATGTTTGATTTTCCTCCTCTAAGTTAAAAATGTTATCTGTGTTGTCAACTTCTGGTGCAGGCTGCACAGAAATTGATATCGCTATTTATGTTTCCTCCTATGGAGAGGTTCTGCATTCTCAGAGCTCGGTAATTGTGCTCAGTAATTGAAGTATGGGATTATTTTAGGCTAAAGTGTGTTTTCTCAATCCTCCATAATTTTCACCATCTCTGCTGAAGCACTCCAGTAGTATTACTGACTCTGTCCTGTTTCTGTCTTCTTCCTTCCCCACATCAAATGTCTGGGTTGGTTTGGTTTTATATTAGAAGTTTAATTTGTATTTAATGCAGATTTGGACCACTGTATCAGATACTGAGCCAGAGTCATGTGGCTTTTGTGATGAGCAGTCCTGTCTCACAAACCTGCAGTTTCTAGAAGGGCTTGACTACTGCTTTTCCAGAAGGCTTTTGACAAGATCCTTCAACCTAATGCTCTTAAGGAAATTAAGACAGTGTAAGAAGGAAGATGCTTGCATGGGTAAATAATTGGGTGAAAGTCAGGGAAAAGAAGGTAAGAGTAAATGGTCAGTAAGTGGTCAGAAGCAACTTAGGAATAGGTATCAATAAGAGGTGAGGTATCAACGTTTACAAATAATATTAAGTTATTCAGGATGGAGCAACTGTCAAGAATTGCAGAAGGTGTGTACAAAACTGAATAACTTATTTTGCCCCCAGGTGTTGCATATGTAGTTTTATTTGCCTCATCTCAAAAAGACAGAACTGCAAAACGTTCAGAGAAGAACAACAAAGATCACAGGTATGGAGTTATCTTCCAAGAAAGAGTGACTGTGCAGACCAGAACTCTTCAGCCTGGAAAGATCAAATATGTAACAGAGCAATATAAAATATAAAGAGCCCAAGGTGGGTTTTGTTTATTTTCTTTCCCAATGGAAGAACTAGAGTTCATCAAATGAAGCTAGCAGGAAGCAGGTTCACACTGAGCAAAAGAGGGTAAATCTTTATCCAATATGTAGTTAAACTGGTGGAAACCCTTGCTATAGGATGCTATGAACGCTAACCATTTACATGACGTCAAGGAGACACTGTATAAAATAATGGAAAAGAAATCCAGCTGAGCCATTAAATACAAAGATTTATCTAAATCCCTCTGGAGTAGTCCATAAACTGCAAATTCTTGGCAAGAGTGCATACCAGGAGGTGTCACTGGAGGCTTGCATCCCCAGGTACCTGATGGTGGCCACAACTGGCAACAGGATGCAGGATTAGACACAGTGCAGCCATGTCTTATGTTCTACTCCCTTCAGTAGTGGAGTTGTCATGCTGGTTGCTTTCAGCCTCTGAGACGCTTGAACAGCTTCTCTTGTTAAGCGACAATAGATGTTGTGGCTAACCGATAATATACTTGTCAGTGAAGTTACAAAAAGACCCAGCAGCTGGATATTGAAGCTAAGAAAGTTCAGACTAAGACGGTTTTTAAACACAGAAGGTCATTTATGTTTGGAAACCCTTCATACAGCCATAGCACACTGCTGCTCATTGACAGCTTTCAAAGAAAACATACGGGTTTTCTCAAAACCGCAGGGAAGCCCCACAGACAGGTTGTAGGTTGGCTGTGCAAGTCCTGACAAGATAGCTTTGCTTTTGAGCCTAGAGGCTGGGCACAACTTCAGTCCGAGCCCCTGTCCTAATGTGATTGATGAAAGACAGCTTAGAGAATTGCCATCGTCATGAATTGCATTCTGAGAGGCGTTCAAGTTGGAGTCAGGCCTGTGTCTTTAAGATGCAAGTGTAACTATTTGAGATGTAAGTGTAGCTTCACAGGTTTGTGTATTAAAAATTATCATATAATTCTTCATTGAGAGTCAGCTAGCATGCAATGATCCATACCTTTATTTTCTAAGAGCCAGCTTTTCCATGCCAATGAGTAAAGCTGAGTCATTTTTTTAAATTTTCAGATGCTAGGCATTTTGAAAGTTGCATGTATTTAGGCTCCTCTCCCTAATGAGTATCAATATATGGGGTCGCAAGCCCAGCTTTCTGGGTCTTAGTCCCAGTAAAATCAAGAGAATTGTGTATAGAGCAGCTACAACTTCTTAGAAGTAAGCAGGGCAGAAATGTGCCTTAAGTATGCTTTATTTCTTACTTCTAGAAATAAGCAGGTTCAGATTCTGAAGAGTTCCAAACCTGAAATTTTCCAAACAACTTGAAAATTAAGAACTGCTCTTTTAGCCAAGTCATATCAATTTCAGTATCATCAACATAACTGAAATTTTACACTATCCAGAAAGGTCAGTCAGTTCTAACTTTACAGAAGCAAAATTGTTGGGAGATAACTTCTCAGTATATTTTTTGCTGGGAATATGCTTTAATCTCTTAAATGTCTCATTGTTTCCTTTTACAAAAATAATAAGCAAAAGACAGCAACAGAGAAAGAACATGCTTGCTTTCATTGAAAATCTTTGTGTTACCCATTGGGATCTTCGTAGTGTTACATTCTTAATGAGTTTAATAATTTTAGCACCTCAGTGTAAATACAGAATTAATTTATATTAAACCTAATAAAGTATATATCACTTACAAACTACTACTTAGTTCCTGTTTCACAGTGTACTGCATTGGCAAAATTGTGAGCTCAATGAGCTAATAGAATCTGTTTTGAAATATGGCCTTGATTTTGTGAGCAGCTACACAGCATTGTAATCTTAGAAAATCAAATTCAGTCTATATTTGTCTCCCTGTCTGTAACAAGAGGATAATAATTTACTTCACAGGAGGGGCATAAGGATGGGACTGATCCTGTCAGTTCCTGTATCTGTATCTTGCTCTCTAGTCACAGGAGTTCAATACCTGGAGGAATGCATGGCTGAGCCCGGTGTTAGCAAAAGGCTTTGGAGATGAAAGCATAAAGTGCTATTTTTAAGAGATACATTATTCAGCCTTCAACTGTGAAATCCCTGTTGCTATGTAAAGAAAACATTAATTTTCCTTTAAAAGAACAGTGTGTGGGTTAAACATTTCTGCTGGCAGGACTATGCACAGCATGTGGGCTTTAAGTACAGCTATAAAAACTAGCCTAGAATACTGTTTCCCGTACGGTGAGAAAACTTGTACTATTTGGTTGAGCTAAAAACAATGAACTTGGAAGTTGACATCTACAAATGTACCTTGACACCTGACTCCTACTGCAACCAGTGGACATTAAGCACCTAAATACCTCACAGGAGCTGAACCTTATGCCTTGTGGTTGGTGCTTAGCTGGGAATTAGATTTAAGTGACCAAAATTGCCATCCACAGAAACTATTCAGTTGCTGTCCAACTCTGGAAGTGCCTCAAGTCCCTGGTGAGATCCATTCTTAACACTAGAGCTCCAAGGAGACCTCCAGGTGTGTGCAGAAATTTCTCCTTAGCACCGAACTCAGTATTTTCCCCCCACAAGTTGCAGCCAAGTCCACAAACGATGTGTCCCACCTTTTTTTCCCCAAACTTAATCTGTCAAGCAAGTAACAGCAAAAGAACCAGCTCATTCTGTCTAAAATAGTCTTTAAGACAATACTAAGGGAAGAAAGATGGTGTTGTCCCCCATCCCATCAGTTGAAACAGCAGCTTCATTTTTTAAAGCTTTTATCCAGGAAGACCAGACTTCAGATCTTCCTGTCTGGTGGGGTCAAGTGCATCTCCGCTGATTTCAGTAATCAGCTGGAGTATTATGTGCAGTGAGGAAGGTGTATTCTCAATATTTCCACAGAAGCTATTCTCGTTAGCACAGAATACATTAGGACAGTGTGTGCCCAGCTTGCTAGCCTAATACTAAAGATGTGCACCTGGAGGGGGAAGGTCTGGGTGCCTGTTTCATTTCCACGGACGAGGTCTATATTTTGCTTGTATGTTGTAAAATGCACTAACAGTCCTTAGACTTGGACCAAAGATTCCTCCTCGCAGAAAAAACCAGCAACTGTGCACCACAGTTCCATGTTTCAAAAGCAAAGAGTATGTAAGAGTGCATCACCATCTACCTGTAGGAGAATCGTGTGTGCAGAGCTATTTCTAGATACCATTCAGCAAAATATTTAGACTCCTGCTTGTGATATACTCAGGATTTAAAATTCAAAACCAATTTCCCTGTTTTTCTATTAGCAAATTAGATAGTTTCCTGATTGCTTTGCTGGTTTTCAGGTTCTCTTTCCAGAGCTGCACAAGGAACCCTAGCGCTTAGTGTAGTCCTGCAGACTTCGCTTTAGCAGAGAGGTCAGGGAGATCACAAATATACAAAGGTGGTATTAAGGTGTTTAATTTTCATTTTCTACTACTACCCCAAAAAATCTATTTAACTCTCACACTGAAGATCCTGGAAATTCCTGGAGACACCCATACTCCTTTCTCAGCAAACCTGTTTCTTCAGTAAATAGTGGTCTTATTTCAGGGCAGGCTGCTTTCCTTTCCTCCTCTGCTAATTCAATGAATGCCTGCCCTGCACTCCTAAACCTTCACCCTATATTTATTCTCAACATAGAAGACCATCGCCCAGTATGAAATCCAGTTCTGTCATTTTTCTCTTACTGCCGTGAGATACACTGAACCATGAGTCACAGGAGAGTCCACATATACACACTGTGGCTAAGGGAGAGAAAAAACAACTGTTGCTAATTTTCATCTGTTATCAGGTTGACTAACTCTCTTCCAGTCACAATTATATTCCTGACCTCATAGGAAGAGAAGAAAAACAGCAACATAAAAGCACATTTACATTTCATGATTACAGTCATCCAAAAACTTCGGGCATGAATACACTGCAGACAACCACTAGCCTTTTTCAGCAGAGAAAAACCATGCTTTGGGCTACCATGGCTACATTGATGTCTCTACCAGGGCTAGCCCATTCAAAATACTTCCCCAGGTAATCCTGCCACTGGCCATCACATGACTTTTTTCAGCCCATAAAGGGTTGAGTTTTTTTCAAAGACAGACATAGAAAAGCAAAATGCAATCAAATTCTCAATCAGATCATTTTGTTCTCCCAGTGTTTTGTTCTGTACGTCCATGTTTTACTTGAACTAGAAGTGACCTGTCACTTTTAATGCTAGAAACGTTTGAAAAATCGATGAGTGCGAGAGAAACATTCATTCTTCTCTCTGCGGCTGTCTTGCTCCCATTTAGGTGCTGGTACTAAGTACCAAAAGTCCTGTCTATTGTTATATTAATGACTGTGTGATCTCCTCTGGTCAAATAGAGTGTTTCTCTGTCTCAGACTTTGATTATGGTGCTATAATTTCCCCGTAGGTGTCACTCATCTGACAGCATGCATTCAAATTACATTTCGCTTTCTTTTGAATGAAAAAAAAAATCTTGATTCACACATAAAATATTCATGTCACAATCTCTGGGAAAGTAATTGTGTCCTTAAAAGTTCAGACGTCGCCTCACCCTTGGGGGCTGTATATACCAGTTTAGATGGTATACACTGTTTTCAGCTACCGCTGTGGATCAAACACCACTGCTGGCTTGATTTCTAAGCACTGTCACTGTGTACCATATGAATATATATCTGCAATGTAAATTGTCTGAAAAGCTGGTATAGCTGATCTCATGACATAAAAAGGTTCTTTTTTTTATCAAGGGAACAATAGAAAATTTAAATGTCTAGAAATCTTTTTTGAGAGCTGTCAGGTAATCATCGTACTCATGGAGAAGCTGGTGCACAGTCTTCCTTCAGTGAAAATCACTCCTTTCATATCTATCTTACCTATATAGCTCAGTATGGAAACATATATAGCTGCCTGGAACTGATACAGCAGTCACGAGCAATGTGATCCAACTCCACCAAATCCAGCAGCTGTGATCTCCAGACCTCACTGGGATTTCAACCGGTCTGTGATGGACCAGGTATGCCAGTGGGTCAGATTGCACCTGACTGTTTAGGAGGGTACATGTGGGAGGCTGAGCGCTAGTGGTCTTCTCCATGGAAATCACATGCAGAGGTCGGCTTCACTTTTAGAGACCACAGCTGGATCTGAGCACTTGGATGTGGTAGGCAGGGCTACCATCGCCTGTGCGAGCAACGGAGGACGACACATGGGATACTCAGTGCTGCCACAACAAGATGTTTGCGGTTTGTCAGCCTCTCATCACTGCAGTGGCTCCAAAAGCTCCCTTTCCCATGGCTGGCAGATCTGTCCAAATGTGAAAATGTTGGCCTTACTTACATTTGTAAAAACTCTCCAATATTGCCTTAGCACAGTCTGGGACATTTTGCTATCCGTCCTTTAACCATCGTCTCTATGTTTCAGTGTGCATCAGTGGTTGGCGATGCTCTGGCTGGTTAACATTTAAATTCTGTCCGTGTAGCCATTCAGTTCTCTGATGCCAATAATCCTGTGTGGCCTGACCCACTGCCCCAAAAACTTTGGCTCAAGCCCATAAATGCTGCAGTTCACTGAGCTATGCTTCTCTCTCAGGTAACACCCACAAATATGAAGAAAGAGCATACTACAGCTCCGTTTAAAACATTAAAATGAGTATTAAAAAGTATAGACACAATCAGAGCCCAGCAGGGTTTCATTCTTTACCAACTCCTATGAATAACAGATACCTTTAATTCATGTCTCTGGTTTCTAACCAATTCCTTTTCCATCTTAATAATGTATTACCTCACCCATATTTAGAGAACTTTTGCAATAATCTATCAAGGGAAACTTTGTCTAATAGCCTTCTACAAATCCAGACATATTAGATCTATTAATTTAATTTAATAGCTGCTCCACATTGTAAAAGCAACCACTTCCTTTTTCTGTAATGGTGAGAAAAAAAAATAATGCTTCAAGTCATTACATTAGCCTCACTCTGCTCAGATTATATGATGTGACTGCTTCAAAGAACATTTTTTAATAAAAACTGCCAATTTGCACTTTCAGAAAAACTCTGCTTTGCTGGTTGGTGTCCTTACCTCCTACAATGCACATTCCCATTGAAGCTACAAGTCCATCACTTTAAATAGCTCTTTAACACCGAAAAGAAAAAATGGTGAAGAAAAATACCACTATCTCCACCTTCTTCTGTGTGCCAGAGAGATCAAACTGAGGGAGCTCATGGATCACTCTCATCTTTCTTCTTAAAGAACAGTCCCAGCAGAAAAAAAATCTCTTATTACAAAAAAAGTATATTCCAAACCCCTGCAGCTGCAGAGGGAAGTTTTAACACGTTATCCGTATATTTCAAAACTCAGAATATGAATAAATTTAACTTTAAATTCATTATATTTCTTAGAAGCCAGGCGCATGGAAATCAGACTCGTATTTAATGCGCTGAGCAGTGGTATTTTTCATCAAACAGGAACAACAATTGAGATGGTTTGTTTCAAGAGGACAACTAACCTATCCTTGAAGAACAGCATTTGCCTCAGCTGAATATTCGGTTGGTGCTGATTAGAGGGATAGTATCTTGCGTTTTCATATATAAAGCTATTTATCTTGTGAATCTGGAGTTAGCAGACTCAGCATTGCCAGCAACTGAGAAGTGGAAATAACATGAAGCCTTGTAATACTGTTAAGAAGGCTTGATACATATCACATTGAAAAGTATCTTAATTCTTGTTCTCTGTTTAAAGTGAGATGACTTGAGGACAGAGCAGCTCCTCTTTCGTCTTGAAAAATCTGCCGTACACTTTTTGTATCACATGCTTGGAATTGTTGACTACTGCTAATCCAGATTTTAAAGGGGAGGTTTTGCCCTGAAGAAGTTGGTACAGTGATTCAAATTTCAAAGAGATGAGAGCAAACGCTGTTTTCTTCTTTGGTTAACTTTGCATAAAATGTTAAGATGTGTCAGTCTAATTTCTGATAAATGAGAGCAGCTGATGTTTGAAAATGTACTGTGGAAATGGCTGGCTGGCTCTTCACATCCAGGGTGAGTATAAGCTATCAAGCTTGAAGGCATTTTAACGATGCTAATGTTTTAATGTTGACTGTTAAATGAAAACCAAGTTTTGATTTTTAATGTGGAATATGGAAATGCTCCTAATGGTTTGGCTAGGACTTCTTGTTCTATCTCATAAATTCATACAATCAGATTAAGCTATAAAAAATGAACTGTTAGACCATATTCATTTCTGATGTAGTAAATCCACGTGAAGTCAGTGGACTAAAATGAGGTATAACTTTGACCCAACAGCTATATTTATTATAGTTAAGTCTAGGTTTAGAGACATGGTCTTTTCTGTTAGCTGTTCCTTTTATTCTGACTAAGAATTATAGATGGGGCTTCGTATTTCTGAAAAAATACTGTTATAATAAATTAGTCTCTGATCTTTTTCTATTATTAATATTGAATGAACTCTCAGAAACCATTCATAGTTGTTTATGATAGTGCATAATTATTTAAAATGATATTGATGTGTTTTATTAGGAGCCCACACCCTACAGAAGATTTCTCTTTCTATTTCAAGGATGAACAATTTCTAGGATTTAAAGGAACATTGCTGGCACTTTTCCTTTAAAAATTGAAGAACTTCTAGACTACAACATTACATATGAATTACTTCTTATGGTTTTGTATCATCATTCCTTTCCTTCCAACAGGTTGAATAGTGTTTGATATATACTTAATGTTATTAACTACTCAAAAGAGTCCTGGGAGTTCAACCAAATCTCGTACGAGCAGATTTTCTCCTCCAGTCTATGCTACTTTGCCTTGAGTCAGGAATGGAAACGAGACAGGAAACTTACATACCAAAAAGAAGTAGCGTTTGAAAGAGGAATTGTGTTGCACTCATGGTCTATGACTGATGAAAGTGGGTACTTTTCCCAGCAACTACTGGTTTTATTCTAGGCAAATCACTTAAATCTTCATGCTACTGTTTTCTGTCCTATAAAATAGGAGCATAATGCTTCCTTCGCCTACCTTCTGTCTCTCACATCCTTGTTAGAGTGTTAATTCTTAGGATGCATCTCCGACTGTATGGCCAGAGGAAAATAAAGGTCTTGATCTTAATCAGAGCCTCTATCTGGTACCTGAAATGCAAATAATGAATGCTAATTCAAAGTGAAAATCCTTGGACTTTTTTTTTTTCTTCTAATGTGTTCAGGTCAAGTTTGAGATCATTCTTATTTTCCCTGGATGGCTGCTTGGTTTTTAGTTCTAGTTACGGCTGAAAAATATTTGGCATTGTGGCCATAAATGTTGCTCACTGGGGCATTCTAGGATCATTATGATGCTGAATATGTCCTGAATTCAAGAAAATAAAAGGAAGATTTTTTAAAAAATTGTTCTTCTTCCTTAAAGCCTGTTGTGTTTAGGAGAAGAGAATGCTTCTCAGCTGCATGCCTTTCATTTGGTTGTTCCAACTTCAAGCTTAGCAGGCACAGTATTTTTTCCTTTAATAGGCCAACCTCAGTGTATTGTAATTAAAACAGAGATAATCTTATTTTAACATGAAGTATATATATGAATTGTATGTTATCCTACAACAACAGGACATATGATTTACATGTGGCTGACAAACTGAAAGTTTACAACTTAAAAGACTGAGGTGGTTTTATTCTTTCTTCATTTTTACTCTTTCATTAATTGGGAAAGGGAAGTAAGGAAGAGGTAACTGATCCAACAAAGAGAGGGCTTATGGGTTTGGGCCATCAGAAAAAAGATGCTGTCCTTTTTGCCACTTACCATTGGTCAGCCGGGTTTTAAAAGTGCTTACAAGTCTCCATTATAAATCAAAGTTCCTGCCTTGTGATTCAACATTATCATAAACGCAATCTCTTTGTAAGACCGAATTTCTCAGTCCACAAGTGCATGTGGCTGTGTATCACTTCCAGAAAAGGAGAGGGGGTTTTTTAACAGCTACTCTGTGACACCTAAATTAGGATGCTGGTCCTTGTGTTTAATGGATGGAGTACTGACAAGATTGATTCGGAGCACTGAAGTTGGATCCTGCTCTCAATCACTTCCTGCAGAAGACACACTTTAGACACTAAATAAACAGAAAACCTATGATAACCAGGTTGGCAAAATACATAACTAAGTTAGGTACCCAGTAAAATAACTTTTTCTCTAAAGTGTTCAGCCTGAGCATAAACTGGTGTTGCCTGAAATTGAATCCTCGGAGGAAACTATGAGTGCTCTCAGACATCAGTGTTGCATCAAAGTATAAACTAGCTAAAAAAAATGTAATTGCTTGGTTCAAAAATACATGTATGAGAAATCATTTTTTAGAGAAAATAGGAAAGAACTTAAATGAGGAATGGACAGGAGCCACAACAGAGCTAAATATCTATTACGTTTTGACCCATAGCAGAGGAGTCACTTACAAAAGTGTAGAGATGATTTTCCCTCAAATCTTCCTCTAAAACACCCCCCCACACACTTTTTGAAAGACCAAAAAAAGCTTATTTTAGCCTTAAAATCCAAAGATTCCAGGATAGCCTGTGCTTGTTCAGCTCTGCGGATCAGCTATTCCACTAGTCGTTATCTTTTATAGTAGGCAATACATGATGCTTCAGAGGAAGCCTAAAGTAAATTACTTGCCCAGAGGGACTTTTTTTTCCTAACAGCCAGAATTAGTGGGCTAGGTTGTGTTCAAAGGCTTCACGTTTACAGCCTATAGAAATAGTTTATCTTTTGCTTCATTCTGTTATAGCTCTGTACTTCTTCTGGGACCAGAATCAATACAAATAACAAAGTAGTATGAGACTCTGCAACTAGGCTGGCTGGATAAAGTTTAAGTATTAATAAATTAAGCAAAACCTCTTCAGGTGTCCAGATTAATTCATTGACAGGAAAATACTGGAGAAGCACAAGCTGACTGACATCTGATCTCCAAAACAAAGTCTGCATTATTCTTCTTACCATATACACCCCTGCTCTACTCTGCATCACCAACGTAAGTGAGAGAAAGCAGCATACCAACATTTCTTCTCTAGTTGCAGCAGTGGAATCACATTCTTCGCAAGTGCTTTTAAAGTTGTATTTTTAGAAGATGCTCTTTCCTTTTAGAGTAATTCTGTTAGAAGTGTATCAAGGGTACCATGTTAGCAAAACTTAGCTATTTTACTAAATGTCAGGAACATACCAACAGCAGCTATGGCAGCAGGAGGAGAGCCCTTTGTCCGATCGTGAAAGCTGGGGATTGTTTTGACAGAGCAAGCCAAAAAGTTAAGGAAAACACTGTGGTTGTTTTTATTTCTCCTCTTTCTCTTCTTAATGCTCTTGGAGTTAAATGACATCTTTATATTGCCTTTTTTTTTTTTTTTAAATTTAATAAAAATGAAGAAATGAAGGCAAAGAATATACTCTGCCTTTTGGGGTAGATTTCCAGAGGTGTGAGGATAGAACTAAATTATGCAGCAAATAGGGATTTTTAACATTTGGGTATTGATTTAAGACAACAGGCACATCTGCTGAATTATTTGCATGCAGGAGAACTCACTCCCAGCAACATCAGCCAGCTCACACAGACATGCACATACACAAACACATGCACGCACACGTGCAAACACACAAGGAGCTTAAGGTGGAATAAAAGTCTGTGCAAAGGGTGGTACTAGGGCTTGGCTTCACGTAAAAATTCAGCTCTTGCAAAGAGGCTGTCCTCCTAATCAGTTGTCATCAGTTTGCACTATATTGTGAAAGTTAAACTTTATCATCCATCCATCCATCCATGACCATGGCTGCAAGTTTTCAAATGTCCCCTACTTATGTCTGTGGCTCCTGTACAAATAAACCTAGAGAATGCAGTCCCGTATAGATCCCTTACTACTACAAAAAAAGACGTGACAAAGCCATAAAGAATTTCAGATAACAAGCAAAAATGATTCAAGAGAAGCTTCAGGCTAAATTGCCACAAGTCATAATGTGGAAAAACTTACTTTCTGCCCCTGCCTCGTTAGCCACATTGTCTATCAAGTCTAAAAGGGAGAAAAAACCAAAGAAAAGCAAACACAAAGTACTGCAGTATGAGTCTGTGGTTTGGGAAGAAAAATACTGCTAAACCCCCTCCTGGAGCTCATATATTTCTATAATTACACAAATATTTTGCACTGTTTTCTAAACAAAAAAATTTACAATTCATCATGAACCAGAACCATTGTTAAGAAAGCAGAACACTGATATAAAAAAGAGGAAATTTCTACTTCACTCCAACAGGAATTTAAAGCTAAGGAAAGCACTTCTGATGTAAAAGCACTAATCAAACAAATGGTCTGACCTTGCATGACAGAAGATGTGTGAAGAAAAATCATTTTAAGCTCCTTGACTAAGCCAATCAATTTGCTATCCTGCTCTTCCTGTGGTTTTTTGGAGATGGACTTCCTTGTAAAAAAGTAGGGCCAGACAAAAAAGAAAAAAATGATTCATAATCTAGGAGACCTTTAATGGCAACACCTGTATTTGTCTGGCACAGACACAGAAATCCACTTGACATCCTATCAAGAATGGAAGAAAGATAACTTCTCTGTGTTTAGTCCACCCAAGTCTACAACAACAAGGTCTTTGGGACATTCAGCACTGAAACTTGGCACAAAGAGCAGTTCACATTTCTCACTTACTCAAGTCCTTCTCTGGTGTGCCTTTGAAAAGATAACAAACATACTTGTTGCGAAGGAAGGCCATACAAATATTTAAAGATCTGTTTGGATTAAGATTTTGCAACATGAATGTAAAATGAAGTTGTTTTTTTCTCTTTCAGCAGCTGAATCCTAAGGAACATCAGCGAGTGAGTAGCAGCTAACTTAAGAAGTTTGCACTGTAGCACTTAACAGAGAGATAAAGGAAAGATACCAGGACAGCCAAGACTCATTCTGCACTGATTTAGATGCCCTGGATTTCTGCACTGATGCAGCAAGAAAGCCTGCTCTTGGATTCAGGTTGGTTAATAGAAAACAATTATTTAGATTACAGCTCTGGTAGAAATCTCACCCCTAACTAAAGTCCTATTGTGCTAAGCACCATAATACGGTGTGGAGCTCCTGTTCTGAAAACTTGCTACAACAGGGTACTGAGGTATTAAGTGAATCATTGCAAATCACGTAGCACAGCTGATGCAGGCTTCGGTTCTCTGGAGTCACAGTTCAGTGTCCCATCCAACAGGCTACTCGGGCTTGTGCAAAGGTTTGGTATTGTTGGGGTTTTTAGCTCCTTTAGTCTCTTAGGATTTTTCCAAAGGCTGAGCTTGTGCTTATTAAAAGTTTAAAAGAAGGGTGTTCATGGGAGCTGAACAACAAACTGGTTGGTCAGTGTACCAAGGCAAGATTCATTCCTATGTGAGAATAAGTTATCCATACAGATCCAATTATGTAAGTCATGGTTATTAAACAGCTACTGAGTTTGGATGTACAAGTGTGTGGTACTGGAATAAACCCCTCCATCATTTCCTTTTCATGACCTTCAGCAACACTTGGCTGTTACTGCAGCTTATAAATATTGAGGAAGCAGTACTAGTTAGAAATAAATTCACTGTTGCAATTTCCAGATTAAAAAAAAAAAACAAAACCAAAAACAACACACACATTCTGCAGCAATAAGGACACTAATTTTTGACACCATATGTCCCATTCTGGAGAAGAAAATTAACTGATCTGATAGAACGAGGGAAAATTTAAGTTTATGAGTTTAGATCAAATGTTATGAATCAACATAAAATTGAATTCAATGAATAATTTAGTGTATGCCCACACTGTCATTTTAGTCCATTCCTCTGGTCCCCTGCCCATGTTTCTCACTTGTCTCTTCAGGCCCTGCTCCCATTGGGAGTGAATCACTGCTCCAGGCAGTATGGCTGCAGACCTTCTGCTCCCAGCAGCACTAACCTTGACCAGTACAAATGCAAGCCACTCCCTTTAACTGGCTTTAGCATCAGTGTTTTTGCTTTGATGTCACTAACTAATATAGCATAAGTAACCATAACAATGCAGAGACTTCACTAAAAGACAGTGCAAATGTCTCTTCAGATAATGGTTTCAGGATAATAAATCTCCTAAAACATCAAGAGAAAAATACCTGTTTTTTTTAATGGAGAATAATCTATGAGAAATCTGTTTGTGAAAAGGAAAATGCCATGGAAATAGCTAAGGAGCTGACGGAATGTGTCCTGTACTCCTAAGGCCACGTCCTTAGCTGATGTGAACAGCTTTATGCTGAAGACAGACTCTGACAACACTTAGCCCCAGAAAAGGACTGCACTGTTGTAACACTGAGCATAACTTTTAGGGGCATTGCTGCCTAATTTACCTTCATCCCCAAGGTAGTCCTCAAAGATTCTTTTTTAATACAAGGATATTGAGATGCGATTTACAAGAAGTTATGCATGGCAAGGGGGACATCAAATATAGTCAGTGGTAATATGCCAGTGTCGTGATCTAAAGCACACTGGCTTTCAACGTGAGGGCCAGATCCCAAAAAGGACATGGGTGTTTGCAGTAGGAAGAATATAAATGTCTAAGAACAAATGAGACTGGGGGGGGGGGCAGGGCAGAGAGCAAGTATCTGAAGAGCCACAGGCATCCACATTTTCCTCCAATTAAGTTACATAGTGGATAGATTTCTGGCGCTGATCAGACACAGCGATGTTGTCTCTTTGGTTGACCTATGGTCAGTTTTCTTTCTCCACCTTAGAGATTTGCAGTTCAGGTACCAGCCATTTACACATCTGAAAGCTGCTAGGGATAGCCAATTGAGTCGGAAAAGACACATAAAATGGGAGTTTTTTCTGTGCTTTTTGTGCAGTGAGCTTGTCCTACAAGAATAGTAGTGGTCCTACAAGAATGGTAGTGGTCCTGCAAGGTTCTGATAATGGGCATCCTTTGATATGGCACCAATTTTGTGGAATAAAATGTTGTTGTTCTTTACACAGGCATCCCCTCATGTTAGTTCTATCATTAATCCAAGATGAGTCAAAACTGGGAAAAGAGTTTGTCTTTCTCCATCACGTTTGCTTACACTGTTGTCAACTGTTATGTGTTTAATGGGTCTTTTTCTATTTGTCTCCTGGAACTGTCCTTCTAAACAGTCACGTGGCAGTTATTAAAGTTACAATAGGGAATACTGCACCCTTGCACCACAGACATAAAACACAATGCAAGTTCAACATTCTTTACAGAGAAAATCAATAGATCTCCTGACAAAGCAAAACCTTCAGCAGTTTCTTACCCAACTCACAAACCCCTTTGGTTCAGCAAGTACAAGATGAATGACAGATAGCACTGAGCTAATTTCAAGAAAACAGCGCCAAAGCAAAATCCTCAAATGGCCTATTATTCCTGAAACCATTGAATTTACACATTCATTTGTCATTATATATGGGGCTGCGTCCTATTATATGGTTAAGACAGTTATTCTGCTGATTAAATAGTACATCAATAAAGTCATCTAATGCATCATTATCAAAGCTTAACCTAGCAAGTACGTTAAAATATTGGTGTTAATACACTCTAAATTAATTAATATTTTATTGAGTGGTTTAGAAATGTACTTATTTCCCAGACAATCCACACTTCCTTTTTTTTTTTTCCTTTCTTTCCTTTAGCTTTGCTTTGTTGCCCTAGTAATAAAAGGATGTGCCCCCTCCCAAGCCCACAGTGAATCATTGCACTGCCACCTTATACTTATTATCCATGTAAGAAGAGTTCATTAAAAACTTTGTTAAGGCTTGATTGCTCTCTGCTTACATATGTAGAAGCTCTAGTGATGGCAAAAAGTACAATCGGGTGGTTACAGTAGAGGGCTTAAGCGATTACAGTATGTTAGTCTCACCAACAGTATGTTTCAATAGTTAAGAGAATCCCAGACCACAAAATTTCCTCTTAAGGACTTGCAGCCAACTAACACCATCATCGCTGGTGTCTTCTGATAACTTTCTTTCCTTCTTCATTTACATATTCTTCCACTCTGCTAGCAGACTGCAGAAACTACTTACTGTATCATCATAGAGGAAGGTTTCACTATCATTTCTGAATCTGTTTTCTTATGAAATAACTTTTTTAATCCATGTAGTAAAGGAGAAGTAAAGCTGATGCTGATACGTTGATTTCACTGAGGTACTTATAAATCTTTTATTAGATGACTACTCACAACTAGATGTTACACATGAATCTAGCCAGCGCGAATCACTGAGATTGAATTCAGCAAGAACGGCAGTAGCATGAAGACAGGATGCCAAGGAAAGTTCTCACTTTTCATTGCATAGCGGAGAACTATGGTTAATATAGCAAGAAGTCGTGAAGTAAAACAGATGGAAGAAACATTGTGAGTGTTAGGGAGGAAGCCAGAGCAGTGAGTAGTAATGGGACATGACTTGTTTTGCATGAGCAGTCAGCATTCTGGTCAGATTTCTGGGTCAGATTCCATAAATATTCATTTTCCAATCCTATCTTTTTTATTATTAAGCCAACAATGTGATTATAGTCTCAGAGGATTAGTTCTGAGAATGGGTGTTTGTCACTTGTCCGGTTAAACCAAAACTTGAACTTTTTAAAAAAACAATTCCTTTTTATTTTTTTTTTTAACTTTTCCACAAACAAGAAAACAAAGCCCAATGAGTCTATGTGAAAGACAGCTGTGACTTGACCTACACAGCTGCAGAAAGGGTGAAGCAGGTAGAGGGCTCTTAGTCCTATTGGTCCCTGTGCAGAGAAGGTGGCTAGCAAGAGGCTAAAATAGTCAGAGACTGATCATTCACTGAGCTTCATCCACAAGCTTCAAGAGTACCGTTGCATTATAGCAATAATATATGACTGCAGCAATAATCACAGTGATGGTATGGCTACTGTGCACATTAACCAAAGGATAATCACCTCTTCCAATTCTGCAGTACGTGAGCAAAACTTTAGTGTTGTTTATCCAGATTATAAAATCAGTACAGGCAGGTGTAATGGTATTGGAGCTTGTGAAAATCAAAATCACAAGTATCTGTAATGGTGGTATTGTAATGTATGATAGTTTGAAAAATTTCTTATAAATCTTTTTATAAGCCCCTGTCGTGGTTTAACCCCAGCCAGCAACTAAGCAATTAGTCAACAATACAGAATATCTACTGTTGTTTGACATCATCAGTTAGGATTTTTCACATACCTGACAGCATATTTTTGAACTATTTTATCTCTATTGAGCTTATCACTTGTACCTTTTGTGGCTACCTACCTGAATTATGGCCAAGAAAATTCAATCAAATTAGCAAAGGATAATAGGTTATTTGAATAATTGTTTTGTGAGCATCAAACTCTTCCAAATCTAATTCTAAACAACTTATCCATGACCACTACAAAATCCCTCTCAGATAATATGTGGATATAATGGCATCAAGAATCAAGGAGAGAAATACTGCTTTGAATTGAGACCCACTCTGCCGCTAGGACGTGATACAGAAAACATTTAAAGAAGTGCTTTATTTGAATGAAGAAAAATTCTTGTATTTGATGTGCTGGAGTGATGACACATTTAAATCTGTCCGTTTAAGAATGTGAGGAAGCCCAGGAACTGGGTTTCTGGGCCTGCCCATAAGCTTTCATAGTCCTGCTGATTCAGGGACTTCAGGATTTCTCCTATTTCCCCACTGGGAATTTCTCCACTGCTTCGGATCAGCATGTGAACAGACTAGTACGGAGCAGATACCTTCACCTGTCGGGAGCGCCGTACTGAGGGGAGGCTCTGCCTGGCCAGCCTTTCAGAGACCTTTATCATCTGCTCTTTTGCTGTTTGCGCCGACTCCTGCACCGTACCAATTGCCAACTACCGCAGCAGCAGAAATAGCAAAGAAAAATTACAGTCTCAGTGCTGCACGGGTTGGCAGAGCTACTGTCCCTAAGAAGTTTTCAGGTCTACAGCATCGGGGGGGGGGGGGGGGTTTAGAGAGAAGCATGGGTAGGACGGGGAACTGGCACTGAGCTCCTTCACTCTATCGCAACGCTACTAAATAGTCTCACCGGGTCCTCCGGGTGGGACCGCCAAGTGCTTCCGCAGGTAGCAACCACAAAGCCCAGCTGCTGACTCCCATGCGCAAGCAAGGACAGCATGTTCCCTTCCTAAAGCCTCCCTCGTACCCACCATAATGAACTGGCAAAGAATCCCTGCTAATTTGGCAGGGCGAACGCTTGTGGACTTGAAAAAGCCTTCAGCTGATTTTCCAAAATGTGAAAAATTGTAAATCATGCTATCCTCTTTCAAAGTCTATTAGAAGGCAGCAGTGATGTATAGTTCAACCTAACACCTTTCACAGTGACTAATATGCAGCTTTCCCGGTGTTCACTAGGATGACTGGTGATAATGATAATGATGAATATCCATGCAAAATATCTGAGGTTTTTGAAAATGGTTCCCTTTGACTCATTAAGTACACAGGCTTCACCAGCAAGATAATGTGTCAAAAGCTATTTCTGAAGAACACAAGCTACTACTTGGTTTAAGCAACACGGGATAATTTTAGAATGACTGAATATGCCTGGGGATTGCAAATGTAAAGCAAAAGTAAATTTTCCCTCCTTTAAGACTTGTCTTTACATTAGCCAAGGAAACATTAAGATTACTCTCACTGCAGTCATATCTCAATTTTATTCTCATAGAATTTTGTGATGGTAATAAATTATTTGAAAAATTAGTTTCCCCTGTACCAAGAACTGCAGCTGATGTGCTAACTGCATACGGAGAGAACCGTGGCAGTTTACTCGTAACATTTAACCTGGAAATGTAAGAAACAAAGTAACTCATTCACTGTGTAATCCTGACATAAACCAAAATAGCCGCAAAATAACAATACACAATCAAATCCAACGCGTGTCTACACGAAGCAGCAAGCGGATGTGACTGGCTCTAAACCAAGTTAACGCGTAGGCTGCTTCCTTCGCTGAATGGAATCAGATTGCAGATAGTTAACTTCGGGCATGATGTGTCTCAAATATATTCAAGCTTGATATATAATGAAATGAGTAACTGGCATTTACCCAAGAAGTGCCTGTATTAAATGGACGCTTAGAAGAAGCAAGTGGTATAAAGCAAGCATAAAAGCTAGCAATGCCTAGGTGATGCTCTTTTCTCTTAGGGAACTGTCAGAACTGTGGGCAACAAAAGAATAAGCAGAATAAAAGCATAGAAGAACGACTGTAGCCCATCTCAAGTATCATAGTAAAGGGGGGAAAAGGAAGGAGGAAAGATGGGGGAAAAAAAAAAGAGTAAATACTATATTAATAATTGTGAAAGATAATATTTTCTCTAAAAGGAATTGACTGTATCAAGCCATTCATCTTCTAACATTGTCAACACATACTTCTGCTTCTGTCTCGGAATAGCTTCTTTAATATTTAGGAAGTGCCACTGTCATTTTCCCCCTCTGTCTTTCTGGTTGCATCCTTTATGACTGACTGCTTGTTGCTAATGTCAGTGTCCTCAGGGAGAGGAATCATCCCCCTCCCTTCAGCTCCAGTCTGAGGCCGGTGAGCGTGAAGAGAGATGGCAGTTTGAGGGACTCTGCAGCGTGGAAGCATGTCCAGCACAGAAAGGAAGAAGGTCTGCTCAGTAATTGGCTCTTTGGGTTTTTTGTGCCAGTCTGTTAGGGAGATGTACTGGCGCTTACATTTCCTCCTAGATGGGAAAATAGAGAGTCCTCACACCTCATTTTAATTATTTCAAACAGAAAAAGAATACCAAAAAATGCTGTGATATTCTTGGAATTAAAAATATTGCATTTATAGTGCATAATAAATTAAGCCCATCTCAATTTGCAATACTGCACTAGGAAGGAAAATTTATCCAAACTCCATCTGCCTTTCACCATCCATTATAAATGCATTAATAAAAACAGGCTTACCAATTAATCTGACAAGGCCTAGAGATAATAACAAAACATAATCTACCTTTACAAGTAGATGGATATGCCTGCGCAGCCCTTCTCGTTACCTGTATCTTTGAAAAGACGGCCCCTGAGCTACAGCCTGGCGTGTTAAACTATGGAGAGTTTGAGAAACACAACTCTTAAACAAGGAAAATAGGGAATTCCTGCAAACATTCCTGGCAGTAAACGGAAGGGCTCTTTCTGCACACACAGCGACAATGCCCTCACCCGCCATCCTGCTTGCAAGCCGTAACCAAATATATTTACCGGGTGACCAAAAGTAACTTGCTGTTCTTGGATGAACAGCTTTACCCTGCTATGCTCGAGGCTGCTTTAATGACACTAAAAATACAGACCTCGTGGCTATGCGCTAGGCTAACGGAATTGGGCCCCCACTACATTATGGCTCAAATTTAACATGATACATGATGTCAGAGCTAGAAAATCATTTCGTTTCTTAAAGTGGACAGGAGATGAGATTTAAACCGCCTAGGTTGGAGTCCTATAATCAGTCATCCAAAATAAATTTTATTATTTAAGACTTATTCAGAGGCAGACAAGCTGAAAACCTATTTTTATACAATAAAAAAGTTTATAGGTTCTCATAAACATGTAAATTACTTCTTCATACACGTTCTGCACACTGATTTCTTTTGTTTCATATGTAAGACTTACTTTCTGTTGTGCTTTGTGACCACGCTCACCAGTTTCTATTTGCAAACACCCCACACCGGGGTTTTCTTTGTCATTAACAGCACCAACCTAAAACTAATCTCCACGCATGCCCTGCCGTGAAAACATGACTTTGGTACGTAGGTTTGAACTAACATAAAATATTCCACCTAAACTCTCCAACAGCACCTGACTTTGTGTAGGTACGTGTTTGCTATTGCAAATACGTTTGCTAGATTTTGTTATTGTTCTGCTGCAGATGGGTGCAAGCGAATACTAGCTGTGTCCCGAGCTGGCTGGTGGGATAGGGTGGCTTGCAAAAATGTTAACGCAGGTACCCGACTTTCAGCCTGAAACAGGAGCGCAGGAGATCACACCTCCCTCCTCTTAACTACCTTTGGGGGTAGTTCCCAAATCCTACCAGCTCACGCTGTACGAACTCTCAGCTGCCGTGCGCGTACAACGCAGGGCTGTAACGACCTGGGTTTGGTTACGCGAGGTTACTAGGACATACAGATGCCTTGATCGTTTCTCCCACGCAAAACGCACGTACTCCTCTGCAAACCGCGGCATGCGGACACAGCAGAACGTTCGTTTCTCTGTCACTTAACTTGCCTCACGTGCAGGGGAAGTCTGAAGAGCCACCTCCCAGCATCTCAGGGAGCGCTGGAGCCAGAGCAGATGTGGGAGTCTTTAATGTTGGATTGGACCTCACTGAGAAGCTCAGCTACGAATATCTCCTCTCCAGACCTGGCATCCTAGAGTCCAGGAAAATAACACTCAATGATATAAACCTTCCAATAAACCTTCCACCGGCCTTATGTGTGTTATGATGTTCTTCATCTTTTATGGAAAAGAAAGATTTTTCAAGAGGACATATTTTTTAAAGTTTCCGCAACAGCCTGTTTTCCTGAGTTGAAGCAAAACAAGAACATCTAAGAACTACTGGACATGTCTTACTGGTCAAGGGCATTTTCAGAGAAACGGGCAAACCCAGCTATTTTTATCTCGTTTCTTGCCCTCATGGGTTAGGAAAATGAGCCAGGTCTTTTAGAAAGTTGTATTGCACTTAAATTGGCTTTTGCCTCAAAATGCAAATCTTCTCAGCCAACACATACAGAATGTAAAACTTGCCAATTGGATGACGAGTTGGAAGAAGATTGCAAATGATGCTGCAAAGATAGGAGATAAAATACACAGCATAGTAGGAGATAAATGTATAAAGAGTACTGCCATGTATATTTACTCCTGTGTAATCTGGAAATGACTGGAATAATGACAGTATTACTTATACAGCTGTTTATGTATTTAAACATTTCTTTCCTGTTATTTTAAAGCATTACAGGCAAACGCAAATAAATGCTTTTTTTATGCTGTGCTATTAAAGTGAACAAAAAATAGTCTTTAACTGCTGGGGTTTTTTTGCTTCCACACAGTAATCAGACTTCACCTCTGGAACTCTTCCTGTTGCTACAGTTTCAGTTGTCCCTTTGTAAAAAAGCGCAGAACGTAATCCTGAAAACATCCCTAGTTGTATCTCTGGACAGATCGATCCAGAGATTAGATCAGATCCTAGATATCACTCACAGACTTGCTCGTCTCCCAGTTGGAGTCACTGATTTGTCCTAAGATGAGCCAAATTCTACTGAATTCAAAGTTTTCTTCAAGTGATTTTATGGGATGAGATCGTGATGATGCTTTCACTAGTTTCTGATACTAGGAAAGAAAAGGAATTTTTTCTCTACTCAGAGAATAAGTATAGCACTAGAGAAGTTCACTCCTGGGTTTGGGAAATTACTTTTACTTCCCCCCCTCTCCCCCCCCCCCAAGCAAATTTTTGAGCTCACAAAGTTCAAGTGAATTTTGTATCTGCTAAGATGTATTCTGTAATCTTTATTAAATATTAATGCTGAACAAGAACCACTGCTTCTCTGTGCTTATAATAAATAGTTGTCCCTAGAATGTGTCATACAATTGTTCTTTTTTTTCCCCTTTAAGATTGATTTAAATACTTTTAAATATGACATCAGCCTTGAAGCTTTTCACAGGAACAAAGACATATAGGTCAGGAGTGTGTCAAAATGACATTTAAATGTCAGACCAGCACTTACTTTATTGAGATATGAAGTAATGTCTGCCTATTTGCTGAAAAAGTATTTAAGTCTATTTCAAGTGATCAAAGACAGTTCTCCAGTGATGATGCCTTTGAGTGGCTCCGAGAAGATGTGGAATAGAAACTGAGATAGACTTGATGGGGGGAAATAGTGGGGAATAAAATTAGGAATTTGTCTACCAGTCTGACAGGAAGTCAACATGACCACATTACATCTGTACTTGCACACAGTAGGAATTAAAGCAAAGGAAAATCAAATAAAGAACTTACTTCTGTGAAGCACTGTAGCTCAAAAATAAGAGAAGAGATGAAATGCCACAAAGTTGGGGATAGAAAAAACTTCTTTAACATAGCTGAGCCAGCATTGCCTCCACCCATTTGTAACGAAAAGTAAAGGCAGAGGGGGCCAGGGACTTCTGTGCCAGGAATCTGCAGCCCGAGATGACAGAGAATGGGGAAAGGAAAACAGCGCTACTGAAATGCAAAGATAGAAAACCCGGGCAACAGCCTTCTTCATCAGTGCCATCGCCACCCCTACCTCCTTCCATCACGCTTTTAAGGGGAGATGTCACGCTCAGGGAAGGACCCGCAACCCTGGAAGAGGTGCAGAGCTTCTCCTCCGTTCTTCCCGTGACCTCGTACGCGCGTGTGTGTCAGCACCTTGCGGTGAGTTCTACTTCCAAGACCAGGATGTCCTTGGCTGCTGCGGGACCACCTGGGAGGGCACTGACTCGTTCTGGATTGAGATGCAGGTACCTATCTGCTAAGAAGAAAATGCTCCGCGCTCATTAGCTAATTTCTCCTACGCGGGTCACAGAACAGCTGTCAGCTAATTACCTTTCCTGACTGGTAGCCTAAATTGAATCTGGACTAGGAGTCCGCAAGTAAAAAATCTTTATTCTCTCTCACGCCTTTTTTCCCTACATTGTTAGGGTTAGGGAAGGGAGAGGATGGAAAGTTCCATGTCTTCCTCCCCAGAGATTGTTAGTTATCACCCCAGAGATTCGTACTTTAAAGTTGTTGATTGTCTTATGGACAATTATCAGTGTGTTTTTTATGATGTACTTAACAGCTCAGAAATTGTGAGCTTGCTATGCTGTACAATACCTTTAAATTACGGGACAATCTGCATTCATGATGCGCTGTGTGTTGACAATATACGGGTACCTTAACTGACAGGAGGACACTGTCCTTGCAGTCTGGTACACTTACTTTATGCTGGCTCTGGCAAATACAGCAAGCAGACATTAAACGCTGCAGACATTCAGAATACCCGAAGTGCATTTTTCATCCAGTATTATTTATCACAAATATGCTTAGGTGACAGCTTGTTTAATATACACTGAATAATATGGGTCATGGCATTAGCCAGCAAGTGAGAGAGCTCCACCAGCAAACATTTTATCAGGTGCATTACTGCTTAGCGTTCACACCATCGTAATATTTACATTGCATTTTTCCTTGGTGACTTACCAAGGGCTACACTGTGGCATTTAGCTTAGCCTATATTAGGGGCTGCGAAAAAAAGAGAAACGCCAAGAGGGTGCATGCCCAAATGGCACACAACGCAATGGAGAGCACAAAACAGTGTTCCTCTTCAAGAGTTGGAGGCTCTACCTTACATTTTTGGTGCCTGAATCCAAAAAGTATTAAGGGCACAGAGGCTACTAGCTACCCTACCAACCCTAGGTGCTTCTGACTTGGAGAATCTCACAAACTCCCTGACTTCAGGAGACAACGTGCTAAGGTTTAAAGAGGGTCAGCCTCAGGTTTACCTGGACATAGGTTTCTGCTCAGTGGGCTACGTCACAACCATTCTTATGGGGGCTCGAGGAGGCAAGGGCTCTTTACACCTTCTCCTCTCCAGCTGTATGGTCAAGAACATGACCTTACAGCCAAGGGGAATTTAAGGAACATGCACACACAAAAAAACATTTGGGCAAAGCATCTCAACGCCAGGATTCCGGAGTTCTGGTTCATTACGTTGACACACATATCCCCACATATCTATCTGTGAGTTCATCACCTTCTTATTCAATTGAAAATAACTCCCCAATAACCTGTCCAGAATATTTCAAAGACTATGGAAAGAAAAAATAAAACACTCTCTCCACACCTCTATATTCTGGGTGTGTTCATCCCACGCAGAGACGTTCTTATACCAGCACCCACACAAGACGTTGCATCCGCATCGCCAGGAGCGATGCCACAAGGAGACGCTCTCCCAGCGACAAAAGCAGCAGAGACACGTTAACGCCGTGCCCCACGCACGCTAATAAGACCTGTCACTTGCCAGCACTAGCTAACACGGGCTCTGCTTTGGGCTGACGTAGCAATCTATATTGCTCTTGAGGACACTCAGAGCAGTCTGGGGATGTCCACAAGAAGCCTGTTGCTCAGTTCAGACATGACCCTAGACATGCAGTATCAGGCCCATCAAAATGTTACAGTCAGGATGTACTCAGGAACCCAGAGGCAGGGTGAAGAAAAAAAAGGTTACGCTATTTCGTAAGCATGGTTCTGACTGGCACCGTGTTCACGGACTCATCGTTCATCAGACAAATAATTCAGATGATCTGCCTCTTTTAAGTATTGTTTTCTATTTTCTTCCATTCACTTTTGCTAATGTAATAGTTTGGTTCATATTCCCCTATGCCATCACTGGTTTTGAGTATGTGTCCAACACAGAACTGCAGCTCTAAATTTTTAAATTCAGTTCTCTGGAATCAACCCAGCATTGGGATTTTGAATTTGCATCATAGACAGCTTTTTGAACCCAATTTGCTTCTGATGCAACATCCTTGAGATTGTCTAAAGACAAGCATGGATTTTTTTTTTTTTTTTCCAATGCAAATTAAAACCTGATTTACTGAGCTTTACCCACCCTGTGACACGACACTGCACCACCACAGCTGCCAAACACTGATTTTGGAACCCAACAGCCCAGCAATCGGCAGCACTGAGAGTAACAAGCACAAGGCTCATATTTTTTTCATGAGAAAGAGGTTTCCTATCCATTGGTGCTCAGCTGAGTCCTACTGTTTGGACCTTGTAAAGTTTGACCCATTTAGGAGAGGGCAACAGAGTTCCCATGCTACTTGTTCTGCAAAGTAAACCTCCAAATGAAAACCACAGGCATGTCAATTTTTGTAGACTGTATTTCAAAGACACACACAAACATAGCGGCATCTCTTACTTCACAATGCCACATTACCACAGCAAGATTAGTTTTCTGGTTATTATTTGCTCTTAGAAATATTGGGAGTGTGGATCTGAAATGAGAGGAGTCTCTTCCACACACCGAGATAATGTTGGGGATTGCACTGCACTCTTCATTATCATTACCACCATTCTACCTAGGTCATGAGGGTTGTCAAAATACTTTTAAAAGATGATCAAATAGCCGCCTTCCATTTCTTTATACCCTTTTTATTCCACCACCCCACCCACACCTCATTTTCTCTAATATCAATTAACAGGCGGGAAACTGAGGCACAGAGAGGGAAAGGATTTGTCCCTCATCTAGCAGCAGAAGTGACAAAGACGAGAAGAGAATTAGGTCTTCCGGGTACCTGCTGGCCATGAGACAAGATCACCACCCTGTCCCACATTTAAGTCAGGCCTACTTGCATGTCATAAAGCCTCTTGTTTTCCCTCTAACCTCTTCACGGTGAAATCAGGATTTCTGTCCAAATTAGCATTTTGATTCTGGAGTTCTGAAATATCTGTCCTGACATGCAGATGACAAGGAGTTGAAATAGCTTGATATACATTCGGAGGGCAAACTGAAACCAAAAATTGTGACAAACCGCTGGCAGTTAAAATGTCTTTGTTGCTTTATTTGGTGGGTCCTGTTGGTGCTTGGGGAGAATAAAGCTGCCTGAACGCTTCCCTTCTACTTGAGAAACTGGTTTGACAGGAATTGACTTTAGGCAATTTTGATGTTCGGCTTAGCTCCTCTTTTTATCTTGTCTTTTCTATGCATACACATGCACACCTTCTGGCTTGTACACAGATTCCTCCAACCTTGCCAGTCGTCTTTCAACAGCTTGCCCCCTTTACCTACACATACACCCTTCCATCCAAACGCCAAGAGCTCTTCTTCCTAAAGACAATCACTGCTAAACGTTGAATGGTGCCTTGTCTGCCCAGGTCACGTATCTCATCCTCTATCTCTGCTCATCTGAAGCAAGATCTCAGCTTCCTTGTAACATGCTCTTTTTCAAAAGAATTATGACAAGAACCAAGGTTTGTCGATTTTGTCCTGAAATTAATAATTAATTCTTCTGCCATATTTCCAACGTTAGCCTGTGAACCTCTTCCAAGCTGATATTAGTTACCTGCTACAAGACTTTTTTTTTTTTTTTTTCCTCTTGGGAAAAAAAAAAAAAAATCTTTTAATTGGAATTATGGCATTTTTTATGATGGCATTTAATGCTCTCCAGTACTTCTGAGGCTCTTCATCTAAGTGGTGTATTAACATTACATAAACGGCTGCTTTTTATTATTATTATTATTTTGCTTATGGAAAACCAAACATTTATTTTACCATTGATAATGGTAACTTCTTCTAAAGGACGGTATCAGTCTACCGATGAAAATGAGAGATGGTGAGATATGAAAAATTCATAATAAGGACAAGGAAGTAGGAGTTAAAGCAAAAAAAAAAAAAAATTAAAATGAAAGGCACACCTTTTACCAGTAAGATTAATTACCATTATAATATATTACTAAAGAAAGCGGCAGGGTCTCTAGCTCTGGGTTTCCTCAAGATTGTCGTTTTCCTGGAAAACCTGCCCCTGTGAAGCACGTGTTCCTGGGCCACGGTAGGAGGGCCTGGACAAAACCCCTACATTATTTTGGAGGCCAAGCCAGATCCCTGGTTCCCAATAGCGAGGTGCAGCTCTCTTAAGAGGAGCTCCAAGTGCTGGGGCCGGTGGAGCCTCTTCCCAGCCCACACTTTCTGCGAGGCAACCCTGCTGGTCCCGGGTACAACCTCCCGAGAGGAGGGGGAGGCAGGGATGAGCGCTCAGCGGTGGGGCGGGGAGACAGGACAGAGGTCATGGCCCAACTAACACGGAATGGGAACTGCTGTGCCGAGCCTGCTTCTGCCGACGGACCCCCCCTTCAGATCAGCACGTTCCCTCATCACCCAAAGGTATAAAGAACGTCTGCGGTTTGCCTGGGATTCTGCTTTGCCGTGTGTGGTGGATTAGCCTCGGCCAGCAGCCCCCCACCCACCCCCTCACTCCCCCATCTCAGCGGGACAGGGAGAGAAAATAGGGTGAAAGAGCGCGCGGGTCAAGCGTCGTGCTTTAAGAGTCGGTCTCATCGTGTCCCGTTTCACACTTCTTTACCCCTTCTAGTCCCTTAAACATCACTACTTCAAGAAAACTCTGTACCAGAAGCTGGGAGTCTGCTCCTTTCCCTTCTTTCATCGGCGTGCGAGGTCACGATCGAGGGGAAGGACGCGAGGCAGGCACCAAGTCCTCTCGCCGCGGTGTCCGCTGGCGGGACATGAGCTCAAAACCTATATCAGCAAGGTGTCATCTTGTGCCTTATCATAACCGCTCTCCCTCCTCTTCCGAAGAGGCCTGGGCTCTTACGCGGTATCTGACTTCATTTCTGTCTGCATCAGTACAGGCAGTTAACGTCGACGAAAGTTAATGGAGATTTACATTAGGACTAGCAAGATCTGAGCCAAGTAGTACTGCCAGAACCAAACCCGAAGGAAAGCCCAGAGGGGCTGGTAGGTTCCTCCGAGCAAGTGATAAAATTACTTAAAAAATCCTGTTCCTCTGACAGATTTCTCACACCGAATGTTTTATTACTATATATTATTTCCTTTCTCTTTTTATAGCAGCTTTGATATTCAATTTCTGGGTATAACTTTCAAACATTAGACTATGTTGAACTTGTAGGTTCCTGGAAGCTGATGACTGACATCAGTGATGAAAGATGGTAAATACTGTAATTATAATTCATAAATGACATGCTACAGCTAGGAGATGCTTAAAAAAATTAATGTTGCTCTTAATTAACTTTCAGTAGCAAAGAATAAAACAGTTTATAAAAAGTTTTAACAAAAATGAATTTGTAATTTTTTTGCTTTGGAAAGAAATGGTAAAAATCAATTATCTTCGCAGAAAAATGCAAGATTCATGTTTTTATCAATCATTGAAGATCTGATTACACCAAAGAAACAATTAAAAATAGGATAGCAGATATAAAACAGCATTTGTGATTAGTTTTGCTAGAATGGAAATAGAATGAACAGCAGCACTGCAGAACAACTCAGTATTCAACCAGTCTGTTGTTCTGTCACAGAGTAGAGTTTCAATCCCAAACAGAGGATGTGATTGTTTCCCGAGTGTTGGATGAACATCTGCTTGCAGCAGCCTATCTGCAAAAGGTGGAGTTTGAGAAATGGTTATAAAGTGTTTTGCAGATCCAAAAAAACCCCCCCCACAAATCGTTTCTTGATAGAACAGTAAGTATTATCATTAAATTATTTATCTAGTTCCACTGCCAACTTTATGGGTGAGATTGCAAGTGACCGTACGTAACCTATCCACGGGATAAGACAGCGTAAGAACTCTTTTTTGGGACCACTCAGACCTTGACTGTTGGTGAGATGACAGCCAGTGAAGCCTTTGCACGTGCTGACCCACCTCCAGTCCATCCTACGCAACCAACGGGCTTCGTTAGGGAACAGAGAGGGACACGGCAAGGAAGGGGCAAACAAAGCTCCCCTTTTAAAAAGTGCTTTCATTTTATAAATCATCTCTGGGGGATACGTCCAAGATAGCCTTCCTGAGAGAAAACCAAACTAACAGATCATCAAAGTCACGGGTTGAAATTTGCCAGCTCCCTGCAATTTGGCAAACTTCAACTGATATTTCTGACTGCTGGATGGAAATGATTAAGCCAATATTTACGGACAGACTTTTCTTTCCCCTTTAAGAAAATACACACACAGAGTTTAGTTTCAGTCCACATATTTCAGTATCTCCTTGTCCTGCTTGTCTTATTTTCAAGGGTTGGCATCCAAGGGCTGTCATGCTGCTTCTTAATAATAATGACATCTAGTCAGGTCATTTTTCAGAATTAAATGACATGCAGCTTTCACATTTTCCTTTTTTCATCCTAGATAAACTAATGCTGAAGCTTTCCTTTCATATATGGCAAAAACCATTTCCGTATCAAGCTCACCACTGCTCCTGTTTAACTAAATTGCAATATAACTGGGATACATCAGAATATGCAGTATCACCATGTCACAAGAAAATACTTTTGCTCTCAAGAAGCTTAGTTATGCACTATTAAAAAAAAAAAGATTAGATGCTTCCGGCGTGAATTTTGGAGCAAAATCCCAACATCTATGCCCAGAGGATTGCCTGCGGAATGTGTGACCTTGGTTTTTCTAACATACCCATGCAGACATTTACAAGTAATTTAACTGATGCGTTTGGCCCAAAAACATCCCCATGACTGGCTATAGTCACAGATGCGAACAGAAGCACCGTGCCTTTATAAATTAAGTCTGCTGCTAGTGATCAGGCCAGATTATAGACTTGAACCTTACATAAAACTCGATTCATTAGTAGCAGCAATATAATTACTCAGTTCGGGCTGATGTGGTCGCATTTCCATACTAATACAACACTTTCAAGAAACAATGAACAACGCGTTCATTTATCATCCTAAGAGGTCCCAAAAAGAAACTTGGATATGTATTTTAACATGACTCTCATTAGCATTTCTGTACAGGGAGCACTTCAGGACCCTCCACAGTGCTACCACTAAAACCAGTTAGCATCCTTGCAGCGTGAGCTGCCATTCATCATGAGAAAACATCTGCAATCTATTTTGGTATAATTAGCATGCATTTGTAATGCCGCAGAAACTTTTATTTCTGCGTACTTTTTATGCTAATGCCGAAGGCAGAGAGACCAAACTCCTCGCTGCTCGCTTTCTCCCCACAACTGACGCCTCTCCTCCAGTTTGGCTGAGAAGAGGGCCAGCAGCAAGGCAGGAGAGGTGTCCGGGTCTTCTTCGGCACCAGACGGAGATGTCCACGGGGCACAGCGCAGCCCCGACCTTCTCGCACAGGGCCACGTTGCTGCCTGATGACCAGGGCACTGAAGAGAGAGACACTGGGCATCTTCACAAGGCGTTGACGAATAAACCAGTTTGTTGCACCTCTTGGTGGCGGGGCGGGAGGAGGGGTCGTTTTAAAGGAAGGAAGAACCTTTCTGTTTGTCGGGTTTGATCGGTTTCTAAGAGGAGAACTTAGCCTATTAGAAGACTATGCAAATCCCAGTTTTCTTTTTTAAATGGTAATTACCGTCAGTGTAACTCCTACCATTATTTGCACTGTGTGACATTACGTTAAAATTCTTTTTCAGTTAATTTATTGTTTGCTACTGATCTCTAGTGCCCTTCAGACACTCTTGAAAATAATTATTTGGGGCTCTATTAAAATATTTTAATGACTAAAACCCCTGAAGTGCTAGATGATGACCACCAGCAACATTTTAAACAGGAACAGGCTTGGGGCTTCAGGGTTTTGTTATTTTTAACATTACTGGAAGAAACTGGAACAAAGCTAATGGCGAACAAGCTTTCTAATGCTCTCTAATCTTGTGAGTCAAAAGAAAACTTAATACATTACTTTATACATAGGCACCATTTTGAAAGACTCTTGTCTGATTGCTGTATTATATTATAGAAAAACTAGATTAACAGAATCACACACAAGTGTTAGCTCCTCTTTTTGCCAATGCAGTGTGTTTTTTAAATCCTTAACACCTGAAGTCCCACTTTGAATGTTGTAAAACAAAGTAAGGTTGTGTGTATTTTACAGTTTAAAAGATACTGCTCTTGTCCCGACTTCCTTTCAACCACGGAAACTCTGATGCCACCAAATTCTTGAACAGAACTGCATTAATTCGGATAAGTTGGAGCCTGAGATGAGAACAGACTGACTATTCCTGTTGGGACATCTGTCTAGGAGTGGGGGGAAAAAAGAAAGAAAAAAAAAAAGATTGCCTTATTTTGGATTCAGTTAATCCATTTTCAAAATGGATAGAATCAATTTGAAAGGAGATGCTTTTAAGTTGGAATTAAGGTATCCACACTCCTTGTTAGGAAACATTTGTCAAAAATCGTAATGAGAAATAGTTTCTTACAGTGGCAAACCTTAGCAAACAGCTGTAGGAAAATTCAGTTATACAAATCAAAAGTCAGAAATTCCAGATAATCAATAATGCAGCAACTAGTTTTAGCCTGGCATTTGTTCTTCGTCTCTGTTCAGCGGCTGCTGCAAACCATTCCCACCCCCTGCTCTGAACGGCAGAAGATCAGAGAGTTAATGATATTACCAACATATATTACATTACAAAATTTCTGCTTCGCAGCATGTTAGCTGTACTCATTCAGCCACCTCCATCCTCCCCTCCCATTTTAGGTTGTGCCTGTAACAACATACAGCTTGAAAATAATGTTAAGTAACAGGTTTAGTCACAGTTACATTTCAAAACCAGAGGTTTCCTGCATTCTGAACTGCATTCTAGATCAGCGTGTTAAAGATGAACATGAACACTTTCTGCTACGACAGGATCAACTAAAATAAAGGATTCAAGAGAACGGGATTTATTTGCTCTTATTTTCCTGGAGGCAAATAAAAGTATGCTTTATGTAACTAAAATGTGCTTGTGAATGGTTATGTGTACTCATAAAGCCGACACCTTCCTTGTTAACTTACTGTTTACATAAAATGTTATGTGCACCTATGTATTTAGCAAGGACCAAGTCAGTACTTTAACGTTATGTTTTCTCCTGCGTCACAAGAAAGTCTGGAAGAAACTGGCATATTCTTAAGGGAGCCCACCAACAGTGCAGTGCCAAACATCGTCAGATTGTGACTAAAGCTCCATTTTACATCTGACATATTTTTATCTTGCGTTTGTTTTGTGCTCTCTGAAGTTAGGTTTCTGAGTGGGCGCTTCAGAGCAAATATAAGCCTATATGCTTCACCGCAGTTCAAGAGCTCTCTTTCCTCCACAAATCCCCTCCTGCTGCCTCCTTCCCATCTCCTCAGTGCCTTAGACTCTCGTGAACGAGACTCTAAGTCATTTAACGCCCTTCTTCAAGAAGGCTCAGACTCTTATCACCCCATACAAGTGAAACGACGAGAAGGTGCCTCCTCCAGACGCACTCTACATAAGCAGCCTCATGAGCTAATCTCCTGCCTCTGGGAATCTCAGAAAATGACTCACATCCTTCTTTACCTCTCCTTTTTATCCCTTTGTCCCCTCTTGGGCTTCTTTCTCTTCCCGCTCTTTTCACCCGACAGTAAGCTCCATGGGGTAATGCTCACGCGTCAAGTTGCGTACAAGGCTGCAGAATACACCCTTTGGGCTTGATGGGTCCTTCAGGTCAAGAAGTCCGTCTCCGCAAACGCGGCAGAAGACTGCACATCAGAACAATTCCATCGCAGTGGCAGGCGATCAATGAAAACGCAATATCATGAATAAAATATGTACGGAGACGGTGACGTTCACTGTTTGGGGTCTGTGTCATTGATAAGATACCAGCACCAAATCAATTTTTGCTGCCACATAACTGTGACATATTGATTTTTCCAAAACTGGGGTCTCCGGCTGTACTTCTATTAAAACCAGAAGAAAGCAGGCATTCTTCCTGTGCACCTGGGAGCTGTTGGCTAAGGAGTCAAGTAATTCAGAATTTGTGCTGCTTAATTTTAGCACTGCAAACCACCTAAAGCTCCTAAAATAAGAGCTCATTAGGGGCAAAATTGACAGTGAAGGTATTTTCTGCAGCTAAGCTTCCAAGCCAAAATGCTTGTATCTAAAAAGACGGGGGGAAGGGCAGGAAAAACCCACGAGAAAGCGTGCTAAAAATATCTGGCCGTGTTTCTATACTGAAAAGGGGTTCCTTAATAAAAACTCTGCAGCATAAGATTTAATCCCTCTCTGACGTGCAGCATTACCTGACATCTTAAGGTGCAAGATTTTAAGATGCAACCTTACTTTCTTTCTGAAAGATTTCTAGATTCACTGGAAACAAACCAACTTGCCTATGTACTGAAAGATCCTAAAACCTTCAAAATTTGTATTTATAACTAGCGCCAGCTTTGCGATGTTATAGTTGTGAATGGAAGAAATGCAATTAGCATGTGAAAATTAAAAAGGGAATATAGCAGCGTACAAATCTGACACCCTTGTCTATGCTCTGTGATGGTACCTCTGCTGCTCTGGCAGAGTTGACTCTCGACTACATTTCAATGACATTCTCTGTGAAAATATCCTGTTTAACCATGTCCCTGTCTGTGCCATGAGGTTCGCTCGGCTCCTAGGAAGAGCAGAGACATTCCTACCATCTCTGCCACGTAGTCATCCTTGGGCTGTGCCACACAAGCAGAATAAAAGAAGACTTAGCAAATCAGGCTATCTTCCTGTTT